>OX359291.1:18401122-19001122 GCA_947179395.2 Pulicaria dysenterica
CCAAAGTCAATGGTTCCCTGAATATAACGGAGTATCCGTTTAAGGAACTGAAAATGTGGCTCGCGAGGGGCATGCATAAACAAACAAACCTGCTGCACTGCATCAGTAATATCCGGCCGAGTGAAAGTAAGATACTGAAGTGCGCCGGCCAAGCTACGATATAGTATGCTATCGGGAATGAGATCCCCATCCGTAGCACTAAGCTTGGAGGACGTGTCGACAGGAGTGGTGCACGGCTTACAATTACTCATGTTGGCTCGTTGAAGTATTTCACGATCATATTTTGATTGCGATAAGAATAAACCAGATTTGTCGCGAGCATCCGAGATACCCAAAAAATGATGCAAGGACCCAAGATCCGACATAGCGAATTCCCGTGAAGGCGTGGCAATAATATTTTTTAAGAAGGCCGAATCCGATGTTGTAAGAATAATATCATCCACATATAGTAATAAATAAGCTGTGTGAGAGCCACGTCGATAGATAAACAGGGAATTGTCACAAGCACTACTCTGAAAACCATTTTTCGTGATATACATAGCAAACCGGGTATACCACGCCCGGGGGGCTTGCTTGAGTCCATATAGCGATTTCCGAAGCCTACACACGAGTCGGGGTGCCTTTGGGTCAACAAATCCAGGCGGTTGGTGCATGTAAACGGTCTCGTGCAAATCACCGTGAAGGAATGCGTTTTTGACATCGAGCTGATGGATGGGCAATGATTTCGACGCTGCAATAGTGAGAACAGTCTGTATAGTGGTAGGTTTAACTAGGGGTGTTCATTTTCGGATATCCGGATTTTCGGATATCCGAAATTTTCGGATAGTACATTTCGCTATCCGATATCCGTATCCGAAATTTCGGATATCCGAATTTCGGATATCTGAAATTTTGGATACGGATATCGGATAATCCGAAATATCCTAATCAATATTAAAAAATCTAAAAAACACATAATTCTTTTATACAAATGCAATATTCCACACATATCTGGTCAACAAGAAAACCAATAAGAACTGTGCATACTAAAGCACTAATAAAATCAAAACCACAAAAGTACTTTATTTAGTGATATTAATCAATTAATCAAACACCAGTAACAAATAATAGACTTACAAATTACATTGTTAATCACAAGAAAACTAGATATTAATCATGAGATAACTTAAATCACTGAATCTTGAAGTCCAGGTACTTAAATAGCATCTTTCCCCTTTAAGCAGACAACAGTTCACAAAGACTATTCTGAACAAACCTTCATAGAATTAGAGACTCGAATGCAAGCTTCTAACAAATTGAAACTTAAATAATTTTGAAATTTTGAAATTAAAAGGTTTATACAAATTTTACGTCAATTTGTTTGAGTCTAACCTGGGCTTTAATAGAAGTTTTCCCCTCTTGGTGAGTCGTTGTTGCTGAACCTAGGGCTGTCGACAGTCGAGACTAACTCTGATGAAGAATCTGGTGAAAATCGTGAAATCAGCAACTGTTTTGAAGGTTTGAAGCTGCCAATAAAGTCACCGTCGAGCTATCGCCATCGAGTTGCTGTTGGCTGTCGCCGTGGGTCGCTGACTCGTTGTTGCCGTGGTTCGAAGGACTGAAGGAGGCTTCGGCCACTGGAGAATCACCGGAGAAGGAGGCGTCGGCCGTTGGCCATCGGAGGCGGAGTGAATCGCCTGTCGCCGTCGAGGCGTCGACTAGTGGAGAAGAAGGGGGCGGGGCTTTTCTATGGAGAAAACTACAGGAGGCGCCTATTTGAAGTTTTGGAGTTAGGGTTTATTTTTCCTATTATATATTTGTTATTAATTATTAATGAATTTTGGAAATTAAAAAAAATATATTTCGGATATTTCGAATATCCGAAAATTTGAAAAAGTACTATCCGATATCCGAATCCGAAAATTCGGATATCCGAATTTCGGGTATCCGAAATTTCAGATATCCGAAATTTCGGATACTTTCGGATCGGATTTTTCGGATATTCGGATTTGGGATCGGATACGGATATTTTTGAACACCCCTAGGTTTAACCACCGGACTAAAGGTATCATCACAGTCAACAACAACAGTTTGAGATTTCCCTTTTACCGCAAGCCGTGCCTTATAGCGGTGAAGTGAACCATCTGCATGAAACTTGTGACGAAAGATCCACATACATCTAATAACGGGGCGATCTGCAGGTCGAGAGACAAGCTCCCATGTTTCATTCGCCTGTAAAGCACTAAATTTTGTTGCATAGCAATTAACCAATTTGGATCCGTTAGTGCGTTTTTGTAAGTCGTGGGGGATAGGAGAGATGGTTGGGACGGTGGTGGTGTGGAGGTTTAGCTTTTGTTGGGGTTTGTAGATACCGTGTTTAGAACGAGTTGTCATGGGATGGGAATTGGAGGGGGAGGGGGCGAAGACGGAGGTGGATGCGGTAGGGGTGGAGAAGGTAGGTTGTGGGTGGTTGTGGTGGCGGCGAAGGTGGGGGCATCGGGTGTGTGGCTGCGGGTGGCGGTGAGGAAAGTGGAGGTGGTGAAGGGTTGTCGAAAAGGGAGGTAGGTGATGGGTCGTCAACGAGAAAAGAATAACAGTTGGAGGATGGAGGTTCGACAAAGGGAAAGAACGTTTTGTCAAATATGACATGACGAGATAGAAGGACACGATCGGTAGAGAGGTCAAGGCAGCGGTACCCACGAAAGTTGGTGGGGTAACCAAGGAAAACGTACTTGGTGGAGTGTGGATAGAGTTTGTGAGGTTGGGTGACGGAGGTGTTGGGGTAACATGCACACCCGAAAACACAGATGAGCGTAGGTGGGGTGACGAAAATGAAGGGCGAAAGTGGGGGTGTGATGGTTGAGAAGTTTGATGGGTAAGATATTATGAAGGTAGGCGGCAGTGTAGAGTGCTTCGACCGAATATGAGGGCGGAAGACGGGCGTGAGCTAGCATGGCTCGGATGATATCATTGAGCCGTCGGATCATGCGTTTAGATTTTCCGTTTTGAGGGCATGAAAACCAAAAGATAAGTCCATTGGTAGAAGCAAAAGTTTTGAACTCATTGTTATCAAATTTGCCCCCCAAGTCACATTGAAAAGATTTAATTTTACGATTGAATAGAGTGAGAATGAGTTGATGAAACTTGGTGAAAGTGGTAAAAGTTTCAGATTTGAATTTTAATGGGTAAACCGAGACGAATTGAGTGAAGTTATCAATGAGTACCATATAATATTTATAACCAGAATTGCTTAACACAGGGGATGTCCACAAATCTTAATGAATAATATCAAAAGGTGAAAAAGTAAACGATTGTGAAACATAAAACGGTAATCTTTTGTTCTTAGAGATTTGACAAGCATGACAAACCGAAACAAACTTATTTTTCACTAGAAATAAAAGAACGACTATGTAAATAATCTAAGATAGTAGAGCCGGGATGGCCAAGGCGGTTGTGCCAAAGATCGTGTGGTTGAACGGCAGAGAAAGCGGATGGAAGCTCGGGTGGTGTGAGCGGGTAAAGATTACCCGAACTATTGTGGCAAGAAATAATCGTCCCAGTCTTGAGATCCTTCACAGAGAAACCACACGAATCAAATTCAAGGGAAACATTATTATCGCGAGTAAATTGACGGACGGAAAGGAAATTTTTAATAATATTAGGTGTGTAGAGAATGTTGCGAAGAATAATGGTTTTATTAGGTAGGGTATGAGTTGCATTACCGGATCCGTGAATCGATATTTTATTACCATTATCAACAAGAATAGTGTTTATCGACGGACTCGACAAGGGAGTTTGAATTTTACCTGAGTCGGCCGTTAGATGAGATAATGCTCCAGTGTCCATGTACCAAGCGTTGTCCGGGCTATTAAGTTGCATGGCCCGAAATGCATGGTGTAGCTTGGTTGGGTTGAGAGCGTCAAATCCGGGTATGGGCTGTTGGGCCGGTTCCTGGACATTGGGCTGAGCCGGCTGGAATGCCACATGTGCTGTAGAGGCTTGGGCCTGTTGAGGCTGAGGTTGCTTGTTGGACCAAGGAGTAGGCCACCCGGTTCCTTGAGCCGGATAGGGACACGGTGGGGGAGCCCACCAGGCCCACTATGGGTACACCGGTGGATAGGCAGACGGCGAGGAAAGACCACGGCCAGGATTGTACGACCGTCCCCCGCAGCCACCAGCGGGACCCGTTGGCTGATGATGGCCACGGACCCTGCCAGTTTGGCGAAGACTGCTATCGCGAGGAGGGTGAGGGTTGGGCGGCTGCTGTTCCGGCGTTGGAGGGGTGACCATGGCGGCGTGATTCTAAGTCTGTCTAGCCGATTGTTTATGTTGTTCCAACTGAAGCATGCTTCTCATTGTATCCCATGTCGGTGAACTTTGATTAATATACAAAGAAACTGAGTCGAATTCCGGAGGCAGGCCACAAACTAGTTGAAGTACCCGACATTGCTCGCTTACTGGATTGTCAACATCGGTTAGTTGATTGGCTAAATCTTTGAACTTCTGGTAATATTCATCCATGGATGCACAAGCAGAAAGAGTTAGATTGGTGAACTCGTGTTCAAGGGCTGCCGCACGTGACCCTTTGTTGTTCAGAAAGATGTCACGAATTCGAATCCATACATCACGAGCCGTGGAGTCGGTGTAACGACCGGATTTTTGAGGTAATAGTTATAGAATATATATTTACTTTCATCAATTATAATTGGGTGATTCTTCGAATGTTGGAGTCCTTATTAAGTATTATTAGGTGTTTAGTGACTTAAAAGTTATAGTTTTGAATGGAGCAAAAGAATAGGGACTTAAGGGTTATTAAGAGAAACATTAAGGATTAAGAGGGGATTAAAGGAGTAACTTTGTTAGGGTATTTTTTTAAACTTCTTGGGCAGCTTCTTGTTCACGTACAGCAGTTTTTGAAGCAAATAGGCTTTCTCGATCGGGAGTTGAAGAACAAGCAGAAAATAGCAATTTTGGTGAAGCAACCATCAAGTAAAGATCCTAACTATTATCTATGTGTTTGTACGTTATTAATTAAGGCTTCATCATGGTTTAGTTGCTGAAATATGGTTCGAGCAGGGGTTTTAATGGGTCGATGATTTGATTCAAAAATTGTAAAAGTGGTTGAGAGCATGTGACTAAATCTGAAAGTCGACTTTTGGGGGTGTATGTGCTGATGATTTTCAAGCATAATTTTGCATGGAATCATGGTTTTAATATAGAAAAATTGATATTTGTTTTGGATTTGTTGTTTGAAGCCGTGAGGAAGGATATGTGGGTTAGGTGCATTAGGGGTTTAATTAGTTAAGTATTTAAATGTTTCTTAACCTTGAAATTAACAATAGGATTGGGAAGTGTGATGAATTACCGATTCAAGGGTGAGAATTTGTAGTTAATAGGAAATTGAATCTGCAATTGCTACATGTATAAACTACGAATGATGGCTTGGAAGAAATTACAATTAGCTTGTGTGTGTATGTCTCCACCATAGAAATGGCATGGAAAAAAAAGGGATTTAGGCCGTAATTACAATCACATGGGATTGGAAATCATGTTTAATTACCAGTTGAGAATTTTATTGTTATCATAAATTAATTAACAATTTGGACTCTTGAGATGGAGAATGGAATTCGCTGTTGTTATTGATAAGGACTTTAATTTGGATTATTAATCTTACTATCTATAGTATTTGAATCGTGCGACTCGGATATTTATTAGGACTCGTTATTTCGTTAGGTTGCTCGATGAATTCTTTCGGCGACTTCTCTCGGTTTATTCTCTCGAAACATTAGGTGAGTTCAATAGTTTACAAAACCGAGTACAACGACAAAATCTATATTTTTAAAGATTTAAAACGAATATATATTATCGTTTAATGTGCTAAGTGTATTACTTGCAATTATATGATTATGTATGCTTACAAGGTTGTTTATGCATGATACAATTCATTTACGGTTTATATGATTTATATACATGTATAGCTTGATGGGCGGGGGTAGTAACCTTTCATGCTCGCTTACGGTTTAAGGACCTATAAGGTTTTAATGACCTTCTAGGTATAAGTGCTAGCCACATACGGAGTTGCGGGGTTTCTAGATAACCTTTGCAATGCATGGTACGAGGGTACGATTGAGTGCTCGAGTACTGAAGTGATGTATGACAGCGGGTGTAGTCATATCGATAGCATCACGCGAGTGTCAGGAGGGGTTGATAGCGGTTGCCCCCGTTTGTACTTACACTTGAACGACAACGCGGTACTTGTACTGGCACCGTCGGAGTATCGAAAGCATCGTCTAATGTGCACTCATGCATGGATCGGGAGTAGCTACCCAATCGATGCACGGGTTGCTTAGCGTGTGATAAGTGAACGGGTTACCTAGCTGGCCGGGGCCCAATGGCTAGGGAAACTTAGCGGGTAGAAGTACAGACTACGGTATACGGAATGTGTTGATATGCGGAATGTGCTTGATATGCGGGTTGTGAACGGTTTTGATATGATGTGTTAATTGAAACGGTTATTTGACCCGTTTATATGATAAATGTTATGCGGGATTCAGGGGATGGGTCAAATATATATTACGGGACGGACATGGTTATTTAATAACTTTATTAGTGCTCATCTTTAATGTTTTTACGGATTTTGTTATTCTATTGACTCACGAGGCGTAAGCTGACACTTGTTCTTTTGAAATGGTGTCTTGTACTCGTGCAGGTGGCTTAGAGATTGGCTTTGTGAGACGGGTGCTTATTGGGTAGATAGTTTATGGACATTGATACCAAATGAACTCTTTTTATTTTATTTATGGTTTAAATTTGTAACGGCTTAACGGTTTTGAACACTGTGTGACACTGTTTTTATGACTTCCGTTGCTTATGGTTGATTAATAACTAAAAATTTTTGTTAAACGGTATTTCTGGAAATCACGGTGTTACAGTCGGTATCGAGAATACGAACGAGCAGGTCATCGGAAAGGATGTCGTAGATCCATTGAAGGACTATGGCGTCTATTTCACTCCAGGATTCATAGGTAGCATCGGTTTTGTCAGGAGGGGTGCCATCGAGATGATCGAGCACCTTGTAACCACGAGCATGTAGGCGGAAGAGTTTGACCCAAGAGGAATACGTAACCTTCACGCCGTTAAGGATACGAACTTAATTTTGAATATTGGTTACGGTGTAAACCGGATGTATGGTCTCCGGTTTAGGGTTTGTATCGGTCGCCGGAGCCATAGGGCTGGTCGAAGACTTTTCTGCCGTAGCAGAGGGACAAGGCGGCGAGGATTAGGGTTTGGTCATAGATGACTCTGATACCATAAAAGTGTTTATGGTATTAATCAACTTTATTATCATTCACTAATGAAACCCTTTAAATAGGGAGAGTACAACAATATCACCACAATTTAGGGAAAGGATAACTATCCTAAATACAAGATAATATACATAAATATATACATCTTATATCTACATCAGCATATACAAATGTAGATCCTTGTCTAGTCGTTCTTCAAGCTCTTTCTCTTGTAAGATGCGTATCTTTTTCGCATTCAACTCCTCGATCTGGCTTGGTGTCTTTTTTTGGTTGTTGACGTCTTCTTTGTGTGGCATTGTACTAAACTTCGAAATGATTTGAAGAAATTGTTCATCCCTTGATTGTTGTGAAAGGGGTGATGATGCCATTCAAACGAAGCAAACAAGCAACCATCTTTCATCAACCCCTTCTCCCGAAAATTTTGCACTGCTCGACAGTGATGGCCACCGGAGTGGTGCACCCGACAGCCTCTTTGTTGAATTCAGCATCCTCACCCATGGAATGATGAGTACTCCATTTGGCCTATATTATAATGATTTCTTATCTGATTCTTTCTTAACTATATGTGATCCATTTGGTTTTTGTGAAGTTGGTAGTGGCAATAGTATTTATGTCGACTACACACATATATATTATTGGCTTATAATGATTTTATTTTTTTGTCTGCGCATTACACCGGATAAAAACAAGTTAACACGTTAGCTCATAAAATATATACTAGCAATGCACCCGCGCAATGCGTCGGTGATGACAATAGTTTGTGCTCGACAACATGTTTGATTTAAAAATAGGGTATATTATGTGTAAAATGCGGTGTTAATCCAACATATTCATGTTTTTTTCTCCTTTTTCTGATTTCTTTACTTTTTTTACAATCAACCATTTTATTAATTGTTAAAATAGATTTTGAAAAACAATTTTAAAATATCATTATTAAATAGTTAGAGTAAAAGATACTATAGTCTTAAATTATATTGATGTAAGTAATTTAGCCAAAATTAGATAAATGAAATAATTGTTGTGATGTTTAATGATTTATTAAAATAAGAGTTGTCTTAAATGAGTTGAGATAAATAAGGGAATGATTGATTAGGCTATTGCTTTAAGTGTATGTATCTTAAGCATAAAAACTTATACTACTTAAAATTAAGTAGTCTTAAAATTTTGAAGAAAGAGAAAGTTAAATGTTTTATAATGTAGTATAGATATAATTTACTTTTCTATTTACAGCAATAATAGCATAAGACTAAACTAAAAAAGATTGGATTTGGATCTTTATAGAATAACCGGAGTAGGTTTTTTTTAATTGTTTTAACAAAACATTTGCAGCAAATATCCCATATTTTTGTTTTATCAAATTAGAGTTTAATGTGTGCTTTATGCATAACACTTTTTGTTATAAAAATAAAAAGTATGATTTTACCATAATACCCCTCAATATATAAATAATATTATTTGATAATAAATTTATAGCGACATAAAAATCATAATTATTATGTATAATAAATAAATGTTTGTATACAAATTATATTTTAAAAATTAGATAACTCTCTCTATCTATACAGACTCCTCAATTCCTTCTTTAACCTTATCTTCTACACTTTTACATTTCTCTTACACCTTCATTTATTAAGCAATGAAGGATTGAAGGTTATAATCATTTTAGCCAAGTCATTCAAACCTTTTCATTTTATTTGCCTTTGTTTTACATTTTATATGAATGAATTAAACTAGGTTACAATAGCTTGCGCTCCGTGTCAGTGCGAGAACTTTTATTTATATTATTTCTATATCTATGTTTTCACTTCAAAATTACATTTCCTATTTGATTATTTTCTAATAACGTCCTTAATAATGCATTTTGATTTTTGAAGTCATTATTTGCATAATTTATATAGATTGATTTCGATTCATATCATCAAAAAAATTTAAAAATGATTTCCGTAACCTTTAATCAAAAAAGTGTGAAATATTATATTTGTTAATTAGTTCCTTTCGAAATTCAGAAATCAGAAAAATTATCTACATCGTAAGTATTAGAAGAAAATCTCACTTGTAAAAGATAGAATATATATACACACAAATTAGAAATAAATGTTATAGAAGACAATTCATCATCGATAAGTTCATTTTGGCTCCAAAATAAGTGCTTAATTTTAAAATAGCAAATAAAAAATGCATCCATGATTGATCCGTAACCAAATTCTTTTTTCTGTAAATCAATCAAATTTAATAATAGGACTTGTATTAGTGAATTGTCTTGGCTATTGTACAAAGATTTTAGGGGTGTTCAATTTCGGATATCCGGATTTTCGGATATCCGAATTTTGGATATCCGAAATTTTCGGATAGTGGATTTCAATATCTGAATCAGAATCCGAAATTTCGGATTCAGATATCGGATATCCAAAATATCCAAAAATTTCAAAAACTAATTTTTTTATATAATTTTTAAAAAATATATAATTACTAAATAACCATATTTTAAACTTTAATCACCAAAAATAGCTCCAGTATGTTTCAAAATAAAAAAATACATCTATATAAAAATATATATGTTAAGAAAACTAAATAAATAAGTAATATAAAAAATATAAAAAATATAAATAAAAATTTATTTTTTGGATATCGGATATCCGAATATCCGAAACTTCCAAAAAACATTATCCGAATCCGTATCCGAAAATTCGGATATCCGAATTTCTGTTATCCGAAATTTCGGATATCCGAACTTTCGGATAACTTCAGATCGAATTTTCGGATAATTAATTCGGATTTTCGGATTCGGATTATTTTGAACACCCCTAAAAGATTTCCTCAATTGAGTATACATATTATTATTCATATTATTATTATATATAATTACTATACATATTATTATTATATTTATTATTATATACTAGTTTATTGCCCCGTGCACGCACGGGTATTTCGAAACTATATTTGAGATATTAAAATTTTCGAATAAAAATAATGCGATAAATGAAATATCACCGAAAACTTACGTATGTTAGAATTCTTAACAAAGAGGGTATAACTAAATTTTTTGAAACACTTCTTTATATACTACATTTGTTGTTTTGTTTGTAAAATTATCATTGTTGTCCCAAACCAAAACTTTAAATCTTTTTTACTTCTAACACGTGAAACGGAAACATACAATTGACCATGTGTAAACACAAGTTTCCTGAGGAATAAACCAACTTCTGAAAGTAACTGTCTTTAACTTTTGTTAATCGTAATAGCAAAGTACATATCCACTACTATTAATGGATAACAAAAAAATCAAGATATACTAATTTCAAAAAAGTGTCTTTTTTGAAACTACATATCCACTACTATTAATCGATAATAATAAAAATCAAAATATACTAATTTAAAAAAAGTGTCACGTTACAATAAAATTTATACCGAAACGTAGATAAAAATGAGACGGTCGTAAATATATAATTATTTTTTCTCTAAACAAAATATATCACAAGTTATT
This sequence comes from Pulicaria dysenterica, assembly GCA_947179395.2. Lineage (NCBI taxonomy): Eukaryota > Viridiplantae > Streptophyta > Magnoliopsida > Asterales > Asteraceae > Pulicaria > Pulicaria dysenterica. The sequence goes on from OX359291.1 coordinate 18,411,896, forward strand.
AAACATAATTTATAAGCAACTTATAATTAATTACATCAATATAAAATTTTTATAAAACCCCCCTCACATTTTCTTAAAAACCCCTCATAATTTTCATCAAGCCCACTCTTGATTTAAAATTGAATTTCAAATTATCGATGATTTTTAATTTTTCTAAAATTACTTTTGAGAATTGATTGATTTTGCAATTGAAAGTTTCTATTGGTGGATTAAACTTGATTTAATAGTTATTTTTAGAAAATTTGCATCTCTTTTAGATATAGATATAGATTATTACTATATATTATTTATACAAATTTTTGCATTAGATGTTTCATTCTTGATTCTTTAAAATTTGCCCAAATTGTTTTTATGATTTTTTATTAGTTATATAAAATTTAACTTTAACTTTAAATAATCATTTCAAAAACATTACAAAGAAACAAAAAATTAAATTAAGAACCAATCTCTCTATTGTTTTTCCTCCTATTACTTCTTCTTTTTTCTTCATATTTTTAATCTCACTAAAAAATAATAAAAGGCAAGTTATAAGAGGAAAAAAGAAAAGAAAAGCAAGTGAAAGCATCTCACTTAAAAGTGAGGTGGTGGTTGACACATGTCAAAATCCATCCTCATTCCCTTATCATGAGATATTGGTGATAAAAAATAAATTATCATAATATTATGTGAAAAGACCTATTTGCCCTCCAATATATCACGTTAAATTGCCTTTCCAGTTCACCAATTGATAGTAAGTATAATTCTTCTCAAAATTACCCGGTTAAAAAAAGTTTCTATGTCATGGTTGCAAGATTTCAATATCTTACATTTTTCAATATCTGCAGTGAAACTTGTACACTACCGATCCGATTGAGAAAGGGTGACTGTTGTCCTCCATGCTCCGGCGCCCCACCTCCTCTTCCCCGTTGGAAATTCCTAGTGAGAACACCGCCGTCTCTTCCACCACCACCATCATTTTTCCAAAAAAGCTCATCAACCCATATCAAAACGACAACAACATAAGTTTCTAATTGGCGCTAGTATTGTGTCGTTGTTTATGATGGCAATGACTTGAAAGAAAGAAATAGTTGGTTTTGCTGAATGAGAAAGAAAACCCACGTAAGTAGTGGTCAAAATCTCATTAAAAGTTAAATATCTCATGATTTTATTATAGATTTATTAAAATATCCTTTAAAATCTCATAAGTTTGTTTACATATAGAAGAATATCACTAAAAACAAGATCAAGAATAACATTATTTAAATAAGTTTCTTTTTTAACTTCCAAGCGAAAAACATTTTTCACTTGTCAGTTGTTACAAAATTGAAATTTGCTTTAGATAGTGACCTTCCTTAAGTTTTTCCATTGTCAGACAACAAGGTTTTTATAAACCCGCGCGATGCTGCGTGATTTGCAATTTTTTTTTGTGAAACAAAAATGATGAAAACAAAATTTAACATTGATTTTCTTTTAATTGGAATAATTCGTATAAATTTATGTCATTCGGTTATACATAATTAGTTGTAAATATATGTATGATTGAGAATAACTCAAATACATGATTAATTTTATAGTTATAATTTTTTTGGGGGTTATAGTTAAAAGAAAGTCTCTTATTATTTATTCAAATCATAACTTCAAATGATATAAATAATCATAAAAAAATTTAAAGGGCCTTAGGCCTGTCGATATGAAATTGATTTTAAAGTGTTCCCCTTCTTCGATATCAAGGGTTAAAGTCCCACTATAAACATAGGTGTAAATTAAGATGAGTTGTATGCTTGCTATTAAAAAGTTACTAAAACAAAAAATAAGTTTCATATAGAAAAAAAATTATATATTCTATAACCATTATAAAACTATTTGTCCAAAGACGATCTTAAAAAATTAGTTTGTAAATAAAAATTATATTTTATAAAGTATTTTTATTTTATCTTCGTAGAAATAAACAAATTTTTTCTAATTTTACAGTTATTTACAAATTATTGTAAAATAGAAGGTTAGTTTGTAAGAGTATAAATTTATTTGAGGTTTATTATGAAAAATTGAAAACAAAAAGAAAAGCAAATAAAAAAAATAGGTTTGGATGAGTTGAAAGCACCGGCTAACAACTACAGCTAGTCGCTCACTCATGGAAAGGTAGCTGCTAAAAACAAAAATAAAATAAAATTAATACTGCATGCAAAAGATAGGACTCGAAATCATGACTTCAAGTTTATATAGCAAAGCGTTACCCAACCAATCTAGAGCAACCTTGTTTTAGAATATGCGGCTTTAATTATATATATTATTTATGCGTTCTTTTTCTTTCCTAGGAAAGATAACACAGTTGAGACACACGTGTAAAAAGAGAGAAGAAATACATCAAATATCTGGTGCAAGTTTTTGTAAACAGTAAAAGACAAAAGTATTTGTAGAAGAGTATAAGACAAAATCATTTCCTGCCTTTTGTATGTAGTTATATAATGAGTATCAGGTATCTTTCTCCTCTTTCTTACTCGAATATCACATCAATGTCATATTATTTTTTCTTCTTTTCACTCTCTTACCTGAAACTCAATTATAACATAACCTAAATATTTTCTATCTTCTTACTCTCTCTTACAAAACCAAAAAATAAAATAATATAAAGAAAGACATTGGGTAACTCAGGTTGGGGAAACTGAAGCCAAACCGAAGGGGGGGGGGGGGGTACCGTTGTTCCCGAGCCTCCCGCTTGCAACCCAAATTTACCCGAAGTGTTTCCGGTAGCCCAATACGCAAGGCCTTACTACAACACTACAACTCTTTGTTTTATTTTTATTTATCTTAAACAAAGGTGGACACAAGGGGGTTCAACGGTGCTTGGCCCCCCTCAATTAGTCCAATTTTCATACTTATTATTAGCCAAGTCGACCAATTTGTATTAAACCACCCCAAATCAAGGTTGGGCCTTGTATAACGAATGATGAAGGCTGAAGTGGTGCTACGCAACATGAGACGTATAAGACCTGATCGTTTGTGTTGTGCAATGCACGAGACATAATTTGGCTAACAGAATGATGATGATGATGAGCAGTATGTTTGGTAGCCTTAATTCCCAAGCTCACATTCATTCATGCACCCCCTTTTACCTCAATGCATACGAACCCACCGGCTAAACTATCACAAGGAATGCAAGTTGAGTTGTGAAGTCTATGGTTGCCGGACCAACTTCATTGTCGCCATTGTGATGAGAGCCGAAGGGCCCCAAGGCTAGGATCCCTATGCCACCTTTAGAACAAAGATTAGAATTGCAAGCCAAACTACTACACCCCATGACCCATATGAAACTTTAGGCTCACATTGCAAGCCGGTTGAGGCTAGATACATACCTCGGTCGTGGATTAAGAAGTTGATCGCATCAATCACAAAAACCATGTTAACCGAAATCATGTGTGTTGATTTATTTGTTCTCTTGCACTTCATCAACTCGTGCATTAGTTTTCTTGTGTGTTTATGCAGACTCAAGGATCTAATTAAGAAGCGTCTTGAGTTCATTAGTTACCCATTCTCTCTTCGGGTTAATACTAAACCAACTTTTAAGAAGCATTCTAAAAGAATTTCAAACTTGGTTGCCAAATATGGATTCTGCAAATAGAATCATAACTCGCAGATTGCTTCGATACCACTCCACCAAAAGTCGAGATGAAATGACTAGTTTACAAGACTAAACAACCAGAATGAAAGATGGTGAAAACGACATCTATCTATAAATTACACAAACAAAATGCAAATTTTTTGATATTTATAGTTCATGTCTACAAACAGATGCTGATATTTGCTTTAATTAAACCAAGTCACCGGAGCAAAACTTACCAAAACAAATTGGAAACATAAATCTTAAAACACATTCAGGTACATCCTGCTGATCTCGCATTCATCTGTCATTACGAATCCTCAACTCTTGAGTGAAACACAAAGCTCGGGAATGTTGTGGTGATGTCCCTGCCATAATATACCAACTCGTATTTAACATCTTCCATACATATAAAATAAATGTCTAAACTTATGTTTAACAACTTGCATACATGATAAACATACAAATACACATACATATACATGATATTATGAAGAAACGGAGCTTACTTGAGGTATTGAAGTGTCATATTCTTCAAGAGTGATGGATGACGCAATACTAAGCTTCTCCATTCTTCTTTGTCTATCTTCCCATCATGTTTTGTATCAGCTTCTTCAAAAGTCTGTTTAAGGATAAAAGTAAGTTTTTCACATCAATCAGGCTAAACCAAGTAAAATTTATTACTATCGGTGTGTTCGGTATGAAGCTTTTTGGAGCTGATAGCTTTTTGTTTTGAAAGAAAAAGCTACAAGTCATTTCGGATGAAAAAGCTGGAAGCTTTTTTTTTAAACAAAAAAACTCTAAAACAAAAAGCTCTTGAAATAGCTTTTAAAACTAACTATAAGTTTTTTATATACCAAATTACCTAAATAACCTCTATAATTATTTTATAATTCTCCTATTTTTATAATTTGTCTTTTTGTCATTTTACACTATTAAGGTCCAGCTACCAGCTAATTTTTCAAACACATATATAAATAAAATAAATAGCTTACATCTTCAAGCAATCAGCTAACAACTGCCAGCTATTTCCGCCAAACATACCCTATAACATGTTTCTTATCTTTCAAGGGTAAAGTAACATTTTTAACAATTATCAAAGCATCTTTAAACGCAAATTGTTAGCCTCTATCATTGAACATTTAAAATGCTATCGAATCTAGTCCAAGTACCTTATCGATAATACTCTCAATGACATCATCAGAAAGATTCATGCCAGATTCAGCAAGGGTAGCCACTACCATTTGCTTGACCTACATGTTACAACTCAATAAATTTATTCAGATGTAATGAAAAAATATCATTCAGAAATATATAAGATTTTGATTGAATTACAAAAAGTTACCTCCTGTCTCTCTATGAAACCTTGCTGCTTGAGATCATAAAGTTGAAAGGAAACTGCAAGTTCAGAATCAGAATACAAGATTCAGGGTGAGCATTCAAAAAAGACATAGGCTTTGGAACCTAAACAAGAAGTTATACTGTTTCTAGAATGAAAAAAAAACATACACTCTATCTTATCATCAATGGGGGCGTTTGGATGAAACACTGACAGGGCACGAGCAAATTCTTCAAACCCGAGAATTCCATTATGCTTGGTGTCAAAAAGATCAAATACCCGATCAGCAAACAGGCTCTCCTTCTTATTTGTCTTGAATAATGCCAACTGGAACTCTTCCTGTGATATGTATAGAGTTTATTAGAGTTAATGCAGCAACCCCAAAGAAAATGGAGAAAAGAAATAGACAGAAACTTTAAAGGATACTTGATACTGTGAATTGGATGTGAGAAAAATGGGCAGTTGGGTAACGGTTAAAATATTGGTTCGGGTCAAAATGGGTATGTCTGGGTACGGGATGAAAAATGGAAACACGCACCAACCTTATTAATTAGTCCGTCATCAATCACAGCACTGCTGATTTTCTTAAACAACTCATAAAGTGCTTCTATTTCGCTTACACTAACTGCATCACACCACCAATTACTTCTATTAGCATAATTCACATTGAAACAAACAACCGTTCTTAGGCTAAAATCATTAGCAAATATGAGCAAGAAAAAAGAAACAAGATCCACTTTAAGCATCATTTGATTAGTGGTCTGCACTTTGACCTTTGTGATTTGAATCATAAGGGTAAAAAATGTGATAAAGTGTTATTCAGACTAATAGCATACAAACTGTCTCTCTGGCTAGAATTTCAGGATCTTCAAGGGCGGTTGTTTGTTTATACGATTCAAGATCACAGCAGTGGAGCAGGGAAGCAAATAAATGCTTGACCCCCTCTAAGCACTGAGACATGGTAATTGTTGTACATCAAAATTCTCCATGATTGTTCCTGAAAAGAGTAACAAACTTAAAGTCAAAACTTTGACCTCCAAGAAGCACACAAGAAAAACAGCTAAATTTGAGAATAGAGAAGTAACCTTTTGACCATTTCCTGCAGATTTATGTGGGGCAACCACACTATCTCTGTTTAAAGTAGGAAACAGAGTCCATTAGAAACATTGCTGAAATAAATTTGCTATTTTCTAGAGAATTCTAAAGCTTTGATCATTGTTGTTGCTAATAGTTGCATTATAATCCTAATTCTGGGAGTCATAATTCTTTGTTTCAGATGTTATGCTGATATTTGTTAAGTGTCTGTAATAGATTTTGGCAACACATCTCAAGAACAAATTAGGGTTCCTCGTTAGTTTTATCAATTTCATGACGATAATCAAATTCAGTAAAAATATCATACAGAACATAAAAATACAGCAAGATCTCTAATCATAACAATAAGCATATACCAAGATCACCAGCGCATGATCCATATTCAAGATTCCGATCACAATTGAGCACGTAAATTCGAATAATTCAGCAATAATTCGGCAATAGCAATCATAGATCTTATTATAATTTAAGAGATTCGTATATATGCTTTCAATTACAGATTCAAGACATAAACCAACCTTAGAGAAGATTGTCTGGATTGTGCTCCAATGGAGACGGGAAGAAGAAATCTTGAACCCTTTTGATTTAAGAAATCCTGATGAAAAAGCGAATTTAACAGCAAAGTAGCAAAATTTGATGTCGCGGAAACCCAAATCAAAATTGAAAGCAGATAAGAAGAGATTAAAATTGAATAAAAGATAGAAGAAAAATGATGAGCTTTAATAAATGCAATGATGATGTGAGGATTGACACGAGGATAGGCGATGGTGATAGGGTACATATCCGTAGCCACGGCGATATCAGTGAGGGATATCACGTGACGTGAACACCAAACCGATACATGCTCATGTTATTGCTATTGCTGTCCAAACCTTTTCAAAGTGATTGGAAAAAAAAATTATAAAGTTTTTAGTTTTTTAGCTTATGAGTTTATAAGGAAAAAAATATGTTTAAATTAATTTTTAAAAGAGAAAATAAAAAAAAAAAGTTATAAAATGATTAAAAAGAATATATTTAAGATGAAGGAAAATTTGATTCAAGTTTATAAGAAAGGGTATAAAAATAAAGCTTCTAAAAGGAAAATAAGTTAATTTAAGTTAGTTTATGAAAAGTGGCTTATTTTACATAAAGATAAGCTCGTAAGCTAAGTCAAACACACAATACTTAATAAACCCAAAAAAATAAGCTAATAAGTCGTAAGCCCAAAAAATAAGCTAAAACAAACACCATCTTAAAAATCCATAAAAAAACAAACAAACAAACTCTTTTTTATTCGTTCTCTTTTGATTTTAACATTTATCTTAATATTGTAAGTAGTATGATAAGTAAAAATATAAAGTCGAATGATATAAAAACATCTTTTTTATGTCTTATTAGTTATAACGATATGTAATACACTACTTTAGGTCTTTTATCTAATGCATGATTTAGTCCCTATATCAATATAACAAAACATTAGGTTTTGCTTCTTATTCGGTTCCACCAAAAGCATTTATTTTACGAGAATATAGCAAAACATTTGATGTTGATAGTTATTTGTGTATGTATGCTTGAAAAATGCGAGCCGTTTAGGTTTGCATACTGTGACATCCGTCACCAAATCCGGTTAGTCATTTAAACCGCATCTATTGAAATCCTAACTTATGCTATGTTAAGAACTAATTGCTCATGAACCATTGTGGTTCGGTTTTATGCTCGTATATACTTTAGATAAATTCTTAATATTTTTAGATTATTGTACTAGCCTTAGAATATTAAGAAAACCTAAGTTTAACTTAGATTACATTTTATGCTTAATTAGGTAGACTTTTAGAAAATTGCCTTATAATGCCACATTTTTACCAATTTATTATGTTTAAAAAAAATAAAGTTTGTTAATTTATATATATAATTTCGATTTTTATATACTAGGATAGGTTTTTTTTTTAAATTTAGATTTTAACCTTATACTTGTCTCTTAATTTAAAATCCAACCCAATCCTTACTCTATATAAATCAAACATAAACCAAATCCTAGCCCCCATTTGATTTTTCACGGCACTCTCTCCCCCTCTCCCTCTTGATCACGACTTCAGCCCTCTCTCCCCTCTCTTTTGTCGATTTCATCAAGAACAAGGATCAAGGTTTCAAGAAACTAGGGTTTGTGATCATTGGCATTAAGGTAAACCTCTAATCCTCATCATCTTATGATCTCTCTATGTCATCTTCTCATCTCTCGTTCATCGCCTTCTTGAATCCATGGAAATATGCCTAAGATCATCAAATATATGTTCAAAAACGTTTTCATAATGTGTCTAAGAGTTTTTACAATCAAAAACTAGGTTTTCATTCCTCAAAGTTCTATATACATAAAACTGGTTTCTGGACAGAAAGTTTGGTCATGTTTGGGAAGGCATACCAGGGCCTATTCGTGGAGTTTTTAATCGATTAGTGGGTCTCGAATGTAGTGTTTTGAGTCTAGTTTCACCACAACTACGTTTTGTAATTTGTGAAGGTCGTTTGGTCGGTCAAAAGTATTTTTCCGTAGAGGTGCGCAAGCTGCCAGTGTATTCGACAGATTAGAGGGTAAAAGTTTTGGTTTTTAAAACCGTTCAAAACTTAGTATTTTCAAACAATATTTTTATTGTAGCATGTTCATAGATTCTAAGTTTTTCTGTAAAAATTTTGTGAATTTTATATGTCGTTTACGAATTTTACAAAATTCAAACAATCTGTTGCGCATGTGCAAATATTTTTCTGTCAGTAGTAGCTTTCGTTAATTTTTATAAATATCTATCTAAGATGGTTTATTCTGGAAAAATTATATGTTGTAGTATAGACTTTTAACCTACTGTAACATAAATTTGATGATCGTACTCGGGCGTTTAGTATTTTCTAAAATTACTTAAAGTTAGCCTATAAAATTTAGAAAACTTGTACTGTGGCATTAGGTTAATATAAACAACTTTACATGCCTTTGGGCTATACTAGGGTGTTCAAACACCTACATACATGACTTATGTGCACTTATACTATTTGTAGATCTCGCGCCTTTTCCTTTGCAAGATTAGTATCCGTTGAGAAGCCAAGGTGAGTACTCGTAGCTCCTTTTTTCGTGCATACTTTTTGGGGGAAAATGACACTCAACATGTTTTTACTATACTGTGTTTTAAACTTTTATAATGACAATTGTATGTTGCATGATATGTGGTTATATGAACTTATACTTGATTATGCTATGGGATGACTATATATCTATAACCCGTGTTGGGTTATGACTATGAGATGACTATATATTCCTATGAGCCAACTTATGTTCCCGGCCGACTATAGTATGTTGGAAGACTAATTACTCTTGAACCGAGATGTTTCGGTTATTGCTATGCTCAAATTACAAGTGATTTACTATTATGCAGCAATTGTCAAAACTACATGCTATACACGGTAAGTTGATATCTAATTAAATCTGCGAGCTCACCAACCTTTGTGTTGACATTTTTTGAGTGTTCATTTTCAGGTAATACTAAAAACGATAACTAAGGATGCTTAGAAGGCTAACTGGACTTTTAGAAAGACTCAGTTAGTGCAAGGCTACTTTTAGACTTCGGACATAACTGTTGACTATTTCTTATATTGTGATTGTTAGTTTTGGGCTTGTTGCCCGTATACCTGTCCCGGGTTGTGGGATTTGCATTTACGCATTCTCTTTCATTACCTTTGACTATGATGCCGTGAATATCGACTTATCGCAGCACAAGTCCCCTCTTGTGTCGGGGAAACATCGTGACACATTGGTTATTTGCATTTAGCGTTTTTTCTCTATAATGATATCAATGTCTTATGACGATCCTCTCCGTCACACTTCGCGTTTCCACCTTAGCGGTGTGTGACAGATTGGTATCAGAGCCATTGGTTATAGAGAATTAGGTGTATTGGCCTATACTATAACCTAAGCACCACATGTAGTTGCATAATAGGAACTATGTGTGCATTTATACTTGTATAACTTTTTGGGGTTTTGACTACGATATGACCAACAGCTCAAACATGTCGAACAAGGAATACTCACCATACATCATTACTTCACGTGCCGGAGCTATAACGAAACCTCACCGTGTAAACGGCAAGGTACTCCGTACTAGGGAAACGGCTCGCAAGATGTTAATTTGACCTGTTTGATGTTTGTCTCTCTCAATAATAAATTTAAGTTGTAAAAATTTAATAATCAATTGTCTATGCACATCTTGTAGTGTTCTTGTAGTAATGTGAACATAGGATCAATTTAATCAAGACTTTCATTTCAATCTCAAATATGATATATTCATACTTTTGAACTAATCCTTATGCTCTCAATTATCACTAAAGAGTTCATCTGCATGCTTTACTATGTTGATTAAATGACTGGTTGACACCATAGAGCTTATTGAATCATTGATATGAATTGATTATGTATATGTATATACACATATAATAGAAATTTTGTAAGATAAGATTAGGTTATTTGTGCTCGGGTCGAATTAAAATGTGTTAGTTTTACAAAAATGCATCCAAGTCTGCACAATTTGTATGTAGTTAATCAAAATATTACAATAAAAGACTGAAAATACTCGCAACATGTGTTGGTGTGTAAAATTTACACATTAACCGGCTAAGTGATGATGTGTAGCCGGTTTATGCCAAGTATGCACTTTAGACAAATTAATATAAAAAATTTTAAATATTCATTTGTCTTCAGCAAGAATCATAACACATATGAACTAGCGCAACCATTGCCCCTTCCGGCTTGATCAACAAGTAGTTACATATGAACAATAGCTTAGTCATCAAAAACTCAATTCCAATTCCACCAAAGTATTTTCCAGCACTGGGTATCAACATAATACGACTAACAATATAAAATGTCCTATACAGATACCAAGAATCCAACTACTTGATAACACCGTGTTCAACTGTCATTGAATTAACCAATTTTAACAACGTATAAAACCAACTAATATCATGCAAATTTCTAAATTCAGATTATCCATACTTGAATCACCATAAAATTAGTAATCTTTTCATTTGATTCAATACTACCATCAACCCCCAACATTCCAAGAACACTAATCTTACCAAAAACCTCAAAATACAAATACGAGATGTTGGATTACGATACCTTTATGCTTAGTTAATCAAGATACTCTTGGATTCTTTGTTTATTTGGTCAAGAGCTTCATTTTTTTGCTGCCCTCATACTTTTCTTGATCTTTCGGACAAGTGCAACTCAATTTTGGCCTTCAAAAGTAAAGTCTCTCACCCATATATACTCACAAGTTTGCATATTTAATAATTCAAACCCCAAGTGTATTTTATCATGATTTTAACATAAACTAACATAACTCATTTTATACTTAACTTCTTAGTATATTGTATTAATAATTATTAAATCATACCAAAGTTTTACACTTACATAAAAATCATTTAAAAATTTAGAAGTCCTACTAAAATTATTATAAATATAAATAAACTTATAATTGGGGTGTTATATTCCATGCCATAAATTTAATTAAACATTAGATGATAACAATTTTAATATTGAATAAAAAGTTACAGTTTTATAAAATTAAAGTAATATGAAAAAATATCAAGTTTACTAAAATACTTATTAGATATAAAATTGCATGGTCATATTTTTATCAAGAAGTGATTCCTTATTAACAAACAAATATACTACAAAGATGCAAGCCTTGAATAAATATTTTTGGATATAATTCAATGGACAAACAACGGTTTTTTAGAAAAGAAATCATTTATAAATATGAGATCGATAAAAATGAACACATCATGAGGATTATCAATTTTGGATGATCTAATAAATCACTACATAACCGAAAAATTGTCTCTTCACTTCTGGCAAAAATCTACATGAACTTATATTTTAACTAGTAAGAGCCCGTGCTTCGCACGTGTGTGGAAGGGCTAAAATCTGATCGTGGCTGAAAACGTAAACCCGGTTTGTGAAAAAAGTGCACTGGTCTTGTGTTCACCGACCCTACCCATTCTAAACCCGGCTCTTATCCGACCTAAAAAAGAATAAAAAACCGACCCGGTCCCACAAGAGCACGATAAAAAAAATTATAATTCAAAACTCAAACCCGTAACCGAGGTTACTTTCTTTAAATATATAATCATGACTATCTTTTAATTTATTTATAAAAGATAATTATAATAAGATTAATAATAATCTTTTATCTTCTCTTATGTATTATTATTTAAAAAAAAATGTTTTGGTATTTAATTATTTTAATTACGAAAATAAAATTAAAATAATTAATTGGTTTTTTAAAAAAATTAATTAAAATTACAACCATAGATTATTAAATATAAAATTATAATTTTTCTTTTTTATCACAAACTCACAAAAAACCCTAACATTATATTTAACCTAAAAACCCTAATCTTCTCAAAACCCATTCCCTTCCCCAACATCCCCTCCCTCTCCCTAATCTCCATCTCTCCTCTCACTCTTCTCTCTCACTCTCTCTTCTCTTTGTCTGAAACCACCGCCACCACCATCCACCGCCACAGCCACCATCACCGTCCACCGCCACCGCCACAGCCACCATCACCATCATCCACCGCCACAGCCACTATCCACCATCTCCTCTCACCCTCACCCTCTAACCGCTGTCACACCACCACCCGGCAGCGCCACCGCCAACCACCGCAGCCACCGTCACACCTCTAGCAGCGCCGCCTAAAACCCACCCCAACCTCCGTCTCTCGCTGTCACCCTTCTCTCTCTCTCTACCAACATCGACAGAAAACCCTAGCCGCCACCCTAGATCTAAATCTAAAACGTGTGAAAACCCTAGATCTAGACCCAAATCATGGAAAATCCGGCGCCATTAACATCAATCGCCGCCATTCCACCATCGTCCCTTCCTACCACCACCACCGTTGAGGTCCATCAACTGTCGAGACCCATCACGAAGCCACCAGCTTAAAACCGCCTACACCATCATCTTCCAAAGTCTGCCGCCATACAACCACCGTCAAACACCACCTCTGTCTAACCGCCGAGCCACCGCCGCCCGTCTCCATTCGTCTCCATCTCGCTGCCGGCCCAAAAACGGATTCGAAAAAAAAAACAAAAAGCCCAAAGTTGAGATCCGGCCCAAACCCGGTTTCTCACCCAAACCCGGATCCGGGCACGGATACATAGGAGGCGACGCATTTTTATTATATGATATAATATGTCATCAAAATTTAAATTTAATATTATTTCAAACTTTTTCCTAGGTGTTTGGTATACATGTTGACAATATTTTAATGGCTTATAATATGGATATACTAGAAAAATCAAGGTTAAGACAACACAAAACGTTCAAATTTCAAAAAAATCAAGTTTTGCTTGAATTGGACCCAAGGTCGATCGTGTAGAGCAACTGTCGGGCCATCTGATGACTTTTGTCATCTTTGTTGAACATAACTAAAATATTCTTCGAAATTAAACTACATATTGTTCGAAATAAATAACGTGACAAAAAAATGGAAAAGGTGTGGTGTAAAGAAAAATGGAAGAGGTGGTGAGTTATTTATAGAGGATTTGTAAAAAAACTAAGCCGTTGAGACCGATTTGGACGGATGGACACCAATTTTCTAAAACTAGCCATTGGGACCGGACCGGCACAACGTTTTTTTGAACTGGTTTGAAGTCTTGGACCAGCTCGGATCGGACCGACTTTCGAACCTGTTCGTGGCAGACCTCTCCTCCGGACCAATTTGACTTGAAACCGGCATAGCGATCTTGGACCGGTTCAAATCCGGTCCCATCTTGACGATTCTCGTAGGACCAGTCAAATTAGTACGATTTCTTGATCTCTAGACGGCTGAAAGTATATGGGCTCTAGGGCTCCAACAGCCCACTAAATCAATATAAAACCGACTAACGGACGCCCAGAAATACTTGTCGATTCATACACGATTCATATTTTTACAGAGTAGACGATCTCCTGACCTCTGTTACTAATCTAGCCCTAGGGTTCATAACTTCCTACGAGTTTTTATCAAAAATTCAGAAACTCTGGCAGCGAAGCTCTTCAATTTGTGATGGGAAATAGAAAGGAGCGTAGACTCGCAGCAAAGACCGGTGCTAATCGAAGAGTAAAACTCGATCTTCTGGCGGAACCCTCTGGTAATCCTGTTGTATGCTTTTCTTAGCTGTTCGTTTACTGCTTTTGTTTAATAGTTGATTGTTAAGCGAGTATCTGTGGTATGTAAGGTTATTAGTCTTCGGGATTGTTTAAACAATAGTTGATTTGGCATGGAGCTAACCTATTCGACTGGGTTTGTAATTTATTTTTAGTATCTGTTCCAACTGTTCGAAAATTCCCGCTCAAATCTTGCTCGGATTTTTTTTTGTACTCCTGCAAACCTAAGTTTTTGAAGAAATGATTTAACAATTGGAGTACTTTTATCCTCTAATGGGATTTGCTTGATATCGTCATGGAGAGAGTATCCTTTTTTTGGTTGTGGGGTCATAGTGTTAGGCGTTTTGCAGGGACAATGAATCAAGTTCATAATGATCTTCTCATAGTTTTGTAGGAAAAAAAAATTAAATGATCAGTAGATGATTTTAATATAGAATTTAATTTTCATTTTCGTTTACATCAGAAAGCAAACATCCTTTCACCTTTTATATCGTGTATCATATACACTCAATTATTGTTATCTCTACTGCGTTTGAAATTTATGTTTCGCTGTTTAGATCCTTTGGTGTTCTAACTTTTAGTTGAGGTGTGGTTTCACAAGCTTGAGTGCTTTTATTGAGGTGCCACTGATGATATGATTTGTGGATTATGGTCATGCATGTTTAACTATCCCATGTTCTCCCTGAAATTTATAGGAGATTTTGGTGATTTGTCTAACAAAGAAGAAGTTGGAGGTGCTGGAAATGGAAATGTTCATGCTGGGTCACCCAATTCACCATCATCTTCAGGTGGGTTCCATCAAATTTCTCCATGGACTGATCTTTGTAGAGGGCGTCATTGTATTGATTGATGTTTACTTTATACAAGACATGTTTCTTCTCCCAAGATATTCCTTCAAGACTGTTAGGTGGCTGTGGTATTGGGAACTCAATTGGTCATCTGAGCCCGTTCAACTTTTGCCACTGTTACTTTGATTGAAATTCCTGACATGTTATGTCCGTTTTTTCGGCTCGCAGAGTTTCAACATATCAACAAGATTAGTGGTTCGTATGTCTCTGCCTTTTTGTTTTATTCTGAAATCACTAATTTATTTTTAATGTTTCAGGTGGCTGTGACATGATATGCAAAGTTCTCTGGCCAAGATTTATGATTTATCTAACACTTTTCATTCTTTTGTTATAAGTTTAGGCCAATATGAGAAGTTTCTGTTAAATATCTACTGGAAGACTAGTTGTAGCCAGGGCTATGTATGTTTTCTTTTTTATGACGTTTGACATTTTTTCATCTTGTCTTCAGGTCAAAGGCCAGAAAATCCTCTGCTGTTACTTGGACAATATAGTGATGAAGAAGTGGAGGAAGATTCGGGTAAAGAAGTAAGCCAAGATACTAGGGAGAACACACCAGCTGAGCTTGATGACAAGGTGTGCTTTTTTACTACAGGATCTCAATTCTCAAATATCAAAAATTAACAAGGCTAGTTATAAATCTTCTAGGGTTCTGCCAAACGTATTAAATAAATGGTAATTACTCCTCAACCCATCATTAAATGACATGAATATAAACCCTAAATTTGTTCACTTCAAATCAGGAAAATTCACAAGTCGTATAGATGTCATTACTCATAGTCTGAAATCTTATAGCGCCTCTCCGAGACAGTGAAACTTCCTGAGCTCTTTTCTATAAGAATTGACGTCCATTTGGTCTCTATATAGGCACAGAATCTGATTTTAGAATTTTTATGGTTAATAATTTTTATGAGCAGTTGTTTTCCATGTCAATTTTGTCATAAATTTTCTTCTTTTGCAGGGAAAGGTAGCCAATCACGAGGTTACAGGGGCAGATGAAGATGAAAACCTTATTACGGGAAAAGTTGATCAAGAGAATAAGGAACATTCTTCTTCATTGGATGTGTTACAGACATCGGAAGAAAATGGTGTTATAGAAGATAGTAAAACCGAGTCTCCCTACACAGATAAGGTTGCTGTGGAGCAGGCTTCTGTTCCTTTGACATCTGATCCTCAGACAACAGGAGATGTGGATTTGGGCTGGAAAATGGTGTTACATGAGGAGAGTAACTCATATTATTACTGGAACATTGTGACCGGTGAAACTTCCTGGGAAGTTCCTGCTGTCCTGACCCAAGAAAATGTATCATCTTATGATCCTAAATCTGGTCCAGAAGTTGAAGAACCACCTATAAATTTTGTTGATACCCAACCTAATGATGGATCCACAAAGGGAATGGTTTTTGAGGCCATGGGAGTCGATGTTTCTAGGCCTGAATTAGAAGTGCATGATGAAAAATATGCAGATCTTGTGACAAATGATGAAGAGAAGGGTAATCATACCAAGAAATTTGATGGAAGAAAGATGTCCGGTACAGATGGTGTGAGTTATGGCTGGGCACATAATGATGCTTTGGATAATGTGGAAACCCACAGTATGCATTCGATTATTCAGGACACAAGTGATCGCATATATCAGGCATCAGTTAGTGATCCATCTTCTGATTCTTTCCGTCTTCTGCAACTTGGTGAAAATCTTTTGTTAAGATTAAAATCCTTGAAAGGGTATAATTGTATTCTGTGTTATAGTTTTTCTCTTCCCTTTTGCATTTCTTATATATCATATTAGAAGTAGCAAATGGGTTGGTTGGGTAACAGGGTGAATCAGATTGGGTTGGTATGAAGATGAAGAACATCCTTTTGGTCTTCTCTCCTGCCATCATTTTAAAAATTGTATAAGCGATCAACACGCTGATTTTGATTTGCAAAGACAGTAATAAAGATGATGGCAGGAGAATATTATTCAAAGAAATATTTGGGCGACTTTCAACTCGTCTGACACTCTGGTCCATTATCCTTTTAGCTTATTTTTCTGTTCGACCTGTTTAAGACAAAACACAACCCAAATCTACTCTTTTATAAATAAAATTGGTAATCTGCCACCTCTCATCTCCGTCCACTATCCATGCATATATGCTGCTGGTACTAAACTATTCATCTTATCCTCTTCATTGATATAAATATAATTTCAGGTCTGAAGGGGTCAGTGACCAGCTATCAAAGTTGACATTTGAACTTGATATAAGACTTGCAGACATCAAATCACTAGTACCTTACGGATCATCATTGCTTCCATTTTGGTTGCATTCTGAAAATCAGCTTAAAAAGCTTGAAGCTTCCATCAACAACGAATTTCTAAATTCAGACATTGGTGAAATTGACGAGTCAGAAAACAAATTACAGGAAGAGGTTTCTGCTCATGTAACTTCTACTTCCTTGGAATTTGATGCTTCTGACCATACTGCTCCTGGTATCTGCCTGGAGAATGCTGCCCAAGGAGAAATGTTAGACGCACATGAAAATGCTATTCCAGCAGATGTGGCCTCCCACTCTGTGGAAGAAGAAGACATGGATGTAGATATGGAAGTCGAAGATCCTGTTCCTCCGGGAGATGAATTGGCAGCCCTTAATGGGACCCAAAAAGATGAGTCTATCCCGCATGGACAAAACGAGTCTCGTGGATCGGAAGAAGAATGTGGCATTCCACCTCTGCCCAGTGATGAGTGGATTCCTCCACCACCACCAGATGATGAACCCTTACCTCCACCACCACCAGACGAGCCTTCTGAACCCCTGTTTCCACTACCGCCTTCGGAAATTCAGACGGAACAACCTTACTCCCATGGAGAACAATATAGTTTTGCATACCCGGGGCCGGGTTTTGAATACTATGGTGGACAAGCAAACACGCAAATCCCGAGTACTAATTATTATGTTGATGCTAATGGATGTCAAGTAGCTGTAGCTGCTCCCCTCCCTGATGTTTATTATACAGCAATGCCGAACCTTTTTCCAGATGGCACATCAGCGGTGAATCATATGGAGCCCGTGACATATTATGGTATACAACAAGGGTCAGCAGCAGCTGCATCTATAGTTGGCAGTGTAGAAACCTCGGGTTTGCAGAATTCTGTTTTTAAAAGCATTGCTTCTAATCAGAAGGAAGCAGTTGCTGAGGTTTCTTATCCTATGGCCTCTGCTCATGCTTCAGCAAATTCTAGTGTAACACACGATGTTTCTGTGGTGTCTGCTCCTGCTGTTGCTATTACAGAACCGGTTGCCAAGGTTCAGCCCAAAGGTAAAATCTGATGATAAACCATTGACTGATTTGTAGTATAAAATTTGCATTTTTGGGGCTTATGCATGAAATTGTGATCATGGTGATTAGAGGTTGCATTCTGCACCTTTTTGCTTATGAATTGGTTGATCTGGATTATGCTCGACTCCTATCAGGTCCCATAAAGTTTTTAGTTAAGAGGAACAAGTCAGTTGAGTGAAGGGTCACTCATAGTTATTCTGCAATTCTTACAGTTTTCTAATGATTTTCTTTATGTCTCATCAGTTACACGTAATAAAAAACGAACAGTTGCTGCGGTCCCCTCTTTAAGATCCAACAAGAAAGTTTCTGGCTTGGTGGATAAGGTAAAATTTAAGCAATTCATTATTCTGTGTGAATAATATACGTCCCACGATGGTTCATATTAACAGTTATTAATGTTGCAGTGGAAGGCTGTTAAAGAAGAATTGCATGAAGATGAGGAAGATGAACCTGAAAATCCTTATGAGATTTTAGAGAAGAAACGCCAACGAGAGATTGAGGTTTTCATTTGTTAATTCTTTTTTCAGTTATGTGTGTGATATGTTTGCTTATATGGTACCTCTGTTTTCTATATTGCAGCAATGGCATGCTCAGCAGATTGCATCTGGAGAAGCCAAAGATAATGCCAACTTTCAGCCTCTTGGTGGTGATTGGTAAACACAGTTTGGTTCCTTGTTCATTCTACATTTTTTCTTTTGTCAATCTATGAACTTTTGTTTACCATGTTTTTCTAGGCGAGAGAGGGTTAGGCGAAAGAGAGCTAAAAAAGCAACAGAAGCTGAAGAAAATCTAGCAAAGCCCTTGGATGACAGAAATGAAAAGCCTGATCTTGTTGAGCTTTCAAAACAACTCCCAGCAGGATGGCAGGTGAAATAATCTTTTTATTTCATTCTCATATAGGTGGCAATTCCAACTCATTTACTTACGAATGGAGTTACTTTGCATCATTTTTTTACCTTTAACAGGTCACTGTCACTTTTTATGAAATCAGGAAATTATTCTAAAGAAAACTGGGCTTAAGGGGTCAAAAGTCCCTCAAGTGTTTTTTGCACATATCATAAATCAAAATTTTATTCAAGAATTCAGTCTCTCAAAGAAAATGAAGTTTTATAATCATATACGAGACGCTAATTATTTACAACAAGGCTTTAAATTTTGGACAAAAACCCTATGAACCTATTTTTACAGTTCACACTATACCTATGCTGCCTCGTAATGAATTTGCTATTATTAATATACACATTGCTTAATGCAGGCATATTGGGATGAAGCGTCGAAGCAGGTTTATTATGGAAACTCATCAACATCAGAGACCACATGGACTAAACCTAGTCGCAGCTAACTCTAGCATTGTACACATTTTTTTTTATGATTTTTCTTTTTAAAAGTTATTTTTCGTTCCATCATATGTTGCTCCAAGTTCTGGATCACCTCCTAGAGTTTGACATCCTTCCACCACTTGATTGCATCATTTTGATTTTTGAATCACATTCAAGGGAAATGATTTGTACTTTAGTAAATGTTGGTTGGGATTTTCCCTATTCAGGTTCCCTTGGGAGGCTCGGATGTATGCGGTTTAACTGGTGTTATCCGTGACCGTTTCTTATGTAATCCTCCAACTCATTTATTGAATCTCTCAAGATTTGATTACTTGACCTACCCTATGGGAAGTAAGTGGATTATTCAGTGACCGTCTAGATGATGTTTTTAGTGAAAAAATTGATTTGTTTACGATTCAAGTTGTGTTGTAGTTAACATAAAAATGTTGTTTTGAAATCGTTACTATTTTAAAGCAAATTAAAATCGTCATTTGATATGTATAGTGGGAGGTTCAAATGAAAACGTGGATTTAGGTGAGAATGAGAGACTCGATCTTAGCCCTTCATTTGATTTGATCCAATAGTTTACAATTTGTTTTTCATTAAATTCATAACCCGATCATGAATTGTAACGTTTATGAATTGCGACTGTTAGATCTTGACGGTTAGGATTTATTCTTCATTCTCACTTAAATATCAATTTTCATAATTACACTTCCCTATATTTTAGTTTAAAATTAAAACATCAACTTAATTATGGAAAGATCATGGTAGTAGTATGTCACACAATGAAAACAGATTTTGAAATTATTTTTATTAATTAATCGTTTTTTGAAGTATAACTAGGAAACATGCTTTAATTATGCAACTAAACATCTGAATTTGCTTAACAAAGTCAAAAACACATTTTAATGATTAAGATTTGTGATGACGTATGTTCATACTTGCGCTCCAAACCAAGGTTTATTTAGGCCATGAGTAGCTCCTTCTCCCAAACCAATCCAACCCAAAGCCACATCAGTTATCACATCAGATTTACTTTCCATTCCAAACTCAACTCAAAACATAAGTAGTACCAATCTTCAACCCAAATTAACCTAAAATATTTTCTATCTCCTTACTCACTCACAAAACAAACCAAAACAAAAATTAAAAAAAAAAGAAAAAGAAAAAGCTTCACGGGTTGATCGGTGGAAGTAAACCGAAAGGATGGTAACCCGAATGAGAGTATCCAATCCGCTGATGTGGCAGCCCAACCCGAAGGTAACCCAAAGGCGCTACCTTTGGCCTTAAAGTCCAAAACTGAACCTTACTTGTTAATTTAGATCTCATGAAAATCCGATGTATATTGTGCAACAATAAAGATGTAACACCTAGCTAACCATCGAAATATATAAACACAGAGGAAGAGCCTGGAAAATGTCAAACGGGGTAAAGTTAGAGGTATTCTTTTGTGGAGTTTCCAACTCTTCAAGTTCTATAGTTTTACTTTTTCTCACCGCGAGTCAAACTAAAGTTAATCTTACGGAATTCTTTTTTGAGTGGCAACCGGCTTAGTAATTTGTATTAGTAACGACTCATCTTCGAATCCCAGAGGCAGCGCAGGAACGAATCCTCGCACCCCCACCAGAACCACACTCCTTGAGGGAATAAACCCTCCACCAATTCAGGGAAACCACCAGTCCACCACCACCGTAAGGCTTGAACCCAAGATCTTGTGTGTAGTGTAAAACCCAGGTGCCATTGGGCCAAAGGCCGCTGGCATCTTAAGGAATCAAACAAAACCTGAAACTGAATTTTAATTTGGTTTGAAGCTGAAAATTGAATTTGAATTGTGAATTAACAATGTAAAAATATAGAAATTTGCACAAGGGGTTTAATGAATTTACCTATAGTAATCGATTCTTTATTTAACTAAATTATACAAAAAGCAAAAGGAAGTTATTAATCGACAAAATAAAATTTTCATCACATTTTATAAGTATAGAAATTAAGCCCTAAAAAACTAAACATATTGTTTAGAAATAAAAGTGTTAACATGCTTATATTTTTCAAACAATTGACTGAGGGAGCAATACCTTAAATACTCGTAATTTATAAAAACTTACAATGTAATATAAAATTTCAGAGGAGAGAATTCTTTAAATATACGTAATTTATAAAAATTTACAATGCAATATAAAATTCAGACGGGTCAACTGCCTACTTGCCTCATCTGTGACTCCGCCACTGCATAAATGCATTGTCCAACTCCCTCTATAAAAGAGGGGCACCCCACAAGGTTTGTAGGATGAACTCTTCTCCTCACTTTTCTCTACACTCTATATACTTTCATTATATACACATAGTATTAAACTTCTGTAAATAAATATACGAGTACTGACTTAACGGTTGGAGGGTGGATTCCAGAACTTCGACCTCGGGTCTTCTTCTAGGAATTTCTTTACGTTTTTAGTATGATCCAAGCTCAAGAAGATAAAGAATGACCTTACACAATTAGCAAAACCAACTCAACTGGATGAATGTAACAACAATTACATACTAGCTAAATCGTACAACAGATCAATGTAACAACAATTGGATAATGATGATGATGTATTTGAAGTGGAATTTAGTCAAGTTTCACCAAGTCGTTCAACAATGCAACAAGAAGTGACATCAAAGGCAAGTAAAGGTAAGAAAAGGAAAACCCAATTAAGTAGACCGAACAAGAAATGACATCAAAGGCAAGTAAAGGTAAGAAAAGGAAGACCCAATTAAGTAGACCCTATGTTTGAGGCATTTCAAGATGCCGTTACCTTTCTTGGGGAGGATATAGAGAAAATGTCAAATAAAATGAGTGGGAATTGAACGAGAGGACTTTGACAAGAAACATTCCTTGATCACGTCTGAAATATCAAAGATGCAATCCTTGACTAGGATTGAAAAATTCAAAGCATGTGAAAAGATACAAGATGATATCGGTAAAGTTGTTCTTGGATTTGGACGATGCAGATAAGGAGTACTATATCAAGTATATTTTAGAGCAATGAGTGTCGTGAGATATTTAGATATAAATTATTTTTGAACTATGTTTTGTTAACACGAAACAATTATGTCAAATATGTCTTGGACTATTACATTTGGAACTATGTTTTCTTGGCATAACGATTATGTCAAGTATATTTTATGTTTTGAGACTATGTATTAGACTATTTTGTGTTGATTGTTCTAAATTGAAGTAGTTTATGCTTAAATTTTAGTTACATTTTTAATCATTAATAGTGTAAATTAATCAATTATTATTTATTTTTCAATTAACTAACTAAACAAAAAAAAACTGTTTAAAATATAACTGAAGGATAATTCTGTCATTTGTTACAGAAACAATCCAAATCCTTTGATTGAATTGCAAAACAAACAGGATCAGGAATACAAATCCTGACAGAATTTGTCAACCAAACACATTACTGGACTCACAATCCTGCGAAATGCAAATCCTTTGACAGAATGCAAATTCCAAGAAAAAAATCTGCGAACCAAACACTCTCTTACTTTCTACGCAGAATAATATAAATATACATCATGTGATTAAGTAAAACATTAAAAATAAATAATACATAATTCAATTAAACTTTAAGTTGCCAATAATAATAATATTTTAGACATACTTTTCCACATATGGGGGTTCAATTAAATTTTTAAACAACAGAAAATGAGTATTTTAGTACCACACGTTGAAATTGTTTATAAATGACTCTTTTGGCCAAAAGATGAACGGTTATCAAATTATCCACCATTAAATATGAACATGTGTTTACTTAAACAAACCAATGGTTGGATGGATTAAGAAGTGGATAACGAAATTAGGCAGTGACAGTGACGAAAACAAATTAATGGTCACAAAAGCACCATCCAAATTTAGTAAGTATTGGTTTTTGACCATCACCACTCAATTTTTACTTATTTTTCTTTCCCCCATTTTTATCTTCAATTTCTTCATCTTTCTCTCCCATTTTCATGCCCCCAACAACAACTCCTCATTCACTAATCTTTGGCAGCAATTACACGCAGGTATGTATTATTGTTATCAAGTTTTTATTTCATCTCATTCTAAGTTAGCATAGGGATGTCTTGTGTACGGTTCGAGCGAATAAACCGGTTTAACAGAAACAAAATATTGTCGGTTTGAAGGGTTGTTTCGCCATAATTATGTCGGTCAAACGTGTTTGGTTTATGTTCTTTTGACTTGTGGTTTGAGAAGAGGAGATATGGGTTCAAGTCTCGCTTTCTTTTGTTTTTTTAAAAATTGTTTAGATTCTTAGTTTTTAACTTGTGAATTGTTGCTTTTGATTTGTGGCTCGAATCGAAATCACAAACAGAACAACATATGGAGGGAAAACAAGAAAGACCCCACATAAGTTTCGAGCCGCGGAAATTAAAAATGGAAGAAACCAAGAAGCCGCAGATGTCCGCGACAACCGGGGCTAACGGACCCACAACGCCACGCTGCTATGCAGAGATAGCCCATTTGGCCACCCCGAGGGGACCCACGGATTCGAAGCCAAATTGCCTTTGTTCCCCGACCACTCATGTTGGATCTTTCAGGTGCCGCTACCATAGAACTAGTTCTCTTGGTAACCATGCCGGCTCTTTTAATCATCTCTCCAACCTCGATGACCAAAACTAGACCGCGTGATACTTCTCTTGGAGCCTGGATTTGGAGCTAACCGCACCAAAGCGCATTACACTTTCACTTTCTTTTGCCGTTGTATGTAACCCACTTTATTTTTCAGGGTCAATGTAGCATATGTGCATTTTGTTCTCGCTCTATGCAATTATAATACATTAAGTGGTAAAAATTCTGAAAGTATGTTATGTTTTTGTGCAACAAGATGATTTACATACTATGTTGTGTAATAAATGATTTTATTGTCACAAAAATGCCGAATTTATGAATGTCTTATTGTGATCATTAATTGAGGGTAGAACTGCAAGAATACAATGCCAAATGATACACACAACATGCCCTACTATGGGACTAAGAGACCTACTTTTGCCTCTTATATATCTTTCCTAAGAAAGATTTGAGCACAGCTTGTACTGCTTCACTCGGGTGAGCTTCTATTGATTTTATCAACTTCTCGTGACTCTTTCTCTCGTAATCTTCAAACACACCCTACAAAATGTCCCAACAAAAGCGGGTCAGAACTAAGAACATTGTCTAGAAACTGTATGGTGGCCAAAATGAGCGGGTCGGGTAATAGTCAAATTGCACTTTAGACGGCTTTCCATACATATTATATATAATTACATAGATTAAATGATTTAGGATATGTATGTATGCATTTAAAAACTGCACTTCGGACGGCTTTCTGCTTGTTTCTTTCTAACCTAGTTTTTATAAAGGAAACACAATTGACCCGTTCATGATTGAAATGGCGGAAATTATCACCACAAACAGACAAAGACACACATGCACAAACAAAGCATCAGAAAGAAACCTGAAGGTTGAGAATATTGTATAGTTCCTTGACTTTTGCTACACTGGCTGGATCCTTTCTCCCATAGTTCTCCTGGGTAATTACGTTTCAGATGTAAGCAAATGTAGCTCGAAATGGGGAAAAAAGTTGTTAAGAAAACATACTAACATTTAATGTTTTCTTTTGTTCCTCATCTGAAAGTTCTAATGCTTTGACAACCAACCAGGAACACTTAAAGTCTTCAATATCGGTTCCAATCTGTTACAATGGGACAAATCAAGTATGAGCAGCGGGATTTCAACAAGGCATGATTAAGATTAAGTGACTTAAGGACTAACCTTGCCAATCACCTCAGGAGCACCGAAACAATCAAGATAATCATCCTAAAATCAATTCAGAGGCTTTTACATAACAATCACAAACTATAGTCTTATGAAGTATATGATTGCAGGTTATGAACACGTTACCTGCACTTGAAAATAGGTACCCATTTCAACAAGGACATCTTTCACTTGAACATGATCATCAAGATTCTCTCCAAACATAAGGAGGGCACATGCAACCTTGAAGCAGAGAATAGTTCATTATATGATAAATATCATTATCCTAAAACTTAATCCTTAACATTTTTTGGTAGATTATAACCATAAACATAGCAAGCAAGGAAATCTACTCACTGGGAGATAAAATGAGTAATAAGCAGTTTTGTACTGCACAATGCGGCGGTGGCTGCAAGACAACATGAAATTGTGTACATCAGAAGATGCAACACATATATTAAATAGTTTAGGTTGAGTGAGTAAAGGGAACAACAATTAATCTTCTCACTTACATAGACAAAGAATATTTCAATAAATCTTTCTCTCCAACAAGTGTAGTTATCAAATCAATCATCTGTCCAGAGGCTGTTTGGAATTCTACCTGTTCAAATCAGGTGGTTACGAGTCTTCATCATAAAAAAAGAACAAAAAGAAAAAAGAAGCAAAAGAAGAGCAAAAGATATGATATTTGATGAATATGCAATGGAAACACACCTCGTTGAAGAGGTCCAGTAGATCCACATAATAATCCTTCCCTCTGAAATGTTTCTTTAGGATTCTTGGGATATGATTGCGAAGAACAATTCCATCATTTACAGCAATCATACCAACCTATAACCATATTTCCAAAACTAAGCACTCATATTATCAACTATAATAATAGAAAGATACGATTTTTCGCTATAGATTCACACCTTGGGTAGTCTGAACCAACAGGCTTGACCTCTGCGAGTATGGGATTCATCCATAATATCATCAAGTACAAGAAAATATGCTTGAAGCTGCAATCATGGTTTAAGGATATGATTCAATAAGAATCTGATAATAAGAACAAACTGGCTTTAGTATTTATGTTGTTGTTGTTATTACCCATTCAATGCACCAACCAAGGGTACATGCAAGAAAAACTTCATCTTCTGTTAGTTCTTCTCCTTTAAGCAACTTGTAGCTGTCGACAACAGAGAGGCCTCGGTTCAACTTTCCTGCATACATTCGTCATAAGACATAATCAACTTGTACATAAAGGTAAGCAAGAAAGAAAGGTTAAGACTCTTGGAAAGGAATCGAGCAATTGATCTACCTCCAGGTACATTGTAGTCAAGCATCTGCAGAAAACAAGAAAACACATTGTTATGGAATTCGTAAAACAAAACAAAACAAAAAAAAACGACTCAAAGAATTTACATGGTTCGGACAAAGCAATTATTCAATTGATGCATCAGGAACCCTATCTACAAATATATACATATGAAAGTTCTATCAGCTTTTGGGTCGTGCATGGATCCTGGCCTAATGGCTCTCGGCCTACTCCAAACATTTATCCAGTTGATTTCACGATTCGGGTTTTACACTTTGTTTGGGTGGGTCATAAATCCACTCGGGTTGCCATACAATTCCAGGCCACACCCTAACACAAACAATTAAACTCGGATATGGCTCTGCTAGTTTCTTGCAAACAAGATGATTGGTTTATGTTGTTGACACTTATCAAATGCAAGAATGTAATATTGTTCATTTTGCCAATAAAGTGATCTGTACTCATCACATACTGTAGCACAGTTAAATATTGCACAATAAACTACAGATGTGAAACACAAGACCTTACATATGACTATTTAGCATGCTGATCCATACGCAACAGTTTTTAGCCATACACAAGATACAACAGTTAATGCACATGGTACTAGTTGATGATGCATAAAGTTGTGTATAGCCACTTTTGTTTTGTAAGGATAAAGGATCGACTCCCTTTGATAAATCTCTAAATAAAGCCAAAAAGCCATTACGGTAACCACAATGAAACAAGGCCAATCAAACAAATTCAAGGTGGAAGCAATATTGGCAGAAAAAGACATAAAACTGTATCTGTTATGGCAGCAACAGCTTATCCAAAACTACTTGCAATTTTGGAAGCAAAAACTTATTGTTAGAGAACATCAAAATAAGCAATCTCAAACTATATATTGAAAACATTGAACACATTTTTAAAACATTGAACACATTTTTAATCCAAACACTCAAAGTTTGCTAATCCTGTTTTTTTTTTTTTAATTATAAAAAAAGCAATAAGCTCTTAATTAAGCAAAATCGAAAACACCAAGTGCAAGATCGTGGCCAAATAGATGATAATGAAGAATTTGTACGTAAAGTTTGAATCATCAAATTACGGAAGATATTGATCTGCAACAATATTCAATGACAACTATCACCAAATCATATCCTGATTGTCCCAACGAATCGATGCATTTTGAATATAAAATTTAAAAAATAAAACGCATCGAATCAAGTCAGCGGAAAAGGAACATCCTCAGTCAACGCAGTAAATGCATTCATGCAAAAAAATAAATCAAAAGACGAGAGATTTAATTTAATGAGGTGGTGAAGAAGAACATTGTGTATTAATTAAAATTGAAATGAAGTTATTTAATCGTACCCGTTGAACCCACTGACGAGAATCTTCGTCGAACTCAAATGAGGGATCGTGAATTAGGTCCGATTTGAGGGTCTCATAAACTTGCAGGAATTTGGACTTCAGATCGGTGCTCATTGTTGTGTAGAGAGAGATAGATAGATAGATAGAGAAGAATAGTTGGAATCAGATGCAGGGGTTTGTCCGCTCTAGAGAGAGAGAGAGAGAGAGAGAGAGAGAGAGAGAGTGTGTGTGTGTGGAAGGAGGAGGTAATGGTGGGTTGAGATGGGTGAGAGAGGGAATATTTGTAGGCAGATACTGGTGGTGAACTGGCCTGAAAAACAGAGTCATTGTAGGGTATTTTGTGGGGTCAGCAAGGTAAAGATAGAAGCGTTTAAAATAATCAGAATCCGAATATCTGATTCGACATATGGAAATCTGATCTGAAATTTCTAAAATTCGGATATTTGAAATTTTGGATATTCGAATTTTCATATTTGGAGTCGGATAGTGATTTTTTAAAAGTTTCGGATATTTCGAATCTCCGAGATCGAGAATTATTTTTTATTTTTATATTCCTTAGTTATTTGATTTTTTAAGCATATATAGTTTTATATACATGTATATTTCATGTTAAAGAATATTTGAGCTATTTTTTGGTGATTAAAGTTTAAAATATAGTTATTTAGTAATTATATATATATTTTTTAAATATATGTTTTTGAAATTTTCGGATATTTAGATATCCAATATCTTAATCCGAAATTTCAGATTCGGATTCTAAAACCCAACTATCCCAAATTTTGGATATCCAATTATAAACACCCCTATAGAAGATACACCTAACAACGTACAACTTCTATTTACTCTAGTTAATCTTCGTATTCCAACTTTTTACACATTTTTCTTAATCTAGCAAGTATGTATACAAAATAAAAGGATATACTTTTTTTTAACATCAATTATATCAAAACATTTTTAGATATGGAAAAGAAAGATTGTAATTGGTCGTTTGAAAAAACGTTTTTGGATGTGATTTTGCACACTAGAACTTTATATGTTTGAAAAAACGTGTATTTGAACTAAAATTAATATAATTTTTTTATGGTTCAAATTATATATATATATATATATATATATATATATATGGGATGTATCATGGATGGAGAGTGTGACAGGGTGTATGTGAGAAATTCATGGGTGGGCAATGACATTGAAGGAGGGGGAATTGGACGGCTTAGATTGGTTCTCGCAGTTCTCGCGCTAACAATGGTTCTCGCATGAACTTTTCTATATATATATATATATATATATATATATAGGGGAGGGTTCATGCGAGAACCTTTGTTAATGCGAATCTCATCCGTTCCTTTGATATGAGAAGTATCATGCTCAAAGATGAAGCTATTAATTTTGGTTCGAAGCCTTTTAAGGTTTTTGACTGGTGGTTATCTAATGAGGATTTCGCTGAAATTGTTAGAAAATCGTGACTCTCTAGCTCTTTCTCAGGTTCTGATATATGGGTCTTGAAAAAGAAACTTCAAAAACTAAAGAATGACATTAAAGCATGGGCTTTTCAGGAGAATGAGAAACGCAATATTCATAAGAACTCTCTGGTTAATGGCCTGGTTGAATGGGATTCAAAAGCTGAACTTAGTATACTCTCAGAAGAAGAAAAAATAAAAAGAGAGGATATCATTTTTGAGCTTAATCAAATCGAAAGAAAAGAGGCCTCAGAGTTACAACAAAAATCAAGGCTGAAATGGGCATTGGAAGGAGATGAAAATTCAAAAAATTTTCATTCCTTCGTGAAACACAGATGGCGGAACAGGTGTTTAAAAGGGTTAATTTGCGATGGAGTTTGGTCAACTGATCCTGGTAGAACTAAAGAAGCAGCTAGAGTACAATTCGTTAACTGTTTTTCGGAGCCTAATCTCTTCAGGCCTAGCTTCTCAAGTTCCTCCTTTTTGAAGCTATCTCAAGCGGATTCAACAATGCTTGAGGCCCCTTTCTCAGTAGCAGAAATTGAGGCTGCAGTAAACTCATGTGAGGGTTCTAAGGCCCTTGGCCCTGATGGTATTTTAATTTTATAAAGAAGTTTTGGAGCGTTTTCAAAAAAAGTTTTATAGACGCTATTTTGGAGTTCGGTAGAAAAGGCATTATTCCAAGGGGTTCTAATGTGTCTTTTGTTGCCTTAGTACCTAAGGTCTCCGACCCCTTGGAATTATCGGACTTTCGCCCTATTAGTTTGATAGGGTGCTTCTAACAAATCATTGCAAAAAATTTAGCTAATCGAATTGCTAAGGTTATGCATACAATTGTAAGCGGCAATCAAACAGCTTTTATTCAAGGACGACAGATTCTTGATGGCCCTTTAATAGCAAATGAAGTGGTAAATTATATGAAACGTGTTAAAAAGAAATTGATGCTTTTTAAAGTAGATTTCGAAAAGGCTTTCAATTCGGTTAACTGGAATTTTTTATTATCCATAATGCATCAAATGGGTTTCGGGCCAGTTTGGTGTAGATGGATTAAAAGTTGTTTAAACTCCGCAACAATTTCTGTTTTGGTAAATGGTTCACCCTCGGATGAATTGGTAATGGGTAGGGGGTTAAGACAAGGTGACCCCTTGTCTCCATTCCTTTTTTTATCGGTGGGAGAGGCCCTCCAAGTTATGATCAATGAAGCATGTAAATCAGGCCTTTTTAGAGGACTTTTTTTTGGCACAAAGTGGGAGAAACCTTTCTCTACTTCAGTATGCAGACGATGCATTATTTTTCGGTTATTGGTCCAAAAAGAATTTACGAAACCTAACCTTGATTCTTGATTGTTTCCATGATACTTCCGGGCTGAAAATCAATTACTAAAAGTCAGTCCTTATGGGTATTGGTGTCGGGCAGGAGGTGGTTCACTCTTTTGCGCAGCGTGTCAATTGTAAAGCTTCTAAAGTCCCATTTAACTACCTTGGTATTTCTGTTGGTGGGAAAATGAAAAACAAATCAGCTTGGCATGACATCATTGATAAATTTTATAAAAAATGGGGGGGGGGGGGTGGAAAGCCCGAACTTTATCTATAGGAGGAAGGCTTACTTTAATTAATTCTGTTCTTACTGCTTTGCCGTTATATCACTTCTCACTATTTAAGGTACCTGATGGCATTCTTAGTCAACTTGAGGCAATTCGTAGGCGTTTCCTTTGGGGAATGACAGAAGGGGAAAACAAAATAAGTTGGGTGGCATGGAAAAAAGTCCTAGCTCATAAATCGGATGGTGGCCTTGGGGTTGCAAGTTTAAAGGCTAAGAACCTTGCTTTATTAGCAAAGTGGAAGTCACGTTTTGTGCCAGAGGATAATAGCATGTGGAAGGAAGTAATAGTCTGTCTTCATGGTCATGATGGTGTGGCTAAGCATGGAATATGGTCTACAATTGTTTCTTCGTGGCAAAGTCTAGAAAAAATGGGATTGCACTTTCAGACTTCCTTTTGTAAAAATATTGCCAATGGTTCACGGGCTTCCTTTGGAAAGACTCAACTGTTGGTGGTGGAGTTTGTCTTAAGGAATTGTTCCCACGTTTATACGCATTAAAAAGTGAACCTAATGTTCTTTTTTGCAGATAGATGGACTTTTGTCGATGGAAGCTGGAAAGGAACATGAGCATGGAGAAATTCTTTAAGGGGGAGATCTGAAGAGGAACTTCAACAGTTACTTGATCTTTTGTCTCAATTAAAATACAAAACTTCTGTGGTATTCATGACGAAACCTTAGATCACTGCTTCTTTTTATGTGATAAGGTGGCCCTAGTTTGGCGTAAAATTTGGGGCAGGTGGAACATCTCTTTCCCACGAATTTCCTCTGTTTTGAGCTTGAAAGCAGGGCAATGCATACATCTTATTAATGGGCTGCCTACTAAAGTCTTTGAGGCTGTTTGTATTGCTTGCATGTGGGTGATATGGCTTTGGAGAAATCGTATTATGCATGTTGATGGATCAGATCAAGCCAAGTTTAGGATGGAAGATATCTTCCCAAGTATTCAAAGCATGACATGCCTTTGGTTTTCGGGTCGATCAAAGAAGATGAAGATCGATTTTCAGACTTGGATTAGATCTCCAACGGATGCACTAGCTCCTGATTAATTTCGTTTTAGGTTTGGTGGGTCGTATTGTATCATTTTATTTGGTATCTTGATGCATGTACTGTTATTCTAGCACCTTGCTAGTGTACTATTATTATTATTGGTAATACATCTCAGGTTGTATGGCATAGGGTGATGGCAATGCCGAAGCTCTGTGTTATGCGGTCCTTTTCCTTAAAAAAAAAGAGCGTGGAGGGATAGGGTGTGGCAGGGTGCATGTGAGGAATTCATGGGTGGGCAATGACATTGAAGGAGGGGGAATTGGACGAATTAGATTGGTTGTCGCGCTAACAACGGTTCTCGCATGAACTTTTATCTATATATATTTTATAGTATGAAAAGTAACTTTCTCATAGATCATTAAACTAATTTTGATTGGGATTTTTTTTATATTTGTTTTAGATGGATTGAGTTTTATTTGTATCATACATATTTTCTTTTCAAAGGGTATGCACAAATTTTAAGTAGGGTATGCACTTCTATTAAATACATTGTAAAAATAAAATTTTCATAATTTTTAACACTAATTATTTTTACAGGGTATGCACTTGCATACCATCACTTGTTCATACATCCGCCACTAGATGACGTTGAGATTGAATGTTGTCTTAACATCAATTCTTGCACACTATTGCTTTTGTTAGTACCAAATTCTACATGATGAATATGTAACACTACCAATTGTGTATGTTGATGACATTGCTAGACCATGTGTTGCAACAACGATGTTGGCAACCTCTTTCTGATCGGTCTCGGTCTTTGG
This sequence comes from Pulicaria dysenterica, assembly GCA_947179395.2. Classification (NCBI taxonomy): domain Eukaryota; kingdom Viridiplantae; phylum Streptophyta; class Magnoliopsida; order Asterales; family Asteraceae; genus Pulicaria; species Pulicaria dysenterica. The sequence continues at coordinate 18,444,865 of OX359291.1, forward strand.
GCGCTTTGTGATTAGCTCCAACCTTCGGATAAGTGGAAAATCTGTTTTAAGAAGAAAAAAAACCGTTAGCCTCGACACGTACATGGAACTTAGTGACCAAGCTCCGGTGTAAGAATACGTGAATGGTGAAGTGGGTAGCTTTTTGTTATAAATGAATGGAACTCCTCATAGATTGTTTCCTTTAGGTTATCTCTTTGGTCCACATTTAATACAAAAAACATTGTAGCTTAGGCCTAGGTTAATTAAAAGTTATTGCCGCATTTGCGTACTTTGTTGTTTTCTATGTTTTAGATATTAATGAAATATTTTAATGATGTTTTCTATCAGTTTATGACTTTTGATTTTAAGGTTAATGTTGTAACTCGATAGTTCGAATTTAATATGTGATAATATCATCTAATCCGAACAATGGTAATGCTTTAAACATGGTATTTGGTCCGGTTATTCCGGATGACATTTAAGGTTCGAGCTAGACCCGGGTCCGGCTATACATGATCAAGTCCCCAATCTACTATCGTCCATTCTATATGCATGATACTAGCCTTTATTTTCTGTGTGGCTTATATTTGTTTTTGTCTCCATCGAAGTCCAAATTTGGCATCTTCTTCTTTTTCTCTTCTATTTTTTAAAGGTGTAAGAACCAATTATTTTATAAATTGCATATAAACACATTTCTTAAAAGCTTAGTAACATTTCATTTAATGGAATCAAGTTATGATACAAAATATATAAATCATTTTTACAAAACGTTGCGGAAGCTAGGAATTGTTGGTTACTGGCGGAAGCTGTACTCTAATACCTGAAAAAGATAAACACTACACGTATAAGCATAAAAGCTTAGTGAGCACACAAATATCCATACAAAACATAACCATAGATAAACTTGTTCGAATAAACACACCACAATGACACACTCCATTGGAATAAAATCCCTGGCTAAACACAAAACACACATATGATGTTTTCTGGTGACTACTAACTGCTATTTGCTAATTGCTTCAGCTCTTATATTTTAGTATCCATAAAGACTTGGGAGTAACCTCCCAGGCTCACACAATTAAACACTGGGAGTTGCGTTTGCAACTCACATAGATAACCACAATATGGGAGTTACCTCCCCGCTTCACACTGATAATCACATAATGAAGTTGTCTCCCTATCTTATCACGTGATACACATACCATCATATATACAAACACTTAGTTGTTTACCTACACTTATGTTTCGTAGGGAATTCGTGTAACTCACCTCAGTATTGTGTATGGTTGAACCAACAACCCAAAAGTCGGTTATAAAGTCACCGTATACGTTAACAAATTATACCTACAAGTAATATCCAAATAATATATATTAAATATTAGATTTCTGAGCATTTGCAGGCTAGACACACCCTAGGCACGGCTGTGCCTTTCCCTAGGCATGGTTGTGCCTTCCTCGGACATGATTGTGCCTTTTCCTCATGCATGCCCGTGCCTTAGTCAAAAAACACGGAGAGTACCTTATGAACTAATGTTTGGCACCAGACAATAGGCACGCCTGTACCTTTCTCAGGCACGCCTGTGCCCTTCAAAACATTATCCCAAAATGATTCCTAAGTATCTATAGTAATTTATAATCGCTATATAAATCTATTAACACTACTAAACAAAGAAACATGATTTGATCATCACTTGATCATAAAAACCATAAATCGAATTTTGACTCATTACCTTTTTAAAACACAGTTCACTCGCAATCTACACTTTAATTTAGTTATCAATAACATAATAATACTAAAATCATGAACATAAATTAATTCTTCATTTTGACACCCTTACGTACATTACCTTGTAAATAGCATTGTCAAAACCTATCAATGTTGGACAAGTGTTATACCACCATTAGTCACTTTAGATACTTAGGTCCCGTTTGTTTTACTGTAATGTGAAGAAATGTAATGGAATTGAAATCAAATTCCGTTGTATATTGCGTTTAGCAACATTATTTGGAAATGAATTAAATTCTTTGAAGTGTTTATATTCTTTTAGGTAGGGAAATGTCATTCCATAACTAACATGGATGAAGTTACAATCATTTTCATTTCTTCGTATTACGGTGAAACAAACGGGACCTTAGATCCCTATGTTCGAAAAGGTAGCTATAGTAACACGATTATATTCAAAGTTTTTCTTTATCAATTATTGATAATCATATACCAAATTCTTTAGAGATAATGTTGTTTTCAATTCTAAAGTAATTAATATTTTAAATATTTTTTATTATTTATATTGGATGATACATCATACATACATATGTAAATATAACAAAAGACGATTGCCACAAGTCAAAAAACCTCGACTCAAATTGGTTTTGTCAAAATTCTGCTGCAATATTAATTTTCTTTTAGTAGTGATTGTTGTTGTATCTATATGTATCTATATATAAATATTTCTAGAAAACTAGTATCGGAATTTTAACATATAGAGACAAAATATGGCACTTTATAAAGTAGTGACAAAAAATGAGATATCTCTCTTCAACTTTCTCTTCTATTTTTTTTCTCGTTAACATATTTAAAAGTAATACTATTTAAATAACATTATTTGTTGTATATCAAAAAAAAATTATGTATAAGTCATTACCCTAAATAGTAAATATATAAAGAAAGTTTAATAAAAATATCTTGTTTTGCAAGAACGGTAAGAACCCATATCTTATTAATCAACTGATTTGTTTAACCCTGTTTATTATTTCAATTTGGTTTATTAAAGGGGTTTTGGACGAAGTGTTATTAAGATGTTCATAATATCTTAAGGTTGATGATTCCATATCCCGTTATGTGTAATTTAGTAAAATGTGTATACTTGCTATTAAAAAAATTCAATTGGGTTAAAAGTGTTAAAATTATAAAGTTAAACTTTATTATCTTTTGAGCATATCCGGTCTCTCTTTGTAATTATGTAGTACATCGTTTTCACATATATTACACATGTGTTCATTGATGAACAAACTACTAGACACGTAGAAATTCAAAACATCTTTAGATTGTTACGGAATACCATTCAACAATGTGTTCGCTCGTGTGTAAACATGAATCAAACACTAGAAATACTTAAATAGTTTAAACTAATTTTTTTCCAAACATCTAAAAGACTGTTCATCAGTGAAGGACATGGAAAAAAGAGAGAAATTCCGTTGACCAAACATTATGTACATTAATGCACCACAAAAAAGACCATTTCAATCTATACAAGAACATTAAAGAAGTAGAAATAAAAAGGGGAGAAAATTAACAGAACAATAATCAACTTTGAAAAGTGTTTCCCTATGGCCACTTACTCCTTTATTTCAAATAGTGTGAAATAACTCATGGGTGACTTTGGTATAACACTTTTCAAACTTGCTTACTTTTCTATAAAATAAACCCATAAAAATATAGATCCACACATTATGGATTACTGGTGAATTAAAAAATCTACACCACTTTCCTCACTCTAGTAACCAAATTTATATATTTTTTACAAATTCAAACATCCCAATATATCAACATTCATATATGAATCTATGTTATCGTTCTAATTCTTGCTTGCAAAGAGATGATACAATTTTGAGCCATTGATCAACACATGTCATATGAAATGTATGTGAACATCCCAATTGTCTCATCTCTTCCTTCTCCTTATATTTTGATAAACATATACAACATTCCTGTAAATACATATTTTGTTAGCATTATACATAATAAAATTAAAATATGACATTTTTATGCATATAACTTAACATATTGAACTCAACGAGTAGTATTAATGATACTCTTACCAAGGGACCAACATCTATCATAAAGATACCTGAGTCATTGGGTGAACCAATGTCTAGCTGGTTTATGTCGAGTGAGTGCTCGCATAAATCCTTGCTGCCACAGTCTGGGCAACAAATATCTCCAAGCTCTTCCAACCAGTCATCCTCTTGCATATGGTCTACTACTGTTGGCTCTAGCTTCTTTGGATCTAGATCATCGCTAATGCACATAAGAATCTCGTGCAAGCTTGCGACGGTCATATCAAAATCTCCAAGGACGTACATTACCCTAGTCTGATAATAGTCCAACAAGGAACCGAACAAAAGCATAACTAGCTCATGTGGCTTTGATTTTGGTCCAAAGGTCTCATAGCAATCTAAAAGCCTTCTCACACTTATGAGATGATCGCTAATCGGCTGGTTTTCTTTCATTTTCAACGAAAGAATTTCTTTCATTAGCAAGATACGGCATACCCGTTCACTATACCTGAACCTTTCCTCTAATGCTTGAACAACCTCAAAAAATGACTTCTCCCGGAGATCATTCGTAAACTCGAATGAAGCTGAGAGAACGAGAATCGACATAACATCAGATTCATCAGCCAGATACTGATAGTAAGCATCATACTCACTATCCTGGGCATCTTCTCCTGGTCGTCCTAGAGGTAAAGTCTCTATGACGTATAGCTTTCCCTGTGCATCTAATATATTCTTAAGATGCATCTTCCAAACGGCGAAGTTTGGACCTGAAAACTTCTACTTGCCAATGATAAGGCTTAGGGATTCTTCGGGTGAGTAAAACGGAATAACAGATAAAATAGACATCTACAGAAAAAGAAAAAGATAAAACCGATTCAGTAATATGATTATTTTTTCTAGTAATTAGTACATTTTAAAAATAATTTATTAGACTAGGATCCATATTTCACATTTCCCGATGCAAGGTTTGGGCACTTCCCACCGGGACAATGCTATTTCTGGTAGGTAAAACCTATACCAATCGTATCCTACCTAGACATGACTCCTAGATCTGCGGGACATCGGCTATAAGAACCGTGCATGCTTTAGTCCCTCTAGTGCATTTTGGGTCGGGACTCCCGATTATCATCAAAAACTTTTGCCAGTTTTCTTTGTAAAAACACTATTTAATAATAACTATTATTAAAACCCTGTTTTTATTTCACCGTGTGAATCACAACCACGCATATAAAAATATGTAAAGAAATAAAAGCAACATATCACATATATGCCTTAGCCTTGCCCTTAACTAAAGTCGGTTTCGTGTGCCACACGAAAAACCCGACGGTCCAAAACCTAAGTGGAAAGCAACACACAAGGCATGAACTTCTGAAGCTCCCACTGGCTCTAGCATCCAATCTTGCTCCTTGCTTCTTGTATCAGCTTCAAAACTATTCTATATATCTATTCTAAAACTAAAAAACTAAAAATACAAAATACAAAGTAATCAAAGGCACGCAGGCCCGCTAAACTAGTACTTTTACATTTTAGAATAGGGGTTGTAAGTGGCACGCAGGCCTCCCCACACCATAAAATAGAATAAACCAACACAACCACAAGAGCAATAAATAAAACAATCCACAAGGTCTAGGGTTCGGCTATGGCATCCCAAACATGTACTAAACTAATATATGAAATAAAAAAAACAACTGATTTCTAATTATTCATCTTGATGAAAAAATCCTGATTTTAACAACCTATCAAAATCACCTATATTGTATCCCGTTATTTGCAAAATATATTTCAAGTTTCATACTTGATAATTAATCAAAAACTCAAAATAATATTTTTAAATCTGAAGTTAAAACACGAACTCGTATTCGAAGTTCATATTGACCACAGATACCCGAACCGCGAACTGGGCCGAATACGTAAAACTAGGCCGAAAAAGTGAACCTGGGCTGAAAAACAAAAACAATTGGGCCATAGCCCTTTTGGGCCAAACACGCAGCCAGGCCGGTTGGGCCGTGGCATCTGGGCCGAAACCACGCCACGCCACCGCCGCCTGCCACGCCGCCGACCACCGCCCTGGTGGCTCCGATCGATCCACCGCTGCACCTGGGCTGCCGTCAACCTACGACCGCCGCCGAACTAGGCCGTCGTCGTCGTCGCCACGGGCGATGGTGGTTGTTCGATTTTCTTTTTCCTTTTTGCGCAAATAACAATAAAAATAATAAAAAAACAGATTTAATTTAGCTATTAAATCTATTAATCTTTTATCAAAAACTTATTAATAATCCAACAGAAATCAAAAATTGAATTCTATTATCCTGGATAATCAAAAGGTTTTTTCTTGATAAAACAAACATATTTCATCAGAATAAAAAGAAACCTAACTAGTTCCCTACGAGACTAGAAGTGGCTCTGATACCACTGAAGGGTTTTGTAGAGTATAAAATCAGATCATGATAATATGCAGCGGAATAAAACTCAAAACCCCTCAAGTGATCTCATCTATCTCGTACAATAAACTTAACTAGAGTAGAGGATAAAAATTATACCTTTATGAAACAATCTTGAAACCAGAATGCTAAAGGTAGAACACCGCTACTGCACCACCACGAACAAGTTGCTAGACCGCTTCAAGACTTTACCAAACGATCAAAATCGCGTCCTTGTGTGCGTGTGACCAATCGCCGATCGCACCTTGGGGTGCCCTGGTGTTCGGCCTACGATAAGGGAGGAGGGGAGGAAGGCTAGGGTTTTCCTTGTCGCAATTCAAATGTTCTAATGTGATTCCTAAGGCTTAAAAGGATATTTATATGTAATCCTTATTAAGCCCAAGCCCGTTAAATTAAAGTCCAGTTTTAATTAAACTATTAGTTAATTGCAGAACATACTCTTTGACCTTTCTAATTAATTAATAACTATTAATTAACTGGTCCAATTAATATTTGAATTAAATATTAATTTCTCCCTTTAAATAATAAATAACTTTTATTATTTTCTCTCTCTTAATAATTAATTAACTAATTAATTATTTCCACACATAACTTGATAAAATCCAATTGGTTTTAATTGGGTGTGTAGCAGTGTGATCCTTTACTGTCTCATAGCATTGGACACGATGACACGTGTTATCTATCTGTGCACACAATCTAACACTAACAACCCTCTTTAACAACCTTTAACCAACTATGGAACTTACACAGAACACCCCTTGACTTAGTGTAAGTCACACATAGCTCCTACAACCTACACTTATGTTTCGTAGGGAATTCGTGTAACTCACCTCAGTATCGTAGTATCGTGTATGGTTGAACCAACAACCCAAAAGTCGGTTATAAAGTCACCGTATACGTTAACAAATTATACCTACAAGTAATATCCAAATAATATATATTAAACATTAGATTTCTGAGTATTTGCAGGCTAGGCACACCCTAGGCACGGCTGTGCCTTTCCCTAGGCATGGTTGTGCCTTCCTCGGACATGATTGTGCCTTTTCCTCATGCATGCCCATGCCTTAGTCAAAAAACACGAAGAGTACCTTATGAACTAATGTTTGGCACCAGACAATAGGTACGTCTGTACCTTTCTCAAACACGCATGTGCTCTTCAAAACATTATCCCAAAATGATTCCTAAGTATCTATAGTAATTTATAATCGCTATATAAATCTATTAACACTACTAAACAGCAAAGAAACATGATTTGATCATCACTTGATCATAAAAACCATAAATCGTTGAGAGTTCACTCACAATCTACACTTTAAGTTAGTTATCAATAACATAATAATACTAAAATCATTAACATAAATTAATTCTTCATTTTGACACCCTTACGTAGTTACGTACATTACCCTGTAAATAGCATTGTCAAGACCTATCAATGTTGGACAAGTGTTATACTGCCATTAGTCACTTTAGATACTTAGGTTCTGTTTGTTTCACCGTAATGTGAAGAAATGTAATGAAATTGAAATCAAATTCCGTTGTATATTGCGTTTGGTAACATTATTTGGAAAGGAATTAAATTCTTTGAAGTATTTATATTCCTTTAGGTAGGGGAATGTCATTCCATTACTAACATGGATGAAATTACAATCATTTTTATTTCTTCGTATTACGGTGAAACAAACGGGACATTAGATCCCTACGCTCGAAAAGGTAGCCATAGTAACACGATTATATTCAAAGTTTTTCTTTATCAATTATTGATAATCATATACCAAATTCTTTAGAGATAATGTTGTTTTCAATTCTAAAGTAATTAATATTTTAAATATTTTTTATTATTTATATTGGATGATACCTCATACATACATATGTAAATATAACAAAAGACGATTGCCACAAGTCAAAAAACCTCGACTCAATTTGGTTTTGTCAAAATTCTGCTGCAATATTAATTTTCTTTTAATAGTGATTGTTGTTGTATCTATATGTATCAATATATATATATATATATATATATATATATATATATATATATATATATATATATATATATATATATATATATTTCTGGAAAACTATCGAATTTTAACACATCGAGACAAAATATGGCACTTTATAAAGTAGTGACAAAAAATATCTCTCTTCAACTTTCTCTTCTATTTTTTTCTCGTTAACATATTTAAAAGTAATACTATTTAAATAACATTATTTGTTGTATATATTAAAAAAATTATGTATAAGTCATTACCCTAAATATATAAAGAAAGTTTAATAAAAATATCTTGTTTTACAAGAACGGTAAGAACCCATATCTTATTAATCAACTGATTTGTTTAACCCTGTTTATTATTTCAATTTGGTTTATTAAAGGGGTTTTGGACGAGATGTTATTAAGATGTTCATAATATCTTAAGGTTGATGATTCCATATCCCGTTATGTGTAATTTAGTAAACTGTGTATACTTGCTATTAAAAAAATTCAATTGGGTTAAAAGTGTTAAAATTATAAAGTTAAACTTTATTATCTTTTGAGCATATCTGGTCTCCCTTTGTATTTTTGTAGTACATCGTGTTCGCATATCTTACACATGTGTTCATTGATGAACAAACTACTAGACACTTAGAACTTCAAAACATCTTTAGATTGTTACAGAATACGATTCAACAATGTGTTCGCTCGTGTGTAAACATGAATCAAACACTAGAAATACTTAAATAGTTTAAACTCATTTTTTTCCAAACATCTAAAAGACAGTTCATCAGTGAAGGACATGGAAAAAAGAGAGAAATTCCGTTGACCAAATATTATGTACATTAATGAACCACAAAAAAGACCATTTTAATTTGTACAAGAACATTAAAGAAATAGAAATAAAAACGGGAGAAAAATAACAGAATAATAATCAACTTTGAAAAGTGTTTCCCTATGGCCACTTACTCCTTTATTTCAAATAGTGTAAAATAACTCATGGGTGACTTTGGTATAACACTTTTCAAACTTGCTTACTTTTCTATAAAATAAACCCATAAAAATATAGATCCACAAATTCTGGATTACTGGTGAATTAAAAAATCTACACCACTTTCCTCACTCTAGTAACCAAATTTATATATTTTTTACAAATTCAAACATCCCAATATATCAACATTCATATATGAATCTATGTTATCGTTCCAATTCTTGCTTGCAAAGAGGACAACATGATACAATTTTGAGCCATTGATCAACACATGTCATATGGAATGTATGTGAACATCCCAATTGTCTCATCTCTTCCTTCTCCTTATATTTTGATAAACATATACAACATTCCTGTAAATACATATTTTGTTAGCATTATACATAATAAAATTAAAATATGACATTTTTATGCATATAACTTAACATATTGAACTCAACGAGTAGTATTAATGAACTTACAGTGACTGAGCTATCAACTATGGCCTTTCCATGTTCTAAATCGGCTTCGATTCCTTCGTATTTCAAAACTGGTAGCTTCGAGATTTGTTCTTCAGATGCACCACGATTGACTGATCCAGCATTCATATTGTACCCGAGCAAGTTGCTGATAAGTGGAACCAAACAACATAGAAATAGAAACAATACAAAAGGAAATGAGTAGGTAATCGCGTTCCAAGCAAGTAGCGAGATGCAAAGCGCGTCAAGCTTTTTAGCTTTCTGAAACGTCCCGAACCGGGAATCGAACACCCAAACATTCCCCATCACAAACCATATCGCAAAAAATAGCTCCATACATGTTCGATATTTGTTCATCATTTGCATGTTCCTGTGTACAATAAAAATAAAATCTATCGGATTGTTCAAAATTTATTGTTATTGTTATTAGCATTATTATTTTAAAAATATGGTTAAGTTATGATAATTATTATTGCTTTTTTTAAAAGGAAAATTATTACCACATAACTTAGTAAAGTATGATTATTATAATAATCAGTAATAGTAGTTATCGTAGGGGTGAGCAAGAAGAACCGAAACCGAATCAAAAACCGAAAAAATCTAAAAAACCGAATCAAAACCAAAACCGACGGTTTTGGTTTTTAAAATTACAAAAACCGATTTTTGGTTTGGTTGGGTTTTAGGTTTCAAAACCGAACCGAACCAAATTGAAGGAACCGAACCGTTTAAAACCGAACCAAACCGTTAAGGTTAAGGGGCATACTTGTACATTTACATATCGATTCAACATAGCTCAAATCCCTTATCTTCTCCTTGTTTTTACTTTTTCCCCCAAAATACCAAATCGGCACTCACTATCCAACACTCGACATACCAGTCGCTCGAATCTTGAAGATCAAATCGACAGACCAAACTTGAATTTTAAATCAACAGACCAAATTGACTCTTGAATCTTGATTCTTCGAAGTTTAAAGCTAAAAGATCTCGATGGGAGTTTGAAGCTAGAAATCTCGACATACCATACGACGGTGTTCACTCTCCTTTCGTCGAGTGTTGTGACAAATAATTTGAAAAACCAAAAACCGAACTGAAAACCAAAAAACCGAATGGTTTTGGTTTTGGTTTTTCAAAAACCGAAATTTTCGTTTTGGTTTCGGTTTTACCCCAAAACCGAACCAAACCGAACCGTGCACACCCCTAATTATCGTTGCTTATGCCCTTATAAAGTATAATTCTTAAAAAAGTATAGGATTCTCTGTATAAGAATATCGAAATTATTCAACATCGTACTCTAGTTTTTGCGATTTTTCGATCTATAGTTACTTTAGTGTTTTTTAACGACTATTTTGAAGTATTTATGCTAAATTTGGTCCACATGTTTCATTCGAACATTTAATTTGTAAAATAGTCGACATCGTACATACGTCTATAATTCTTTTATTCCTTTACAATTTTATATGCTTTTTCATATATTTTAATCTTAGAAGTCAAAATGGAACAATGAATGAAAACTTTATGGTTTGTCATGTGTGTAGTGATTATTAATTAAGAAAGTTAAAGCATACACAAATATACATATTTACAAAGGAGTTGTGTTATGCATTAAATAGTTGTACATTAGCTATTAGAAATTGTACCCTACAAGTTTGAAAATGTAAGAGTTTAGGTCTAGCTTTGTGTGCTTCAAAACAGTTTTTTTTTCACGTTATATCACTCCTCTTTTAATCTTTCTTTCTATTTCTTCTGTTAATTTCATCTTTCTATTTTTAATTAAATATGAGAGAAGGATGCATGTTACACAAACCAAGAAAAAAGGAATAGACCGGGTTAGAGGGTGCTAGGATGTACAAGCTCTACCAGCTGGAATTAAAACTGTAAATGAACAGAATGATTATGAACCGTTTGTGAAATTGTTTGGTAGGAAGTTCATTTATGTTTATTTGTTTAACAAACGAACGAACATGAATATCATTTTCCGTTCGTTTAATTAAACGAGCAAACACGAACATAGCTCTAGGTTGTTGATTTATGTTCTTGAACGTTCGGTTATCCGTGTGTTTATGTTTGTTTATACTTTAAATAAATATATGTATATATAGTTATGATTGTAGAGGTGAACAAAAAATCCGAATATCCGATTTATACGAAAAAATATCCAAAACCGGTTTTTAGAAAAACCGGATTTTTTTTATCCGGTCTGGATTTTTGAAACCGGATAGTACGACCGGTTATTGGTTTTTCTGGGCGACCGGTTTTTTTACCGGATAAAAAACCGGTTTTTTTATAACTGGTTTTTATCCGGTTTTTTACTACTAGCCGTTTTTTCAAAAAAATAGCCGTTTTTATAGCCGTTTGGGGAGATTCTTGACCGTTTTTTCAAGTTTTTTTACACTTTTGTCACCCAAAAAACTTATATATAGTGTGGGTATGTTGTAAGATTAAACCACAACTTACATCTAGTGATGTAAATGGGTACGGGTGGGGACGGGGACCACAATACCCATCCCCATCCCCGACCTCCAGCCCCAGACCCATCCACGCCCCGGCCCCACCAAATCCCCAACGGGTTCGGGTGAAATAATCCCCACCGGGTATGGTGAACCCGATGGGTACCCATTTACTACATAATGACAATTTTTGATATAAAAAAAATATAAAAATAAACATCGATAAACATTAATACTTCAAAATACGAACAATATTCGATGACAAGACCCAAAAAAGATGATGACAATATTATCAAGTTTGAAAAGTAAATAAAACAAAAACGGCAAGTTCTTAATATTGTAAAAAAAACATTCCGCCTTCAATCTTCATCACCAGAGGATCATCAATTCACCATGAAATCTCGTAACTATAACTATTCATTGAATGTCTACCCAGTGTATTTAATAAATGATCCATTATATAAAGTTATAAACTGATATATATTATATTTATATATATGTTTATATATATCGGGTCTTAAACGGGGCGAATAGTACTATACCCGTCCCCGCCCCATCCCCGCTTCGGGTACACCAATTCATCCCCATCCCCGACCCATCACCCGTTAAGGCAGGGAATACCCGCCCCGTTCGGGTCGGGTACCCACGGGTCACGGGGAATCCCCGCCCCATTGCCATCACTACTTACATCTTCCAAATTCTATCCAAATTCTCTACTTTTATTCACCAAATTTCACTTTCATTCACTTTCTTGAGATTGATATCATGGCCGGTAGTAGTAGCATGCCGAATACGGGAGCATCTTCCGTAGGAGGAAACCCCGATGTGGTGAGAATTCTCGAGCATAATAGAAATAAAGAAATTTGGGAACATTTCGACTTGTGCGAGATGTCCAACGGTTCAAAAAGGGCTCGGTGCAAACTTTGTCACAAGTTTCTAGCACCCGAAGGCAACTCTACTTTGAGGGCTCATATTACCAAGTCATGCAAGGCGCTAAGAGCAACATCCGATGCAACTCAAGCCAACATGATGAATCAAGTTGGTGTTTTCATTTACGACAACGACAAATTACGAGACGCTTTTACGAGGTTCATGATTACAAAAGCTTTGCCGTTTGACCACTTTGATGATCAAGATTTCACCGAAACCATCCAAACACTAATCCAACCGCGTTACACCGTTGTAAGTCGTACTACCCTTAGGCGTGATGCAATAAAAATGTGGCGTGCGGCTAGAAAAAAATGATTTTAGAATTCCAAGAACACCGTTATGGTGTGTCACTTACATGTGACGTTTGGAGTTCTCCACATAACACCGGAAATTCTTTTCTAGCCGTCACGGCACATTGGCTAGACCAAGATAGTTGGCAAATGATGAAACGTACAATCGCGTTTGAGTTATTTGGTGAACCACACAACGGCGCAAATTTATTTGCGCTTTTAAAAAGGGTGATTTGTGTTTATAACATAAAACAAAGTTTTTTCTATGTCGTTTGATAATGCGTCAAATAACACAAACGCAGTTCCAAGATTAAAATTACTACTTTTACCGATTTTAGACGGTGCGTTTTTTCACACTCGTTGTGTTGCACACATCATCAATCTTTCCGTTCAAGCCGGTTTGGAGGTTATTGACTCCAAAAGAAAAAAATTTAAAGAAATGATAAAATCGGTTTTTTGCTCCAACAACAAACGGTTGAATAATTATAAACGTTTTTGCAAGTCGGTTAATTGTAAAGCTTTGGGTCCAAATTTGGATTGTCCAACTCATTGGAACTCCACTTGGATGATGATGCACACCGCCTTAAGGCAACGAGACACATTAATGGCTTTTCACAAAAATTTGGTTGATAAAGGACTTGTAGAATACGAATATCCGAATGAGAGTTGGGAAATAATATCAAAACTACACGATTTGCTCACGGTTTTTAAAGACGCAACAACTATGTTATCCGGTGTTTATTATCCTACTAGCTCGTTGGTGCTTAAATCAATTATTTTTTATGGCTAACAAAATTAATGACTTTGAGTTTGAAAGTGACGAGTTGAAACTCGTTGGGGAAAAAATGAAAGACAAACTTTTAAAATATTTTAAGAAAATTCCCCCGGTTTTTACTTGTGCCGCCGCTTTGAACCCTTGTTTAAACGTTGGCGGAGTTGAAACATTAATCGAACAAATTGCATATTGTTTTAACCTTACCGAAGATGATCCCGATTTTATAACCGACCAAACCGCTTATTTTAACAAATGTTTTCGAGATATGTTTAAGATTTATTTGGGTAGATACGGGACATCTAGTGCCATTCATGATCAAATGAGATCTCAAGCGGAATCTAGTAGACGCTCAAATAATGCGGGTTTGTCACTTTTTAATACGATCATGAACTTTCATTCCAAGAGAGCACGTACTGCCACCCCAAGTAGTGAGTTGGGGAATTACATGGCAACCAATTTTATCGCAAACTATACATGTGAGGATTTTCAAACTTTTGATATTTTGGCTTGGTGGAAGGAAAGGGAATCACAATTTCCCGTTCTAGCCGTCATGGCCCGTGATCTTCTAACCGTCCAAGCTTCTACGGTAGCTTCGGAATATGCTTTTTCTGTGAGTGACAGGGTCGTATCCGCAAGAAGATCAAGGTTAAGTCCCGAATCAGTGGAAGTGTGTATTTGTTTAAAAGATTACTTGGATGGCGCGGCTAGAAGACAACACATGACCACACTAGAAGACCCAATTGATGTCGACTTGGAATCAAACATACACAATGAAGAAGTGGAACTTGGAATATCATCTCCCGACAAAGAAGACGAAGAAGAAGAAGAAGCGTGAACGGGTTGCTATGTAGGGGTGATGGCGATGCCGAAGCTCCTCCCTAGCTTCCCTCTTTTAATTCGAAGTTTGAATGGTTTTAAGTATTTTTATTACAATGTTTAGACGTTTGTAATTTGAATATTTTTAATTAGGAAGTTTGTAATTTTAATATTGTACTTTTTAAGTATTTAAATTAATCAAAATTTGAGTTTTCTTTCACATGTATGTTTTTTCATAGTATATATTATAGGAAATGTATTTAAAAAAACAAAAAAAATTGAAAAAAAAACAGTGGGCTGTTGGGTGAAGACGCAGACCGGTTTTTTTGCCCCAAAAACCGAGACCGGTTTTTATAGTATCAGTATTCGAAATCAAAACCGGATAATACTAAACCGGTTTTTCTAATAACCGTTTTTTTGTCCAAAAAACCGAACCGGATAATACTATAACCGGTTATAGTATTATCCGGCCCATGTTCACTCTAGATGATTGGATATTAGCCTATTAGGAGTGGGCCATAACATTTGGGTTGTTCTTTAAACAAATTTTTAGCCCATGCGGCCATTATATTAGCCTATTAGGGATGATTGGATAATGGATATGTCTATTTATTAGACCTTAAAATACATATTGTATTTGTACATTCTAATACTCTATGTGTAAATATAATATTTTCCTTTTATTACATTTGAATATGTTTTATGATATTCATAGTTTAATCATTTCAATATATTTTATAACTACTTTAGTTTTTCTTAATTATAATTGGTAAGTATTTGACATTAATATTCTTAATTGTAATAATAATGATTGATGATTTGTATAAGAACTACAAATACGTTTTTTCGTATAATGATACCACAATTCTGTCTATCCTCCCCTTCGCACTGATGCTTCCATCATTGGTTTGGATATTGACACCGTCTTTTGTATTTTTTTTTTAACTATCATTTGTTTCTCTATTTATAATTATTAATATATTTTTAATAATGTTTAATACTTATTTTTTTAAAATTAACTCGTTTGTTATACAAATATTTAATCTAATATATACTAAATAATTACATATGAAAAATATTTTAATTGAAATAACAAGTAAAGCCTGAAACTTTTTATATCTTGTATCAGCTGTATTAGATGTTTCATAAATTTACGGACTCAAGTCTTGTGGTATACAAATATGTAGATTTAGGAGTATGATTATAATATGTGTTATGCTGTTGAAAAAATCATCTTGCAAGTTTCACTCAACAAATATAATATTAAAGGGGAAATAGACGATGTTATACTCAAAAACCATTTTAATGAAGGATAGTTTAGTAATTTCCATATCTAACAATTAAACTAGTTAATGAGTATAACATCACCTAACCTTAGGTTATCAAGATCAGGATCTTACCTAAGATCTTTTTGTCTTTGCAAGATCGGATCGTAAGATCGAGATTGGGATCTTAAGATCCTACCACAAGTTACTAGATTTTTTTAGTTTTTTTATATGCTATAATTTTTATCAAAATCCAATTATATAACATTTTTACGAGAGAATTAATCATTAAATTATAAAATAACATACATTAAACCGTCCAAATTATAAATATTAAGAAAATAGATGAAAATTCACCACAATTTATTGATTTACGTATCATAATAAAATTTAATTGGTGACTCTTAAACAAAATCAACAAATCTAGAGCACACTATGCACAACATTAATTCCTTATTTTATAAAATATCTTCTTCTCGTGAACTTATGTTTCTTATAATAAAAAATAAATAAAACTGTGACGTATGTAAAGTACAAAACTTCGAACAATTATTTTTAAAACAAGGCTGACCACTTAAAAATTAATAAAATAATAAAGTAAAATAAAAGTTATTATACAAAAATGTAAAAAATAAAATGTAAAATAATAGTAGCATTAAGAAATGTAAAAAAAACAAAAAAAAGTTGGGATTGTAGGATCGTATACGATCCTACGATCTCATGTACGATCTTACGATCCTGGCTACGATCCTACCTATTTACAATCCTAAATACGATCTGGCGCGTTTTCGGTTGGTAGGATCGTACGATCCTACGATCAAGATCGCGATTGTGATAACCATGCTTATGAACATTACGAATTATTTTTCCAATATTAAATTATGTAAAGCTATTTAAAAAAAATTTATATTAGCTTATTGCCATATGAACTTACTAAAAACAATTATTCCTAAAAATTCTACTAGTTTTTGAACTAATTATTTTTAAAAGAATGTTGAATATATTTCATATTTAATTCATAGTCATAATGGACTATTTTTGGCCTTTGGATCATGACATGAATGTCTAGATTGATTTTAAAATTTTAGGCGAAGGGACATTTTCGTAATTCGGATGTAATTCTTTACAAATCACATGTGATTATATTCTAAATCATCTGTGATTACATATTAAAATTTTAAAACTAAATTTTTTATATGAAATTTGTTAAACACAAATCATAATTTTTAATTATACAATATATACATTTTGGAGGAAATAATTGTCTTTTTGTAAGTTTTGTCTTTTAGTGCAATATATTATTATTATTATTATTATTATTATTATTATTATTATTATTATTATTATTTACTACTACTATTATTATTAGTATATTATTATTATTATTATTATTATTATTATTATTAAAAGTAGTGGTTGCAATAGTAGTAGTAGTAAATAAACATATATTTTGTATTTCATCTTTTATTATCAAATCTATTATTATTATAATATATTACTATTTACATTAAAAACAATTTAGTTTAATTCAGTAGTTATATATATTAGAGTTAATTGTCCAAATGGTCCTTTAACTCAAGGGTTTCTGCAATTTTGGTCCTTTAACTTTAAAAGTGGTACGAATCGTCCTTAAACTACCATTTTCATGCCGTTTTGGTCCTTATTAACGTTAGCCGTTAACTTTCTCTGTTAAAATAAGTAAAATGACCATTTTATCCCTTGTATTTATATTTTATTGTTTTACTTTTTATATTTATTAATTTTATAAATTATTTAATAATTAAAAGTCAAAGTCATTCCAAGTCATCTCTATCAAAGTCAAAGTCATCTCTTTCTTTCTCTCTCTCATACCGTCAACCGGATGCCACCACCCACCACCACCACCACCCACTTCCACTTCGTGAACTGAATTTTTTCTAATTTTCAAACAAAAGAAACAAACACATAAAAAATTCAGATCTAGAGCACAAGAAAAGGAATTAAGGTTTTCTAATTTTCAAGAACACCACCACTGAGTGTGTGTGTGTGAGAGAGAGAGAGAGACGACCACCATGAGATACACCCAGCTGTTATCACACGCACAAGAAAAGGAATTAAGGTTTTCTAATTTTCAAGAACACCACCACCCGTAAACAGAGCACCATGAGATACACCCAGCAAACAGAGCAGATCCCAAATCGAGGAAATAGGGTTTTCTTGATCGGAATATAGGGTTTTCTTGATCGAATCTGACCAAAACCGAAAAGATTTAGAACAAAAACCCTAAAAAAACGATGGATCTAACTAGATTTTGTATGGTGGTGGCTAGGGTTTACTTTGAGTGCGAGATAGAGAGAGAGGGAGGAGAAAGAGGCGGTGGTGGTTACGGTGGCGACGTCAGATGACGGTGGTGGTTTCTTTTATGGCGGCGGCGGCTTCTTTTGTGGTGGCAGCGGCGGGTTGCAGTGGTGGAGGAAAGCGGTGGCGGTGGCGGTGGAGGAAAGAGGTGGCGGTGGAGGAGTTCATTCGAGAAGAGAGTAGTGAGAGATAGAAACAGTCCTAGAGAGAGAGAGTATATGTGTCTTTAATAGTTTAATAAGAAAAAGAAAAAAAAAGAATATCTGATGTGTTAATAAGAAAATGAAAAAGAAAAAAAAATTATTAAAAGGAAAAATATTATTAACAGATAATTAAATATTAAAAAATTGGTAAAAAGACCAGAATACCCCTGAATTAACAGACATTGCTAACGGCTAACGTTAATAAGGACCAAAACGGCATGAAAATAACAGTTTAAGGACGATTCGTACCACTTTTAAAGTTAAAGAACCAAAATGGCAGAAACCCTTAAGTTAAAGGACCATTTGGACAATTAACTCTATATATTAATATGAGTGATTGAAGGCAAGGCTAAAAGTTTGAAGTTTTTTAAATAATTTTATATAAAGTCGTTTAGAGTAATTTTATTAAATATTAAATTAACAATATAATTTTACAGTAGACGAAATACTATTTTTACCCCGCTACGAAACGCAAATAAAGTGATAATATTTACTTGTTTACTACATTTAGCGGGTGATATCCTCTTTTTCTTATTATAGATATTTGAATTATTTGTTAAGATTAAAGAGCGGAATATCGTATATGAAATGAGTCGATGACAATGATATTTCCAATTCACATCATTGTTTTATATAACGTTATCATATACTTAGCTTCCTTTATTTAAAAAATATTGTCTATTTTTGTTTTTAAATGTATATATTTTCAATTTTAACTTCATATATCTGTATTTATGTTAGATAATTAATACTTGATAAAAACTATACCAATTAAAATATATTTAAAACACAATCTATTTATATATTTTGCATCAAGAATTACATAACACAAACGAAAATCTCTTAGATCAAAACCGGAAAAGATAAACTTCAAAAAGTTAAAAGTAAAAAATATTTCTAACAAAGGAAGAGTACATATTAATAATTGAGATGTTAATAGTAAGTGAATTGATATCAAGTTAGAAATAACATAACATTAATGTTTCCTATTAACAAAAACCGTAGATCTGGATTCCTATAAAAAGGGTTAAGATTCTCTCATATTTGATTAAATATTATTCATTATGTTCATTTATCAACATGAAAATAGTATCCTATAAAAGGACTTATTATTGACTTAAATAAGGGAACCACACTCATGTATATATGAGAACATGATGAATAATGTGTGATCACAACATGAGAGGATCTTATCCCCTTCAAAAAATTTGAAGCAAATTTCAACAATGTTACATCATTAAAAGGATCCCAACCATAATAGTTACATAGTTACATCATTAATTATATTCTTTTCATTTAAAAGGATCCCAACCATAATAGTTTATGGCAATGAAGTATGCTTGTCTAAAATGTGTAATGTCACTCAAGACTCTTAGTTATTATGTATGTAAACCTTAGATTAACTTGGAGTCACATATTTGCATCAACATCTACATCTATCTATATATACTTAATAAGATATAATATTTAGTATTATTTTAATATACATCTTTTATTTATGATTTTTATTTATTATTAATAACAATAACATCATATTAAAACAGCTTTAAAATTGTTTGTAAATCTAATCATTTTTTTTATATGTTGAATATTTAATCATCATCAACCTAATGTTTTTAGATAACATAAACACGTGTGGCACTTTTTATTATTAAAAGAAAAGTTAAGATTTTTGTTACCTCGACTCTTCGATGTTAGCAGAATGTTCTACTCCAACTTGGGTCCCACAAAAGACCCGATATCGCCAGAACAACAAACCCATATTAAGCACACACCCGGATCCGTACCCGGAAACCCATGTTCTCATGGGCCAAACAGGCTTCTCTTCTTTGGAAACCGATAGAGTATACGTTATCACCACAATTTGAAAAAGCAAACACATTAATTCCATAAACATCCAACCACCCGTATTAAACGGGTTCGACCCGATATTCGATCTTGGCCCGTTTTGGTAATGGAACACCCTTCTTGCAAAACTATACCACCTAGCTCTTGATATCCTTATTGCCATTCTTACCAAGAAAGATGAAGGGAACCCGGTTGTGGCCCGATTTGTAGCCCGATTTCGCGGGCCCGCGTCCTCCGTCGTCCCCTCTTCTCTCACCGTCGGTATCAACGAAAACGAAACCGCGACCGCAGAGTTGCATAGTGATTCTGGTGTAAACAAGTATCGTGTATTCATTGCGTAAAAAATCACAACTTTTATGATTTTGTACCAAATTGTCAATTTATACCTTCAAACTAATTAACCTACACGCACCCATGAACCTTTGCTTTCAGGAAACTCAAAAAACATGCTTTTCTTGCATGAATTATAACAAAATTATGTTATAATTCAAGGTTCCTAGAATTAACACCTCAAGAAACCGATATGTGTATGATAGAAACCTCAAAACTTGATCGTTTGGCCAAGATTCAAGAAACGCTTCAAGAAACCGATATGTGTATGATAGAAACCTCAAAACTTGATCGTTTGGCCAAGATTCAAGAAACCGATATGGGTAGGCTTAGAAATTCAAGAAACTAACACGGGGTATGATCAAAACCTCAAGAAATCAATCATAACTTCAAGAAATCGATCATACACCCGCGAGTAGGATAAATAAAGGTTTCAAGATAATATATGATCAAGCTGATAGATGAAGAAATTGAGGCAGAAGTTGTGCATATGATCATATGATGACAAATGAATGAATATAAAAGAAAGCAATATAAGAGAAAGTGATTAATTAAGTCGAAAGCGATAGAGGAAGGTTGGAGATGGTGGCCAAGAAACTGCAACTGCTTTGCTTTGATTCCAAGGCAATGATATAGAAGAAGATAACAAGCATGTAGCAACGGTTGGCCTAACTTAGTTGATGTTTTGATGTGTTTATTAAGCAAATTAAAGCTACTTCAAATGAAAACTCTACGGAATCTTATTTTTTGGATTATAATTGAATTAAGGTATGGTTTAAGACATTCTTTCATTCAAGTTATTAGTTTTGACCTTAATTAAACTTTGAGTTAATCTCACGCGATCACTCCCGCATACTTATATTGTGACTTACCAAACCAACAAATACAAAGACCATGACTTTGACTCCCTTTGCTAGCTAGCTAATATCATATTACATACATGATATTGTTGTTTATGGTAGTAGTTTACTGGTTTTAATAATTTTAATATCGTTCTTAATTAGCATCATAATATATATAAAATAGGGCAAACTGCATCAAAATACAAAGAACTTTTACTAAGCTACCAATGTATACAACGAACTTCAAAATTTTAAATAAAATACAACCAACTTTAAAAACTCTTACATTATATACAATTGACCTGGTATAACAGGTCACCTCCTTTTCTCAACCGGTTACCATAATTTTTATTAATAATTATTAAATAAAAAAAAGAAAAACACTTGCAGATCCTTCAAAGCCTTCAAAGTTCAACCTTCAAGACTTCAAAGCCTTTAAACCTTCAAGTCTGCCATCGCCACCTAGAAAAACCCTAATCGCCCCCGCCACCGTGAAGATCCACAACCGAAGTCCAACGCCGCCGAAGTCCGACCACCGTGATTAACCGCCGTCGCTACTTCAAACCCGCACCATCGTCGCCTCCAAGATCTCGAGTTAGAGTTCTTCCGCCGCTGCTGCTTCAAACCCTAATTGCCGCCGCCTCGCCATGTGATTAGGGTTTCTGTCATCGTGCACCTCTGCCTTCAAACACCACTGCCGTTCACACCTGGGTTTCAAACATAACCGCCGTTCAAACAACCGCTGACCCCTTGCAGTTAGAAGTCGCTCCAAGATCTCGATTTTTGGTTATTCCGCCACCTTGCGATTAGGGTTTCTGTCGTAGAATTCAAAGAATCGCGGCCGCCGCTTGCGATTAGGACTTTACCAGGTTTCATTTCTTCTTGTTCAAATGACTTTGTGTCTTCTTGTTTGAATGGGTTTTAAGGTTGTATTTTGACATTCACCTCATATTTATACAGATCTGAATACGTTCTTGTTAGAGATCTGAATGGATTTGGGTTTCTTGTTCTTCATTTGTACAGATCTAGGATTTTCACTGATTAAGGTTTCTTGTATTAGGGTTTCTTGAATGTATAGTTTGGTTACTGGAATGTTCTACTTTCATGGTTTTTTTGTTCTTAAATGGTTTTGTTGTTTTCCTTTATGATTTTCTTGTTCAACATATTAAATTATATCTGCAATGTAGCTTGAATGTTGCTGAACTTGAAGAACACATGGGTTGAATGTTTGAATGTTCTTGAATTTGAAGAACAAAGAACATGAATACTATAATTAAAAAATTAAAAATTAGGCAAAAATTGAAAAGTTACCTGTAACCTGAAGAGAAGGTTACAACTTGCATACATTGGGGCATATAAGAGAGTTTCTTGTATTTTTTTTTAAATTTTGAAGTTCGTTGTATATATTGGTAGCTTAATAAAAGTTCGTTGTATTTCGGTGCAGTTTGCCCTATAAAATAAAAAGAAATTATAATCTATATAAATGTATATAGTGTTAACAAACTACAACTATCATTACTCCGCTTGGAAAAGGAATCAGGTACTAAAGTAAAAAAAAAACTGCATTTCAGATAAATTATATCTTTTATTAAATCTAAGAAAATTCAGATAAATATAGTCATTACATCTTTATATAATTAATACCATCAGCATCCATAATGGATTTACCTAGAGTTGCTCACTGCCACATCAGTATCCACATCATCTCTCACTTCCAACCATCTCTAACCGATAAACCTCACATCCAACCCACGTATATTATTAATTATAAAATATATATTAATGAGGCGAAAAAAAGAAAAAAACTCGCTAACTAGCAAATGTTCAAGCACTAGCTCGGGTTGGAGTCATCGCCAACTAGTGGAGATGTGATGATGTTTGGGGTTAGAAGGGTTATCAACCATCGCTGGCTGAGAGCCGATGCGCATGATCTAATTAAGATAGTGATTACATCTCGTATCATTAAACAAGAGTGATCACATATTTATTTTTTTAAGACCAACCTGGGAAATATGTCGAGTAAAATTAAAATTATTAGATGGAACATATTTTTGTGCGTCTGTATGGGTCAGAGGACTATATTGAGTTTTTGACATATGTTTGGATATTGTTTTATTAGTTGTTGGAAAATCAATTTTCTTAAAGGGCAGGGTTGGTTGAGATTAGGAACAAGATTTTGATGCGATAACCAAAGTGAGGTAAGCTGCATTCTATATCTAACATTTATTAAGTGGGAAAATTATTTGTATGGTTATATACATATAACACTCAAACAGTTAGTGTTTAATATAATTACATATAAAAAATATAGTCCTGAAATTCTAATACTCAATTACATGTGATTCAGTATACAATCACATGTGATTGTAAAAACATCACATGTGAATTACGAAAATGTCACTCCGTTCAAAATTTTAAAATTCAATCTAGACCATTGATGAGGCTGATCAAAAGGCTAAAATTAGTCCCTCATGACTATGAATTAATTATGGACTATATTGAACATTTCTCAACACTCAAAATATTAAAATATTTAAATGGCTAAAATATTACTCATTTAAGTATTATATATGTATAACATCATTTATGTAAAGACCCTAATCATTTAAGATTCGCAAAATAAAGTTTGAACTTTTGATTACAAAGATTTAGTGGTAACTATGGTTTCAAACCCATCACACACTTGTGCACCAGATAAATTAACAAAAACGGTTTCCAACTAAAATTACATCTTTGTATTAACAAAATAGGAGACATCATCATCAATTCTAAGCCACTGAAGCCTTGCCCTTATCTTTACCAAATGTACCTGTAAAACATTGAATATCAACTAATAAGCAAAAGCTTAGTGAGCATACTTAACTACTAATTGTACACATAAATATGTTGATCCAACTGCTACAAACGGGTGGATCCAATAACGAATAATGAATCGCTACTACAAGTATTGTGCCAAGACAACTGCAATAATGCTCAAAGAGCGCTAACGAGTTTGGATCAACGTATAGCATAAATCATAGCATATACATATATACACACATCTACAATTAAAAGGTAAGTACACTCACCTTGAAGTCCGAGTATGGTTCTGAAAATAGCTCAAATATCGATTATAAAGTCACAGTATACGATAACAAATAACACCTACATATAATATATAGTAAATATAAAACTTCTAATAATTTGTAGGCTGGCACACCTAGACATGGCTATGTCTTCCCTAGACGTGGCTATGTCTTCCTCACGCATGACTGTGCCTTTTCCATAGGCATGCCCATGCCTTTCCACAGGCACGCCCATGCCTTTTTCCGAGGCATGGTTGTGTCTTCTTCAGACGTGGCTGTGTCTTTTCCTCAGGCATGCCTATGCCTTTACAAGTATGCCCGTGCCTCAGCAAAAAAGCACGGGGGTGTACCTTTTGAGCTAGGGTTTCACACCAGACAATAGGTTCGCATGTACCCTTCCCACATCAGCACCAGATAAACTATATAACTGGTTTTCGACCATAAACTCAACCAAACTCAACATGCAAGTATTCCAGCACTCCCAAAACACTTTATTAACATCTAATACACTTAAAACATCATTCTAAACATTCTTTGAGCATTACTTAATCATTTAACTCCAAATAACACAATTTTGACCCATTTGTAAAACTTGAAAAATTCTTACTTAAGATCATACGCTCCTAAATTCGATTTGCATGTACCGAGATCTTAACATTCAACTTGCATGCATCATCATTTCCTTAATTTTATCAACACCTCACTTGAAGAACACTAAACCCATTAAAAACCCCAATTTTACACATACTACAAGTTAGAATGTTAGATTATCATACCTTGAAGCTTGATCTTGCTAGAACACCTTGAATTCTTGTTAATTAGCTCAATATAATGAAACTCTCACTTGTTCTTGGTTGCTCTCGATTTCCCAGCCCTCTCACTCTTCCAATTTTTGACCAAATGATCCACTACTTCATATCTATAAGCACATCTTTGGGCTATTGGCAAGTCTAGCCCTTCTACTCTTATTGTTCATATGTTAGCCACACTAATTTGATACTTGTCACTTTCTATAAAAAAATTATAATCTTAGTCCATTGACTTAATTACTCATACTTACTCTAACCCCATAAATTATTTACTTTAATTTAATAAATATATGCAATAAAATATACTTTATTAATTGCACACATCCTTTCTCCTTATTAAATATTATGAGTATTATTCATAAACCATAACTTCTAAATTGTATTTATTTTTAAATACTTTCCTTTAACATATATTCCTTTTTATTATTATTGCTAGCTACTTGAATTATTCGGGTACCCACGATAGCTTCAGATAATTTTAAACATTTAAGGTGTAATAAAGAATAAATTAAATATATAAAGCAATTTTAACAAATATAATCTTATACATAGAAGCAATAACTAATAAAACAATATATATATATATATATATATATATATATATATATATATATATATATATATATATATATATATATATATATATATCGGGGAGGGTTCATGTGAGAACCGTTGTTAGTGCGAGAACCGCGAGAACCAATCTCAGCTGTTCCTTGGATATGGGAAGTATCATGGATGGAAAGCGTGGAGGGATAGAGTGTGGCAGTGTGCATGTGAGGAATTCATGGGTGGGCAATCACATTGAAGGAGGGGGAATTGGACGGCTTAGATTGGTTCTCGCGGTTCTCGCGCTAACAACGGTTCTCGCATGAACTTTTGTCTATATATATATATATATATATATATATATATATATACATATTATAAACAAGGTAACTGTACCCGCGCGCTGCGGCGGGGGTTTAACACATATATGTGACATCTAGTAAAATTCTAATTCGACTTATATAAATAAAGTGATTCCATATTTTACTACGAAAGGGAACTTGTATGTCAATTTTTTTGTACTCATTTGTGATTGGATTTGGGATGAAACTTTGTTGTAGATAATTCTTTTGCATTCACGTCATATAGTTAATAGTAAAACAGTTCAGTTTTGTTTTTTATATTAAGTTCAATGTAAGATTTAGAATTATTAATTTTGACAACCAAAAAAGTTTTACAAAAAGCATTTATTTAAACTAAAAAACTATTTTAAATTTTCCATCCGTAAAATAAAGATTAAACTTAAAAATAAAAACTTTTATACATTATTTATAAAAAAAAGGAAATATAATATAAAAAAACCAACCATTGTTGAGATAGATAAAAGGTTTGTGACATACATGTTGATTGTTAAATGAGTAGCCAAAAAAAGCAAAATAAAGACTCAATATGGAAGAGGATGGCCTTGAAAAAAAACATATATAGCAAAGGAGGGAGTCGAACACACAGCCTGTTGGTTTAAAAAGTTGGGCATTGGCCACTCCGCTAAAAGCTCAATTGTTAATTTGCTCAGCCATATAGAATATAAATAAGGGTTGAGTTCCTTAAAATGTATCAAAGTTGTCACATTTTGCTATTGTGTGTATCGAACGTTCAAAGTTACCATTTAATGTATTGGACTCTCAAAAGTTACCGTTTTATGTATCGGATTACCTAGAAAACAGGTAACTGGTAATAACAATATTTTTTTGTTTTTTCTTTTTATTTTCAATTGCCACATTAGTTTTACATTGCCACATCATTATTATATTCAAAAAACCAAAAAAAAAACAAAACAAAACAAAACAAATTATTAAGGAAGAACATGAAGAACATCATCATCTTCGTCATCCAAAGCATAAGAAAGAACACTAATTTTCTTCAAGAACAACTAGAAAGAGATATGAAAGAGTATTGGAAAATCACATACAATAAAAAAACCCAGATATTAAAACGATCTAAAAAGCCCTAAATTTGAATGTGTTAAGAAATCTAAAAAAACTCAGATCTTGTTTCAAATAACGAAAAAGAACCCTAAATTCGACCAAGAACGAACCCTAAATTCGACCAAGAATGAACTGACATCTCAGATATGAACCAAGAACATCAAAAGAATCTGAATCTCTTACCAAGAACATCACTGATCGAACTCAGATTTGAATCGCACACCTTTGAATCACCGATTGAAATCTCTTACGAAGAACTGCCTATCTCTTACCAACAACCGCCTATCTTTGAATCGCACACGTATCTATTTTTTCATATGAAGATTAATCGAAGCCCTAATAGCCATGAGAAGATGAATCATATGAAGATTAATCGCTGATCAAGATGCAGATTTAGTTCTTCGATGCTGTACTAGTATGAAGATTAAATGATGTACTCGTATGAATATGAAACCCAAATCGATTACCCAGTTTTAGGACTCGGATTTAGTTCTTCGATGTTGTACTCGTGTATTAACAACCGATGGAGATGGAAGATGAACAGATGGACGATGGAGGGCTTGAACAGATGGAAGATCTCGATCAAAGCACGTGATGAAGAACCCTAAACTCAAACCAAGATGAAGAACTTGAAGATGAAGAATTCCAGATCTTCTAGCAATGGAGATAAAATTAAATCTTGAGCTTGAACTTGCACTTGTGGTTGATATCAATCTTGAATCTGATGCAAATGTAATAGAAATTAAAGATGAAAGGGAAATTGGAATCAAACAGGTCTACAAAACTCCATCTGACTTTTTTTTTTTTAATATTATTAATATATTTTTTATTTATTTTAAACTATGAAAATCCAAGTCATATGCCAAGTAACTAGCCATATTAGCAAAACCTGTGCCACATCATCTTATAACCTGTTATAGCAGGTTCAGTATACAAAATGGTAAGTTTAGAAACTCTGATACATTAAATGGTAAGTTTGAAAGTCTGATACATACAATAGCAAAATGTGATAACTTGAATATATATATATATATATATATATATATATATATATACTGTCAACGGTTATTTTGAATGTAATTGTAATGATAAAGAGAAAATATATTAACAATTTTGAATAAAAACGTAAGTGTTTCTTACTTGATATAGGGAGATTATAACTCACTATAATAAACAAACTAGATTCTTGATTTAGTGATTTATAAACATAAAAATTAACTATAATCATGTTCATTGGTTTAGAGTTTATACAGAAGACAAACAAGAAAATACATATTTAAATATCATTATGTTTTGATTCAATAAAATCAAAGATATATAGTATCTCAACTTCTTCAATGGTTATAAAATAGACTTTTTATACTATACGAAATTTACAAATATTATTAATTTGTGTCAGATTAACGTAAAATTTAGATTAAAAAGTAGATAAAAAAGAGATGTTAATAATATATAATTATATTTATACCAATTATTATAAATTAAAAGTTAGAACGGAAAATATAAACATATACAATTAAATACATCAGTTAAATACAAATTTGATATTTAAATGGATAAGAGTCAAATTTAGTCAAAATCGAAATTGAAACTAAACCATTTAATTGGGGAAAAAATCAAAATTAAAGACTAATTTTTTATCAGAGTCAAAATTGTGGGAAATTAATGATTTTTATTGATTGAATTACAGATGGTTAAGGAAAAGAGAATTTGAATTTTTTATGTTTTAATTAAGAGTAAGATTATAACTATTTAATATCATTTTAGGGAGGGATGGATTTAGAATAAATACCAAGTAGGGGCAAAATTAAAAGTCTTATTCGGTCGGGTTTTTTCTTCTTCTAGATTTACGGGTTTACTTTTTTTTCAATGGAATACCGCATATTTCCTAATGAACCAAACAGACTCTCAAACATAATTGAAATTCAGTTTCAGCCCAGAAATCGGATCGAATTTTAAAAAGCAATATATAAACTTAGAAATTATGATAAAGTTTTTTCTTTAGCAATTGATTGTTTGTGTAAAAGAATTATAGAGAAAGAGAAATTTAAATTTAACTAACTGACATGTAACATAATGTACAAAACTTAGAAATCAAGTCTCTAACACAAGAACTACTAAATTAAAAAAACAAAAAAACTCTGAAACCAACATAAGAATCATCAAGAACACAAAATAAGAACTCAAAATCTTAAGACTCTCCGTTATACCCTACTCGCGACTCGCGAGTAGGCTTCCGAGCTCGCGAGGAACACCACCTCGGGTGGTCCAAACTCGGCGGGTTGGGGAGGCTCCGGCTTCAATCACTCGCTGCCTTACCGGATGAAAATCACCCCCCCCCCCCACCCCCCAACGGCTATATTTCAACGGCTAACTTTTTTTTTTAATTTTTATTCTTTAATTTTTCACTATATAAACATCATCCATTCCAACCACTTTTCATATCATTTTATACATTCTTTCTCTCTATTTTCTCTCTATCTCTCTCATTTTTATATTTTTTAAATATGGATTCACCAACTGAGTCAATAAATACTGAAGAATTTATGGAGCGTCAACGTACGGTTGCAATTGCCGCCCATGAGGCCAAACATGGCTTTCCCGGCATGCTTGGTAGCATAGACTGTACTCATTGGGCTTGGGCAAATTGCCCGAATGCATGGAGAGGTCAATATATGAGAGGCGACCATGAGCGACCGACAATTATGCTAGAGGCGGTGGCATCTCACGATTTGTGGATCTGGCATGCATTCTTTGGTGTTGCCGGTTCCAATAACGACATCAACGTTCTCAACCAGTCGCCAATATTCAACGATGTGTACGACGATAAAGCTCCTGATTGCCCATTTGAGGTGAATGGAGTAGAGTACAAACACATATATTATCTTGCCGATGAGATATATCCAGATTGGGCAACATTCGTCAAAGCATTTACCTTCCCACAAGACGAGAAAAGGAAAAAATTTAAGACTCGGCAAGAATCGGGAAGAAAAGACGTTGAACGGGCTTTTGGTGTGCTTAAACAGCGTTGGCATATTCTTCACAACCCGGCACGACCATGGACTCCGGCACGGCTAAGAAATATTATGTACGAGTGCATAATATTACACAACATGATTCTTGAAGACGAAGGAAATGCGATTTATGATTTCGATGATGACGACCTTGTAGCGGATGATATCGAAGCACATATCAGTGAGGAACAACGGGCAGAGAACGTTCGAAAAGTCAATAACCGGGAAACTCATATCAACCTTCGGTCAGACTTGGTCGAACATATTTGGAGTATTCAAGTACCCGAGAACGAAGACTAGTTGAAAAAAATTATGTACTTTTTTATTTATTTTTAATTTTTGTATTTTTAGGATTTTAAATTATGTAATTTTCTTTTTTTTATTATCGTCGTATGAAATTTTAAATTATGTAACTTTTTTTTTAAAATTGTTAATGAAAAAAAAAATAGTTTAATAATGATTTATTGAATATAAAAAATAAAAATAAAAAATGTGGGAAAGGGGAAAGGGAAAAGGGGGAGTATAACGGGTGTAGTGGGTAAGAGAAAGGGAAGGGGAGTAAAATGATGTGGCGCTGATGTGGCAGTGGGTAAGGAAAGGAAAGAGGGGAGCCTAAAAATGAAAGTTATTCAAGTACATTCACAAATATATAAATCAAACAATCAAAACCAAAAGCTCGATCTTTATGTGTAAACATATTTAATATTGTTTTGATATTTTAAGTGGCA
Organism: Pulicaria dysenterica; assembly: GCA_947179395.2. Taxonomy (NCBI): domain Eukaryota; kingdom Viridiplantae; phylum Streptophyta; class Magnoliopsida; order Asterales; family Asteraceae; genus Pulicaria; species Pulicaria dysenterica. The sequence continues at coordinate 18,476,149 of OX359291.1, forward strand.
ACTATTTATATACCGTTACTTTGTAAATTTTCACATTATGATTCAAAATAGTAAGGGGGCGTCTGCCTACACACCCCTCCCTGTCTTCTATACCGATTTTAGGTTATTTAGAATTTTGAAATTTATATAAAAGGTTAACACATCTAATTTAATGTTTTTGTTAATTTTTAGAATATTAAGAAGGTTTAATTTGTGTTATAGGTAGAGTTCGAGAAAAACGCTATATAATGAAACCAAACGAGATGTTCAAATAATAATTTGGTTTCCATCAAACTTGAATTACTTTATTTAAAGTTTTAAACCACCACCGTCTTTACTAATTACTATATCAAATAGATTGTAGATTAACTTTAATTTTTCGAAAAAAAAAGCCAACTTTTTATTAGCTTTTTTGTTTAATATAGTAAAACCCTTAAGAAAATGTGTGTAACCACTCCTTTTGGGAGGTGAATGATCATACACAAAAACTTTATGCATATCAACTTGTACCATATACATTAACTGTTTGTTTCTTATTATGTATAACTAAAATTTGTTGTAGACAAATCAGCTCCCTTTTCAATTTAATGAATTATATCTTCTTTGAAAATTAAAAATAACTAATTAACTTGAGATGAAGCTAAGTCTCGTAGAAACTAAGCAAAGCTAGTGAACCTCACCATTTTGTTTTACGTTTTGTGGCCAGTGAGCTTAAGATTTGTAGCTGATGAACTCTTTTGATTTCAAAATCGAAATTCTACATGTGTGCAAGTCTTGATTGAAGCAAGGTGTCGATGCCACAAAGGGCGAAAGGGCTTCTCAATTCGAAGGATGGGCATCTTGCTTTGAAGTCTCTTCGATTTCGAAGGTAAGGTTTCAAGGGCTATTGCTTGAGTGTTTCTCGATTTATATTTTGAAAATTAAGATGATTTACTGAAATTTGAATGATAATCAATGAAGAAAAAAGAAAACCTCAAGGGGTGAAATTTGACTGATAATCTATGAAGAAATAAAAATGCAATATTGCAAGAAGTAATATTTGACTTGATTTGAAGCAATATTGCAAGAAGTAAAAATGCAAAACAAGCTTTAATTTAAGGGAAAATCATATATGCAGTCAACATCAATTATGTAAGGTGTTGTTATACTCATAACATATTTAAATAAAGGGCTTTTATTGTCATTCAACTATTAATAATTTAAGTAATACTATGAGTCTATGGCTACATCACACCAAACATATGTAATGTTGATAGCATATATGATTACCCCTTTAATCCTTTTTTTTTTGCCTTTGGCTTCCCATGCACTATCCCATGCACCACATTTATATTTCTTTTGTTTTACTAATCAAGTAGGTTATAGTTTTTTTGGTTTTTAGTAATTCATTAATTTGTTTTTTTAATTGCTCATTAATTTGTTGTTAATTCTTGAGTTTTTTTATATGTGATTTGTTTTATCTTACATTCTTTAATTTGAAGTATAAAACAAATAGGGTTAAGATAACATTAACATTAAGAGCGTGTTTGTTTGTTTTTTTTTGTGTGTGTGAGATTTGCATTTCAAATCCCTCTAAATGCAGTGTTTAGTTTGTAAAATGAGGTGATATTTCAAATCTATGAATTTTTTAAAATGAGATTTAATTCGCATAGACGAGGGATTTTTCAATCCCATGACCCATTAGTATTTTGAAAACTCATGGATGAAGGATTTCCTTCGGCGACCCTCTGACGAAAATTCCGGCAAACTATCACCCCCATTATGTCGTCGTCCGTCCTTTCGTTGTTTTCGTCGTCCCTTCGCTTCCTTTCATTGTCTATAGAAAACCTTAGGTCGTCGTCCCTTCACTCCCCTTGACTATCGCCATTCACCGTTCATAGTCGTCCCTTCGACTGATACCCTAGTTCGCCGTTCGCCATTCTAGTTGTCTTTGCGCTTCGGTTTCCGTTCCCTTCTTTCCTTTCACCATCGCTTCTGTCCCTTCGACATAAACCCTAGGTTGTCCTTTCTCTTCAATCACCATTCGTTTCCATCCTTTCGCCGTCACTTCGGTGGTGGCAGTGGAGGTTGTAGGTGGTGTTGATGGTGGTTAGTGATAGTGGAAATCCCACCTAATGGATCTCATCCAAATACCACTTGGGATTTTAAATCTCTCTAACTGCAAATCCCACCAAATACAAATCTCATTATTAAATACAAATCCAATAAAAAATACTTAGAACTAAAACGCCCTAAATAAGTAATATTTAAAAAAGTATTTTTTATATATTAGGAGAAAAATTATACGACCCCTAAGTTTTTCTCTAGGTCTGCCTTTGCTACAATTAAATACACACTTACATCTTAATGACATGAGTAATGATGTTTCAATATGCCTTTTTATCAACAAACTTAATCAAAGAAACCGAGTACAACATAATACGACTTAGAAGAGAGAGTGACTGTCAATTTTCTATATTAGTTAATTATATATATTAGTTAGTGTTTGTACGTAAGAACGAACAAGTACATGAAGAGCAGCAGATTGGAGTGAAGGAAGATTGGATGTTTAGTCTCCCTTTGCGGTGGCTAACCCCGGGCGAGGAAACGGTGTCCATAGCGGGGGTGACATGAGGATCTCGTGGTTTGTGAACCCATGTTCTCTAGAAAGAGATGAAGAGAGTGAGCATGATCATGATGATTATGTGATTCCTCTGTAAGGAGACAGAGAGAGTTTGGGTATATGGAGAGGTCTCCATATGTGGGTGCTGATTGCAAAGAGAGAGAGCCCCTGAACCTTGGTGCCCTCCCCAATATATAGGGAGGTGTCTAGGGTAAGATGGGGTAAGATAGGCCCAAGCCCAATGGGTATACCATATGGTTGGGCCTTAACCAAGGCCCAAGCATATGGTACACCAACAAGTCCCCCTAGTTTGGTGCGACTGTGCAATACATGTCGTGGCAAACTATTTCATTCAAGTGGGTCAAACCAGAGATCCTTTATGACATCCAATCAATTTTGAGACATATCAACAGGTGTTGGAGTATGCCTTGTTGTAATTTATGCGTGCACACATATTGGGTGCTAGTTCGATGTTCACGATGTTTACGTTGCCCTAATAACTTGATCAGGATGGTATTTGATATATTTCACCTTTACGGATGATGCTTGTAGTCCAAAACGAGTAATAATCAACGACTATATCGTTTAGGGAATGCATGGCTCCACTCTACTAGGTTGCGTGATGATAACCTGCAGTTGTATTTCATTTTTGAATATGTACGTGGTGGTTTGTGATAGCCGATGACCATACATGCGCCTTCGGGGGAGCCAATGTATGTATGTATGTATGTATGTATGTATGTATGTATGTATGCATGTATGTGTGTGTAATGGGCAATGCCCTAGTTTATATGAAATGAATAGGGGAAGTCCCCTATTATTTTGTCTTTCATACAAGTTATTTTTAACCTGATATTGATGATATGTAGGGCAATGCCCTAGTTTATAGTCCAGAGCTAGTGATGGCCGATGACCATACCTGCGCCTTCGGGGGAGCCGATGACTCCGCCCTACCGGACTGTAGTGTATGCGATGTATGATGCCACACAAGGGTGTAATATATGTAGCATGATATATGTAATAAGAACCTGATTGCATATGTTAGAGCTTTGATCACAGCCTTGTTTTTGTAGACGTAAGAGCCTTGCTTTTACAGGCGTATGAGCCTATCTTTGCAGGCGTAAGAGCCTTATCTTTGAGCCCTGCAGGCGTATGAGCCGTGCAGTTGTATGAGCCGTGCAGGCGTATGAGCTGTGCCGTGCAGGCGTATGAGCCGTGCCGTGCAGGCGTATGAGCCGTGCAGGCGTATGAGCCGTGTAGACTTAAGAGTCTTGTCTTCTAAGCGTATGAGCCTTGTCTCCTAGGCGTATGAGCCTTGTCTTCTAGGCGTATGAGCCTTGTCTTGTAGGCTTATGAGCCTTGTCTTGTATAATGGTGTACCTTCACTAATGCATAGAAATGTAATCACTAGGGACGGACGTCATACCGTCTCGTAGTCCCAATCCCAGTTCATTGTTAGTAACTACTAGTAGTAGTAATAAACTTTGAAGTTTGCATCTCAAATAACAATAATTATGTTCATGCAAAGATGTGAAACTCAAATAGTATTAACTCAAGCATGCACGTAGATTATCTGGTTTGCAGGGGCATCAATGAAGCCGTTAACATGATGATTATAGGATCCTTAAGGACACAGGGTAATTGGCAGGGTAGTTTCCCAAGGTAGCATCGATACATGTACCCTGTATCACTTTGTATTTAAGAATTAAATCATTATCTTATGGTTGTCAACCCGTGTAGGTATGGTTCGTGTTCGCAGCTTTATATGAGCTACAACAGGTGGGCAGTTGTAGTGGCATGTGATGGTGATTCCCATAGTATACATTCCCCCAGTTTAATGCTAGTAACTAGTTAGTAGCTTTAAACTACCATAAAGATATGAGTGCGTAACTGGGTATGCTATGCGGTGCATTATGACAGGCAAATGTAAATAAAAGCGACATATCACATATGATCCCGGTGTACTTGTAAATAACAGTTGCCAATGATTCTTGTGTGAAAATGAAGTTGACGTATCGCCTGGTGGTGTGCATAATCTGTACGGCCCGAGAAGGGTGCATATGTCTTAGCTATGTGAAGTCATGTAAAGGTAATCATTAGAACGTTATCCTGATGATGTTATTAGTCTTATAGCAGCACTAAATTTATAGTAAGGTATCTTTGTTTGCTCATAACGATGAACAAGTGCAATGTAGTGTGATCGCGCATTCCCGTCTAGATCATCAGCAGGATGTGTGAGTGCCTTACGTGTTTGACCTAACTGGTGAATACACCTGAACCGTTGGATCATCATCCAAGTGTCAAGGGTCGAATGAATGTAATCATTATGGATTCTGTTAAATCTGTTGGATAAAGGTATAGGAAGATTTTTAATTCGTACAAAAGCCTGATGAACGTATTTTGGCGTCAGGTCCGCCTTACTTATCATTAAATGCGGATAGATATGGTTTAGAGGTCCAGGAAAGGACCGTAGCTCCAGGATATGAGTAAGTTAAATGCTTCGGAGCATAGATAAGATGTAGGGTTCAGGCACAGGCTCCAGGACAGGGGTGTGTCCTGGAGTATCATACTTAGGGCATTACCCTGTTATAGTGAGATTACAAGGTGTGATTATGCTGAGATGTTCTCGAAGGAGGATGAGCCTTGGCAGAAGACGACCTTGGCAGGAGACGGCCTTGGCAGGAGACGGTGGTCTCCTACTTACAGTTAAGGAGGTCCTTGAAGGGACCGTCTAGATGATGGACAAGTGGCATGATCTCCCATAGTGTACCAGCAAGGTCATACCTTTCTGCTCCCCACCGCCTATATCAGCCAATCATGAGGCGTTGGTTATTTCTGACTAAATCATGAGGAGGTTACGTGTATTAAGTGTGTCAGTTATTACAGTCGTGGCAAGCCTGTATAAGCCAATAGTGTTATGACATGTGTGTTAATTGTGTCAGGCCTGATGTTGGCTCTTTCGAGGCTCAGGCCTGGGGTGGCTCGTAGTGTGGAGCATTGTGTACAGGTCTGTCCTGTTCCGGTGATATGCTCGTGAGGGTTACGTAGATCAGGTTTATGGACGTGTCCAGGTCAGGGGTACGCCATCATATAGAGTAAGAATTAAATGAATCGATCAAGTATGGTAAACTCGTAATCATCTCAATCTGTGAAAGTGTTGCACACTTCAGGTAATGTTTTGTAACTAATGAGGATTGTTTGCCTTTGCGGACGTTAAGGTACGTCATCAAGTCCCCCAGTCTAGTTTGTCATGACTAGTCATGGTAGGCTAGACTCAGTCCTGGAATGTAGGCTATTTCGTCGTTTGTTGCTGTTCAACTGTCTTCCATTAGATGTTATTTGACAGGGGCGCGTGCCGTGTGCGCATGGTCTGCCATTCATCATGGATATGGTTATTAGGTGTACGTGTTTTGTACGGGTTCATAATCACCAAATAGGTTGTTAGTGATGGCTAAGTATTGTATGTTTGAGTGACGACCATATGTCAATTATAGTAATGACTGTGTGGCCTGGCCGTGAAGGAGAGTTCTATGAGTAGCAGAGACGTGAATTTCATACTGTATCACTGGTCTGTACACCAAATGTTCCCATGCGAGTTTCTCTAACGATAAGGTAAGGCTGTTATATGAGGGTTTCTAAAGTTTCCCTTTTTAGAAAGTTTCCATTTTGGGCAGTTTTTTCAAGATTTTCAAAAATTGAAATTGATGGCACAAAACTGAAATTAACAATACCATATATGAAGTAAACTCAAAGAATCCCCAAAAATACATGATTTGTATCAAGAACGGTGAGCAAATGATGCTTAAAAAATGGACAAATTGGGGAAAAAGTGAAATTGAGGCCTTAAATGGTCGAATTTGGGCTCTATTCTCAGGCGTTTACTAGTTAAGGGGTTCGTCTCGTCGAGAGCTTTCCGTTGACTGGTTATGGGCCTTGTAACTCCTAAGGAATCTCAAGTTATGGGTTTTCCAAGTTTGACACTATTGTTACACAAAATTAAGGAATAGTTTGAGCGTGCAGGCCTTACGATTAGCTAGGCAAGCAGCCCTAGGGCAGGTCAGGTCACTGCAGGTGACTGCTGGACAACGCAGATCAGGGCAGGTGACTGCAGGTCACTTCAGGCCAAGGCAGGTTAGGGTCGGTGACTGCAGGTTACTTCAGGCCAAGGCAGGTTAGGGGCCAAGACAGGTTAGGGCCGGTGACTGCAGGTTACTTCAGGCCAAGGCAAGCTAGGGCAGGTGACTGCAGGTCAGGGCAGGTCACTGCAAGTTACTCCAGGCCAAGGCAGGTGACTGCAGGGCTAAGGCAGGTCACTCCAGGTGACTGCAGGCCAGGTCAGGTCTGGGCAAGTCGCTCATGGACTAAGGCAGGTCACTCCAGGTGACTGCAGGCCAGGTCAGGTCTGGGCAAGTCGCTCATGGACTAAGGCAGGTCACTCCAGGTGACTGCAGGCCAGGTCGCTCATGGACTAAGGCAGGTCACTCCAGGTGACGGCAGGCCAGGTCAGGTCTGGGCAGGTCGCTCATGGACTAAGGCAGGTCGCTCCAGGTGACTGCAGGCCAGGTCGCTCATGGACTAAGGCAGGTCGCTCCAGGTGACTGCAGGCCAGGTCGCTCATGGACTAAGGCAGGTCGCTCCAGGTGACTGCAGGCCAGGTCGCTCATGGACTAAGGCAGGTCCCTCCAGGTGACGGCAGGCCAGGTCAGGTCTGGGCATGTCGCTCATGGACTAAGGCAGGTCACTCCAGGTGACTGCAGGCCAGGTCGCTCATGGACTAAGGCAGGTCACTCCAGGTGACGGCAGGCCAGGTCAGGTCTGGACAGGTCGCTCATGGACTAAGGCAGGTCACTCCAGGTGACGGCAGGCCAGGTCAGGTCTGGGCAGGTCGCTCATGGACTAAGCAGGTCACTCTAGGCCTATGATAATACTTGTACATTTACCGGCCTGGTACAGGCTTTGTATCCATGTGTAGGGGCTGTCAAGGATAAGGCCTTCTGAAAAAGCTAAAGTAGCTGATAAAGCAGACAAAGCTAAAAAAAGTAGGTTGTGTGGTGCCCTCTCATTGGTCTGGTACATTTTTGCTTTATTAAAGCTATCATGTCTTGTCATGTACTAGTGTTGACATGTCTTGCTTTATTAAAGTTGTCATGTCCTTTCTTGTACTCTTGTCCCCCCTTCTTATTTTCTTTTTTATTTAAAAAAGCATCAGAATACACATATTAACATCAAAATAAACATTTTTGAGGCCTGGAATGGTGAGTCTAGAGGCCTGGAATCACGATTAATAAGCTTATTTTTCCTGGATATATGTGCTTATACATATTCAAGCTGTACTTTATTGCTTGGAACATGTGAATATAATCATATATGATTATTCATGCTCACATATTCATGAGGAGTGAACAACAAAACAGTATGGTTTACAGATAACCAACCTCATCCATGATTGTTCACCAAAACAGTAAGTTTATAGATAAAATAGGAAGGCCTGACCTGAAGCTTTAATAAAGCAAACATTTCTGGGCAAGAAATCAAGAACACGAACTCATGGAGTTCTTCCCTTGAATTTTTGTCCAGGTCCCACGGATGGCGCCATTTGTTTGTACGTAAGAACGAACAAGTACATGAAAAGCAGCAGATTGGAGTGAAGGAAGATTGGATGTTTAGTCTCCCATTGCGGTGGCTAACCCCGGGCGAGGAAAAGGTGTCCATAGCGGGGGTGACATGAGGATCTCGTGGTTTGTGAACCCATGTTCTCTAGAAAGAGATGAAGAGAGTGAGCATGATTATGATGATTATGTGATTCCTCTGTAAGGAGAGAGAGAGAGTTTGGGTATATGGAGAGGTCTCCATATGTGGGTGTTGATTGCAAAGAGAGAGAGAGAGCCCTTGAACCTTGGTGCCCTCCCCAATATATATGGAGGTGAACATCGCGAAGAAACTTACACCGCCGTCGCCTGCTGCCCAGCCTACCAAACTGCCGCCACCGGCTGCCCAGCCCACCCAACCATCGCCGCTTGCCGACCAACCAACTCAACCATCACCAGTCACCTAGCCTACCAAACTGCTGCCTCCCGTCACCCAGGCCACTCAACTACCATCACACAGATCTCTCTGGTCCGGGCCCCACCCGTTAGGATTTTTCAGGCTATATTCTGAATCGCAAGTCTTCCCTATTCCAACTGGCCGTGCGAATGGATTAACTGCTTTTCAGTTTGGGCCTCGAGTGGAATTCTATGGGACTGACCTGGAACTACAAAGTGGGCAATATAATACTTGCTTGGTAGAAGAGTTTTGGACTTGGCTTCACTATTCTCAAAGGAAAGTTTGGGATCCCGGAATTAAAAAAGTGTCATGCAACACCTTGAGGACAAGGTGTTTTATTAGGACGGGGTAACGATACGACTTAGAAGAGAGAGTGGCTGTCAATTTTCTATATTAGTTAATTATATATATTAGTTAGTGTTTTATATAGTTTACATATTTATAATTATCTTGTTAACATATTTAAATAGTTTCCTTAATTTTGGAGTTAAGCTCACTTATATAAAGGGCATGGTTAGGCTGATTATGGGAGGAGAATTCTTGAGTCATTTAGTTATTTCTTTGTTTTGAAGATCCTTTGAATCTAGAATATCAGGCCCTTTTTGTATTTTCAAACATCCGATTACGGGTGTATTCTATCCAATTCTTGATTATCAATTTGATTCGTATCACAACAACCTTAATTTTTTTTAAAACAAGGCTAAAAGAGACAACATAAAACTAAAAACTCGTAGTCTATAGCAGTATCATATGTCTTAAGTAATTTATTAGGATTATGAGGTTCGGTCATAGAAATATAAATTTAAATAGGATTTTTGCTTTGCAAAAAAAAAAAATTTAAAATTGAAAAAATGAAAGCCCCTGTGCGGTGACATGTTGTTAACAGCCCCCTACCCATCAAAGAGTTTGTAGGCTGTAGTCTAGCGGTATCAAGATGTATCTTATAGTCTATGGTTATGGATTCAAGTCCTGCTCTGAACAAATGATCTAAACTTAAGATTAGATTAGACCATGCGTATGGCCTACGGGTTGTGCCTCGGGCTCTTCGGGTTGAACATGAACCCCTATGGGGGTTTGGGTTGGCTTCGGGTTCAAGACCGCTCGGACCAGCCAAACCGAGAGAGGAGGGGAGAGTTGTCAGCTTTTTCAATTTTTGTTTTGTTTTGTTTTGTGAGTGGGTTATGAAAGAAAATATTTTGGGTTGATTTGGGTTAAATGTTGGGTACTGCTATTATTTTGGGTAGAATTTGAGTTGGAAAGAAAAAGTAAGAAAAACTGATATGACATTAGGTTGATTTGGGTTGAGTTCATGCATACACATGCCCTTAGTGTCAGATGTATTCTGCTGCTATAAAAAAATCCCCAACCTCATGAATTTGAGCCCACAAACTCCTATCCAGTGTCCAATCAACTGAGTAAGGCCTTTGTTTTTATAATAAAACCTTATTTTTTAAAACAAATGATCTAAACTTAAGATTAGATTAGACCATGCGTATGGCCTATGGGTTGTGCCTCGGGCTCTTCGGGTTGAACATGAACCCCTATGGGGGTTTGGGTTGGCTTCGGGTTCAAGACCGCTCGGACCAGCCAAACCGAGAGAGGAGGGGAGAGTTGTCAGCTTTTTCAATTTTTGTTTTGTTTTGTTTTGTGAGTGGGTTATGAAAGAAAATATTTTGGGTTGATTTGGGTTAAATGTTGGGTACTACTATTATTTTGGGTAGAATTTGAGTTGGAAAGAAAAAGTAAGAAAAACTGATATGACATTAGGTTGATTTAGGTTGAGTTCATGCATACACATGCCCTTAGTGTCAGATGTATTCTGGTGTTATAAAAAAAATCCCCAACCTCATGAATTTGAGCCCACAAACTCCTATCCAGTGTCCAATCAACTGAGTAAGCCTTTGTTTTTATAATAAAACCTTATTTTTTAAAACATTTACGGAATGACAGACATTTTTAATTAAGATTGTTTATTTTTTAGCAACAATAAGTTTTTCATTTATATATCAGATCTTATTCCAGTAAGCTATTAAAAACTGCTTCCCCATTTCAAACCCACGCAGCCGCTTCTCTCCTTCGTTCCCCCTCTCACAATTTACAGCAGACATCCATCGATTCCACCTTGGACCTTCCACCTCGTCGACTCCTCCATCGCCACGAAACCCTAACGCCGACGCCGACGCCGACGCCGACGCCGACGGATCCTTCCACATCGTCGGTCCTTCCATCGTCAACTATCCCACGTCGAGCCCGACCACGTCGAAGCTGAAATCAGACACCATCTCAGTCGATTGAGGAGCCGCCATCTCTGTCTGCTACAGGTCTGGTTTCAATCTTGAAGTTGCACTTGTGATTTGGGTTTTTATTTTCCTTTTTCGCAAGTGTCTTCTTGATATGGGTTTCATTGATATTGTGCATCTGTAATTTCATTTATATGCTTAGCAATCTGATTTGATTTTGATAATCAACGCATAACACTTGTACCTTTGTTGACTACCATGTTCATATAACTCCCCCATTTCATGTCTTTTACACACTTTATCTAGTAGATTAAAATGATAGAAGTACAGATAGATCATCACAATGAAGCCACTTGCTTTTTGTTTGATTTGGGAACTCTGAATTCTGTGTATCATATCAACTTGAACTTTCAATATTCTGTAAAGTAAGCTATGGTTCAAATTTTTTGGTATTGATTGCAAATTACTTTTCGTACTTACTTATGTACAATAGAGCTTTCAATATATGTACCTTAAATATTAAAATTTGATGGTTCAGTTTAGAAGTTTCAATTTCAACTCATTTACCTAAAATGGGTTGATGGATCAAATTTGAAGCTGATCCCAAAATGAAATGGGTTAAAATTATCTAGTTTTGAACTTTAACATCACAAAACTGATTTTATAGTTTTATACTTTGTTTTATAGAATCTGGAACTTTCAATACTCTGTTTTGTGTATCATATCAGCTGTTATTTGAGCTACAGATGAACTATAATTGACTATATTTGTATATATTAACTATATATGACAAGAAAAGTTTGTGAAACGGGTCAAATCTTGAAATCTTCAAAAAATTGTGACTTTGGTATGTTAATTAAGCAAATTGCCTAACCGTTTTTGTTTTTATTTATTAATTTTATATTTTAGATATTATATTAATGGTTTAGATATTGGATATTAATGTTTTGAACCTAGATATATGATAATTTTACTTAAATTGTTGAATTTAGTTTAAAATTGCAAAATTATAGTAAATAAGACCTTTCTTAATATTAAAAAAACAAACAATATATTTTCGCATACATAAGACCTTTTGAACTTTAGCTTATTCAATAAGACCTTCGTAGACATGAAATAAGACCTTAACAGCTTATGTCTTCAAAAACAAACAACACCTAAGATTCAAGTTCGAAGTGTATTTCTTTGTGTAGCAAAAAGAATAGTTATATTGTTAATGTCAATTCCAGAACCTTTCAATTACAGAGTAGACATTGATTTTGCTGAAAGATCTTGCTGTAGTTCTTAGCTTCTTTTTAGAGAAAAAGTTGAAAATTTTTGCTTGGATGCCAAAGTATTTGTCACACAATTTATATGCTGGCCTCTGGTGTGCGATTCTAAGACATACAATAATGTGGCTGTTACCAAATTTTTTTTTCAAATTTTGCAACATCTAGAACATTTCAAATGTAAAATTTGGATAGATTTCGAACAACATTTCTCTTTGATCATGTCTTGTATGAATATACTTAACAGAAAAGCACGATGCTAGGGGTTGTAACGAGGTTCGCAAGACGTGCACTATCCTCACTTCAATGTCATTCTAGGACTTATCGTTCATCATTTCTAAGAAAGCAACCATCTTTCAACACTTCAGTGCAAAGAGCAACCAGTATAGAGTGTTGCACGGGGGATTTTCTTAAGCAGGTTTCACTTGGCTCCCATAAGTTCTCAAGCTTTGCCACAGGCTTCTCACCATTGAAACACAAGCCATTGGAGTCTATCATTGACGTTAATAGGGCAAAACATCAGACTCCAGAGGATCTAGCTGCAATTTGGGATGATGTAAGTTCTTGTGACCTGTTTAGTGATCTGCTTATTTAAACTATTTATGCCAAAATTTTAATTTAGAACCATCCCATGTATATTGTTGCTTTAGTTATTGCTTTGTCATACTGCATGATGTCAAAAGGATATTACACCGATTAAGAATTGCATAAAGTTAACATGATTAGATTATCATCAAAATTGTGTGTGTATGCATGTATGTATATGTATATGTATGTGTATTTATTTTTCAAGAATCCTTTAAGTTGGTAAGGGTTGCAAAAACCCTCCTAATGTTTAGGAGAGAGGATATTACTATTATATTGTTATTAATACTATTTCATAATTAGTAGTAGTATATTAGTAAAAAAAAATTTAGGTAAAGTAACCATTAGAGTAATTACTAGTTTACGAATTTATCAGTTGAAGAAAATGATAAAAATAATTATAATAACAAATAAACAAATATAGAATAATAATAATAATGGTAATACAAATAAAATACCATGAAATAGATAAATAATCTATACGTTTATAAGTCTTCTTTAATGTAGCTGAATCGTATAAAAGTAAACCCGTTAACTTATATACAGATTCTATAACTCATAACAATATGTTTATAACCCTGTTAAGCCAATAGAGATACAAAGCAACCATGGTCATCTTAGGTCATGTCCTTCTAATCTGTCGAGGAGAGGGTTTAAGAGGCCTAGAAGGGGTAATAGAGGCGCGACTTGTTTTTAGAGTTGGTAGATACCCTGAAAGAGAAACGTAGGCATAGCTTGTCTTCAAGAGACCAAGTGGAAGAGGACTCGTACCAAAGAGGGAAATGAGTATAAGTTATGGTATTTAGTATTAGGGAACATAAGGAATGGAGTCAGAGTCATTATGGCAAAGAGACTTAACTCTTAAGGAGGGTGTATTCTGTGTTTTAAAAAGCGCGCCTTAGGCGCTCGGAGGCGCTAGGCGACGTGAGGCGACAGGCAAAACGCCTCAGACCCTCAAGGCGTCGGGCTGTACACGAGGCGGTGGCTTCGATGTCCGAGGCGGCGCCTCTGTGGGAGGCGATGAGGCAGCGCCTCAGGGGACTCCTGTACAACGACGATGACAACCGATTGGGCTTCTAGGCTGCTCGATTTTGATTAAATTACTGATTGGGCTTGGCCTTTGGCGACTCCCGTATTGATTTTGTGTTTATCGAAGCATCAATTTTGGAAGATTGCAACAGTCGACACTTAAACTTCCAAATTTTTTTTTTTCTTTTACAAATTCATTCTCTCTTCTTAAAATATGTCGACTTTAACTCCTCCACTCCTACACCATAAATCAATCTCTGCTCCTACTGTCGATACTCCCACAACTTCTAATTCACGAATTCACTTCTCCACTTTGGCACTCCCAAGACTTGCTCAACTATTGCAATTTGCAAATGGTCGATGCTTCTTGAAGTGATTTCATTCTTTTAGTTATTCATAATTATAGGTATGCCTTCAATTCATTCTTTAATTACATGAGCTGTTTACATTTTGTTTAAGCTTAGGACTATAGTTATTCCTTTAATCTGTTAACTATTCTTATTTAGATTATGTTTAAGCTTAGGACTATTAGTCTATATAGTGTTTAATTGTTTGCAGATGATCATTAATCTGTTAAGTGTACTATTGTTAGTGTAATATTGTTAGTGTTGATGTTTTTTTGCTTGTTAAGTTACTTATTAAGTTGTTTTGTATATGAGGTATGGTTTTAATATAATTTACAAATAATTTGCAAATATAACCGCCTCGCGTACGTGAATCCCTCGCCTCGGAGCGCCTCAAAAAGTTGAGGCTCTCGGGTGGCCATTTGCCTCGGAGCGCCTCACGCCTTTTAAAACATAGGATGTATTAGAAGTGAACAGATACAATTATAGGCTTATGTCAGTCAAAGTGGTCGTAGAAGAAGAGATACTTAACTTGATTTGCGCATATGCACCACAAAGAAGACAATTTTTTGGGATTCGTTGGATGATCTTGTGAGAGGGATCGGGTATCACATGATCAATAATTCAATATTGGTTTATAGGGGGGTTTCAATGGGCATTTAGAAGGGGACGATGGATTCAGAAGTATACGGAGGGTACAGCTTTGAGGTTAGGTCTGTTAGGAACGACGGACATACATTACTCGAGTTTGCATCGGTGCATGACTTAGTTGTAGAAAACACTTTCTTCAAGAAGAGGGTCGTACATTTAATCACCTACTAACGTGGAGGACGTAGCACACTTATCGATTACCTCCTTGTGCACAATGTATACTTTAGGATTTGGCAAAGACTGCCCTGCTGGGAAGTAGGTTCTATTTTCCTGTTCCAATATCTTTCTTTAAGTTGGTGTCCTTTAATAATCAAATGAATAAGCTAGTTGTCGCTGAACAGTTTGGCGTATTTATTTGAGAACATTTGCAATATGATGATTTGACACTATGATTAAGCTATGGTTATTAAATCTTGAATTGAAATATTTACCGTTTTCTAGCTAGTATTGCTGTCATCTATTTGATGATACAAAGTCTTATGGGTCCATCTGTTATGAATGCTCAAATTGGTGTTCGACAAAGTGATTTGTGAATTTTTGCTTTCCATTCAGTTTCATCTGGGAAGAGGTCATATTGGTGCATCAATGAAGACAAAGTTGTATAATTTGATGGAGCATCGAGCTGCTGACTGGTAATTTTTGGGCTTCTCCAATATTATTTATGTATTATTTTTCCTTTAGAACACTTCTAAGGGGCATCAAAATACTTAACTGGAGTCCCAATAATGCTTAATCTTTTGTCGTTTGTTCCAAACGCCTTTCCATTCTTGTAAAAACCCCACAAAGCTTTCCCAACTGGCCTCTGAAAGTGACTATACTGGAATTTGTATAATCATCGTTGTTGTTGTATTAAATGGGATTCTTTTAATATGTGGAATCCTACCCCAGTAGGTCTTCTCTTGTTGAAGTCGTATACTAAAGCAGATACATATACCCTCCCCTCTCAACCTTTTGTCATTTAACACAGGTGTTCAAAATTATTAATAGAAAATCATAACTTAGTCCTCCCCCCCAACCCCCACTCAAAAAAGAAAAAAGAAAAAATGAAATTTGCAAACACTGATTCGTGCTGCGAGATGCTTCTATAATTCCATATGCTTGTTTCAGTTATCCTTTTCATTTATTTCTTTTGATTTTTATCTGACAATAAATGCTTATTATGTAGCCGGTATTTCGTGATTCCAGTGTGGAAAGGCAGTGGTTATACAACAATGTTTATGCAAGGTTTGCTTCTCTCTATCAACACTGCTGCTATGTCCTTATTCTCCAAAAAAATAAAAATTATATTTAGCATGTTGCCAGAAATGCTTATTGTTCTTGCTTTATTACTGCCCTCATATGATTAAAAGACGAATCATTTCTCCTATATATTATGCTAAATCAACTAATCAAAATCATGCATGCCTTTATTCCATGAAATCACAACATTTACTTGGCTCATTGCTTTAACAAAGTGTTCGACTGTTTTTCAATAAATAAAGGCACCTTGACTACGCAAAACTGATAGCATGAGTTTTAATGATGACAACAAGAATAATTAATTTTAATGATATGGACTTGAGCAAGATGGAGGATTCATTATAAAGGTCGGAATAAAGTGCAAGCGCTTAAAAATTAATTCTGGGGACCTAGAAGTATTTCCTTATTCTTGTGATTTCCTTATTTAAATGAACCATGGGGATTAAGCTAGGGTATTAAATAATCAATAGGGGTAGACTCGGGGCATCTGGTATTTTGGTTTTGGTTAGGGAGTGCCTACGGCTCAAATTGTGGGAACTTATCTCCTGCCCTTTCTATTGAAACTTTTAGTTTGCTTAAAGTATTAATAATATCTATTGATTTTGTATCAAATTGATGTCAAAGCTTGAACTAATTATCATATGGTTGATTCTAGGGTTAGAATTGTATTCGTACGAAAGAAAAAAAAGTAGAAAGATAGAACAATTGACTTTCGTTTACTTTCGAGAGGTAAACTAAGACTTCCAATGATACAACACCACTGATCGATTTATGCATAATGAAATTACAATCCTATGATCTATTTGTAATAGAAGACAAGAATCCATTCCTAAAATTACTCTAATACCCCTAACCTTTATTTAAAATGAAACTTATTTATCAAATAAATAACTTAGGACTTGGCAAATAATAATAAAACTAATACTTATCTAATAATGAAAATGATCTCAGATAATTATTTGTCATATAATTACTCCAGCCCCACAAACACCTTGCTGCAAATTGCTGAACATGTCGGTGAACGTTAACTTCAGCTTTTTAAATTTCTTGCTCCAAATTGCTGCTCTTATACCAATTGATATGAATCAAATTGGATTTTCTTTTTATAACACGAAAAAAAAGGATAGAAAAAGATCAATTAATCGACTTTTGAGAGGTTGATCTCCCATGATTTCCTAATCTTTTTATGTATTAAATAGATAACTCAAGACTTACCTAATGATAATAAATAAAACTAATACTTGTCTATCTATACTAATTAGAGTAAATTACATTTTTGGCCCTTGTGGTCTAGTAGAATCCAACCTTATTCATAAAGTTTGATGTTATAATCTCGTGGAAGTACGTATTTAACGGTTACCATTGTAATACAGTACAGATGCCACACATACTTTTCACTGGTCTTGAAGATTACAAAGCAAGAGGAACTCAAGCTGCTCCCTACTTCACTGTTTCCCATTATAAAGAATTTGCAGAAACCAAGGACATAGTTCTGATTCGGGGGGATGTGGTGTTCACCAGCAAGTTAACCGACTCCGAGGCAAAATGGCTTTTGGAAACCGCACAATCATTCTATTTGAATGACACAAGGTACAAACTAGTCGAACGCTTCAACAAACAAACAACCGAGTTTGATTTTAAAGATGTTTTACGAGCATTAGACATTCCCATGATGTAGTAGTTCATTTTGAGAAAACAATAAAGGCGACATTGGAACTACGATAACATAATAGGTTATCGCGGTTGGTTAAAGGTTTTGTTTTGTAGGTCGTGGTGGTGAGTAGAAGACAAAAAATTTTACTTGTTAAAACTGCTTCAGCACTTGCAACTTAACTGATTGCAGAAATAAGCATTTAATTGCTGAAAAAATATATTTAATTTTAAACAGATACTATTATAGGACTCGTTTTCCTGGTTTTTTTTTTTTGGAATTTTTTTTATTTTTTTTTTATATTTTTTTTTTGGAGAGGGTAGTGAAGATGGAGGTGGTCGCATTTCTTAGTGGCTAGCGGTGGAAGGTGGGTGGTCGGAGAAGTTGGGTAGGAAAAAAATTATTATTAATATTCGAAAGAAAAACGAATAAAATGATTGAATTATTAATATTTAAAATTAAAGAAAATGAATGAAATAAAGGGTTAAGGGCAATTTGGTCAGTACAAGTTTGGAAAGGACAAACAAATGCAATAGATTTTGGTCGATAAGGACCCATTCCATAACTTTTGAGACCTAGGGATCCATTCCATAAAAATTAGTAAGCCATAAGGACCAAAAATGTAATTTACTTGAGATAAAATATGATGTGTTTGGAATGATATATTCATTTTATTATGTCTCTTATCTAAGGAATGTAATTTGAAATATGACCAGAATATTGAGAGATGTGTGCATTTTATGTCATTTTTATATTACTTGTGTGCAAACACGTCTTATTTGCACATGTGCAAAAACGGTGGGCTATTGAATGTATAAATACATTTGTTGTACATATGCACCAATAAGGAGGGATTGACGAATACATCATAGCTACACTTGCTGTCTCACGAGTCAAAAGAAGAGAGTTCAATTCATTGTTAGCAACTTCATACTCAAATAAATATTCGGGGACACACATCTTGGCGATTGTTTAACTTGTCAACCAACATCTGAGTATCAATGTCGACTATGAACCTAATTCATGTCTTGTGTAAAGTTTTTGAAGTCAGTTACTGAACATTAACATACCCCCCTTTGAGCAAAGACGCATGTCTGTGAGCCTTTGCAGGTACTGCATTTTAATGCGGATTATTTAATTGTGAGATCTTAACAACTTCATAGTGATCGTCAAATCTCAATTACTTGTGAGATCTTAACAACTTCATATTGTCTTCATCAAACGAAGGATAAGGATGATTGGAATACAATGTTTTTAAGCTTAAAAAATGATTTTTTTCACTGGAATTTAAACATAGATGATAAAATAATATATGTACAGCCGTTCGGGTGAAGAATCAAGGCTTGAGATGAAAAAGTTTGTTGATTTATGAGTTTGAATGATCAGTGTTGATTTTAGTTGTATATTTGCAATTAATTTTACCTATATGAGATTAAAATTTAGCATACTTGACTTGTTTTTTATTAGTGTTCAATGTTGCATATGTGCACTTTTTTGCTTTCATGCACATAATCATAAACTGTAATTTTACTTTCAATTCCACCTTCGAATGTGTTGAAGCAGGGTGGAGTCAAAGTGGTGGTGACAGAATCAAATTCCATCAAAGACATTCCAAGAAATCAAACACACTACCAAACACACCCTTATTGTTATGATGTCGTATCCCGACCAACACTTTGCCATGATACCTCAAACATACTAACATATGAATATTTCCTATACAATTTATTAAAAAATAAATAAATAAGTACATACATAATAAGCAAAAAAAAAAATTTTAAACGAATAATAGTTATCTTAAAGCAACATAACTTAATTATTTTATTTTATTTTAGTAATAATTTGCTAGCTCCCACCTTTTACTTCGATAAAGCCAGAGGTTCTTCATAATACAATCTCTCTACCCGCGGATTGAGGTACAAGTCTCCACATCCGTATCTTCCCATATACCACAACGATAAGATTGGTAATGTTGTTGTTCTACAAGCTTCCAAAAAATATAAGTTTCAACCCATCAACTTTACAAGTATCAATCTAGTTAGTGGACCATATATTTAGAAAGGTCACACCTTGCTTACTTCCAAGAATTCTTGTGCAAACAAACCCAAAAAAGGCTGAACATCTCTACTCCTTTTTCTCTTCTTTTGGTTCATCCAAAACATATTCTACATACAAATCCTTGAGAGCAATAACCACAGTTGTGATTAGCGGCCCCATTATCGCTCCCTGCATCATCCAAGTTCAACAATGAAGAACCGATTATTATCTCAAGTATAGGAAGTAAAGAACTCGGATAGCATAGTAATAGTTAGAGGTTACAACTTCGACCCATTTACTTATAGAACAAACTGTTATGCTTTCCCTTTAACAGGTCAAATAGATACTTTAAAATTTCAAGAATCAGATCACATGGGTAAAATGTCACCTACTATGTATTTTCAACACATTCCACCTCTCTCTATCGAAAAATTTAGATTATTATAGCAATAATATACTTTTTGTAAATATATTCAAGCAGGAAGAAGTTCATTTGAGAACCATTCTTAGTGCAAGAACTGCGAGAACCAATCTGAGCCGTCCAATTCCTCCTCCTTCAATGTCATTATCCACCCATGAATTCCTTACATGCATCTTGCCACACTCTATCCCTCCACGCTCTCCATCCATGAACTTCCCATATTCAAGGAACGGCTGAGATTGGTTCTCGCGGTTCTCGCACTAACAATGGTTCTCGAATGAACCCTCCCCTATTCAAGCAAAATTGGACAGAAAGTGTTTTGGGTCGATCCAACGTGACCCATTTACCCAACCCGCCTAAAAGCCCATGTTGTCACATTTATTGATTGTTACTTACCTCCAATGCGGATGGGAACAAGGCCACTCCACCAATGATGCTAAGCCCGGTAAGATATGCACTATGACCAGGTATGTCCTCTAGAATCTCAGTGGTACCATAATCAATAAGTAAAAGATGAAGAATCGACAAACAAATGGCAACTACATATCTACCTTCCAGCACCAGTTGCAATGCTGCTGGGATTGTTGAGAAAAAGTATGGAAATATCGGGAGCAAAGGGTTAATAAATGCAATAAACGTCGACATATACAAGAAATGAATGTTAAAGAATCTAAACAAAAGCCATGTGAGACATCCTTGAAAGAAGGCGATCTCGGCTGTGGCCAAAAGGACCCCAGAAATAGCTTTATCAAGCACCTCAACACACCGTTTTCTTGCAGATCTTGATATTGGAACCAGATACAGAACTTGTTCTGTAACCCCACCAGAATCTGATGTGATCAAAGAGTATAAAACCCATATGAAAACCATTGATTGAGAAACGAAATTGAAAACTTCTGCTGCCCCAGAGACGATTGACTCAATAACTACAAGAACAACCTTAGTACTACCACCCACAAGTGATTTACTACTTGCAATAACACGTTGAAGCACGTCTTTCCCTTGAAAAGCAATTGCTTTTGCTTTCTCCATCATATCCTCCCTGCTGACCCGTGCTTCGTTTAGCATAGTGTTGACTTCTGGATAAATTGCTGACCATTCACCATTAGTAACCATTCTTTTCAAAGTTAGTATCTTTTCAGTATACGGGTTTGAGGTTGCTAATGCAGTAGAAGGTGCAGAAGAGTTTGTTGGGTTCAGGCCTGGTGCGATTAGTTGTTTCATTTCCTGAATGATTTCTGTCATGTTGTACTGAATGGCTAAACTATCAATCTGTTCATATACAGTTTCATAAAACTGAGTGGTGTATCTATCCACCATTTCTGGCACATTGTTGTCATCCATCCATTGTCTTAATCCTATTATCTCAGCATAATTGTTCTCTTCAACATGTGATTTTATTGAATAAACAACATCTTTCCCCTCCATTCCAATCTTGTATGAGAAGAACATAGTTCCAGTCAAAGAACCCACAATCATACCAAGAATCAACCCAAATGCCACAATTGTATCCAGTCTTTTCAAGATTCCTTTAGTCAAGAAAGCTGTATGATGATTTTGTCCAGAACCACGGCTGCGAAACGAAGAAACAGCATTCATGGTGGACTTCACATGGCTAGATGTAAACATGAACCCTAACCCTAACAGAGTAACAGCACCAAGAACACCAAATTGTTCATAAGCCATAACGAAAACCCAAAAAGACACCAACCATCTTAATAAAATCGCAAACCCACTTCGTTTTCGCTTCACAGCATCTGGTTTCTTCTTATTCTTACGACGAATTAACTTAAACAAAACATCTCTAATGTCAACAAGAGTCCCGATGAAAACCCTATACACAGATACAGGGATAGCCAGGAGAGTTTCAGTAAGACCTAATTTCAAGGGTTCAGACCAAAACGAAACAAGGGTTTGCTGAATCCCTCGAAGAGGAATCGAACAAAGAACAGCCCAGAGCATCGGCCGGAGATACTCTTGGAGTAATTTGGAAACTCCGTAGAGTACAAGAATAGCAAAAGCTAAGCCGGCATGTGCCATGGCTATGTAAAGAGCGAGACGTACCTGAGGGTCGCCGGAGAGAGAAGAGGAAACATCCTGATCTGTATTCGTGGTGGTGGTGGATTGCGGTGGCTGAGGTTCGGCTTCAGGTTCGGATTGGGGTTGGGGTGGAGGAGTTGGATCTGGTTTGCGGGAGGAGGCTGATCGGAACATGTCTTGCCACGGCGGAGAGACGGAGGAGGTAGAATTGGTGTTGGGATCAGAATATGGCACCAGTTCCATTGGATGATCCTTGTAATTGAAGTTGAAAAACAAGAAATGTATGATGAAGTTGACTGAAGGCCACCGTGAGGAAGATGAGCTGGAAAGATGTTGATACTTCTTCTGTCTGCATCGTTTGACTTTCGAAAGACATTTTTACAGGGACGAGTTTTAATTTTTAACGAATAACGGATATTCAATTTTGGATATTTTTATATCCAAAAATTATATTTCATCCGACTAAATTTTCCTCTAATGGGGCTAAAAATAAATTAAGTTATTGGTTCATAAACCTTTATTTACTAATCGATAAAGATAGGTTTTATATTTGGGTTTATGACATGATAGTGTTTAAAATATATTGAAACCAAAAAACCGTAATGATTACGAGGTTAACTGGAATGATTTTATTTTGTTTTATGGTTTCGTTAGTTGATCCGGACAACCAATATTGTTTCGGTTTTTAAGTTCAGTTACGTTTCATGATATTTAAGACTGATGGTTGACTGAAAAAGATAAATTTACCTTTATATATCGAGCTTGTATTTTGAGGATCGAGATCTGCTCGCGAAAGATTATATGAAACTCATTATAAGCTCGCTAAAGCTCCTGAATTTTATTTTTTTTATATTTAAGGATTTAAAAGTATATAATATAATAATATGTAATTAATACAAAATATAAAAAAGTAATTATATCAAAGCTTGAAGCTCCCAAGTATAAACGGGCCCAATACACAAGGCTCAGCCGCTTGGGCTCGGACTCATTTAATAAATGAGCCTTAATCTAAACTCAAGCTCTGGATTAAACTTGTTTAGACTTGACTCGTTTCAAACTTTTAATGATTCAAGCTCGAGTAGCTCACGAATAGCTTGATTTGTTTATATCTCTAAATACTACATACATCAATACATATTGAAAATAGAAATAGATGGTTAGTACCAAAACCTTTATTTAAATTATAAGATTTTATAATCGTTTGAATTGCTAAGCACATAATCCATCTGTACGTATTGCATGTTTGGAAGCACTTCAAGAAACTGTTTCTTGAATTATAATACACACATTTTATTTTTATAAATGTTTGAGTTCTACTATTTCGTGTTAATAAATATATTATATCTTAAATGTTTATTTATGTTTATTTTTTATTACTTGTCATCCTATCGAGTTATATGGTTATTGTCTTTTTTATATTTTGAAGTATGTTTACTAATTGAGAAATGATTTACAGACCGAAATATATGGTGAACCGGTCACTTATTTTTTAGGTCTAAGTTTAAAAATATGCCAAACTGATATTACCAGTTAACCGTTTCTCAATTAACCATCTATAAACACCCCTAAATACGGTCCTAATATGAAATGGTTTGGTAACATCCTCCTACCCAAGTAATTGTGCATGTAAAATCAGCTAATTCTATTTCTTTGTTTAAAACAAATAAGAAATCATAAAAGATAATAAAGAATAGTTCTGATGGTAATTACACTATTGGTCCTTTTAAAATTAGGGTCATTTCACATTCAGTTTTATAATCCTTGTAAAATACGTCCTTTAAATGAGTTTTTTTCATAGGAATATTCCTTTGATGCTTAACTTTGATATTATTGTTGTTATTGTAGGGACTATTTATAACCATCATTAACGCTCATTACTAGATGTATCTTGGTCTTTTATATAGTTTCCCAACCATGAATTAATAATGGGTACCACATGTTGCAAGGCATGCTTCAACACAAGACCATGAGAATTTAAATTTGTTCAAGAAAATCCCTTTTCAAGCAAATGCATATGCAATTAAATTTTGTGATCATACAACATGATATATGGCGATCATGAATAAAAGATTATTAATTAATTATGTGTATTAATAATCAAATCAAATATTGCATTGGCTAATCCTTCTTCGAAGACAAACATAGGCCATTAAACGATACACTAGACCCATTCCAAGCAGCATCCAAACTTCTTTCCACCCTCCTTTCAAGTTTACAGTGTCGAATGATGGCGAACTCTGCAGCGGTCTGCATCCTCCTATGCTTTCACACTCGTATAACTCATCACCCGAGTACTGCACTTTTAGTAGCAGCCTGAATCCGTGGTACATGAACGATATGTACTTTAACCATTGCATAAATTCCGGTATATGCTGCAACCAAACATAAACAAAAACCATTATTAGTAATAGGAAAATGCTAACCACATGGCTGTGGATAAGAGTAATAATTTATGGTATAAATTTTTATAAAGGGTAACCGTATATCATATATGGAAAGTTTGAATACTAATTAAAAGCTGATTCAGATGGATTTTTATATAAACATGGAATGTTAATTATAAAACATGAGTTATAATTGTTATTTTTAGAAACTATAAACATATTTATTATTACTCTTATCCACAGCCCTAAGGGCTGTGGTTAGCATTCTCCTTAGTAATATTAGCATGTTTACTTATAAATAGGTCGATTTGGATTATGTCCTTACCTAAAATAGTCAAGTAAAAACGATAAAAATTTATGTTTTAAGTTAACCCGGCTTGAATAAATTTAAAAAAGAATTCTCAGTTACGTGTTCAATACTTCAATAGGTTATCGGGCTCCTTAAAAGTAGATTTTGAAAGGAGCGATGCACGAAAAGGGAATTCGCGAGTAAGCTACATAAAGGGTACGTTTGACGGAAATAGCTAGTAGTTGTATAGCTAGAAGCTGTTAGCTGTATATTTTAGTTATATATGTGTTTGGCAAATTAACTGTTAGCTAGAGATTAATAGTGTAAAATGGCAAAAAATATGAAAAATTATAATAGAAGAAGGAATTATAAAACAATTAAAGAGGGTAATTAGGTAATTTGGTATACAAAAAGCTTCAAGCTAGTTTTTAAAAGCTACTTTAAGAAGTTTTTTGTTTTAGAGCTTTTTTGTTTAAGTTAAAACCTGAACATAATAACCTCCGGTAAGCAGAAACAGCATTAGTATTAAAGAAGCAACCATGCCTGCCCTTCTAATGCTCATCACTGCAGCTCCAAACATTTCACCAGCACCCTTGGAAACCAAGATCCGTTAGTTTATTTCCCAAATGTCGAATGATGGATGTAGATTTATAGACTTACTTGGCTAGTTATGGCTATTAACAGGATGGCAGACAGTGTCATGAAGAAGCATTGTAAAGTTTTCTTGAATCCAACCATGAAATACAAAATAGACATGAAAACAGTCGGGTAAGTCACGTGGGCGATCATGTCACACAATGTGCTGCACACGTAGTAGGCACTCAGCCTATACATATCGGCTTTTCTTTCTTTTACAAGAAAAAACTTCTCAAATGGGAAAACATATACAGCTCCAAATATCGATGAAGATGTCCAGAAGATACACACGTAGAACAACAAGCCGATCTGTTACAGTAATGTAAACAATATCAGAATTGAAATCTGAGTTCTTTTTGACCCATGGATAGTTTACACCAAAGGGAGCAAATATAACCTGATCTCTAAGGTGAGCTTCTGTAGCATAGCTAGATTTCCACCATAGAAGGCCTAACAAAACTGCAACTCCAAGAGATTGAACTATTCTTAGCATATCAAAGTAATCTCTCCATCTTTCTCTGTATGTTCTTTTGAACAATATTAAAAACTGATCCCACCAACTTATCGTCCAATCTTTCTTCACTTGAATCGCTAATCTTAGATGTTCGGGGGCCTTTCCTGTTCTGTGATTTGCGTCTTTCTCTTTGCACTCCAATTCGATCTTATATTTGTTTTGTACATACTACTTGCAAAGGATAGACCAGAAACTATTTACAATAAGATTAAAAAACAAAAAGCAAATAAAAAATGAGAGGATCAAAGTGATCTTACCCTGATGACAGCCCTTTCGTATTCACAAGTGCCTTTAGGAGTCACAATATCATCAGGGGCACTAATGTCATTTACTTGTCCTGTAGCTAAATCTAGCAAGAACTCTGCAGGATTCATGGCTATATCGGGGATGAACCTCAAAGATGTAAAGTAGGCCATTGATTCTCTTGCATTTCCATAGTACATTGGGTAGCCTTCTGATATTAATAAGATCTTATCAAACATATGAAACACTTTACTTGATGGTTGGTGGATAGTTGTAATGATTGTCCTCCCAGCCTGATTCATAAGAAGGAACACCATCAAGAACATTTTTTTCTCAATCCATTTTTAGGGGTTGTTTGGACTTTGGATATGTGTATCCAAACACCCCTTCTTGTTTGACAGAGGTATAGTTTTAGTACCTTAGCGTTTTCTCTTAGAATTTGAATAAGTTTGTTTGCTGATGTTGAATCAAGGCCTGAAGTTGGTTCATCAAGTAACAATAATGAAGGATCAACCAGGATCTCATATCCAATGCTGGTTCTCTTTCTTTCACCCCCGGATATCCCACTTATAAATCCTCCTCCTACTCGTGTCTTACGACATCTTTTTTGTTTTCAAATGATAAGAACACCAAACTAGTAAGGAAATCGTTAATACATACTGCAAACTGTTTTCATTAGATGTGCAGAATTAGAGGTGGCAATCTTGACATATTAGCTTATGAATGGAATCATCCATGTCATGTTTTATCTTTGACGGGTAGAATTCGAAAACTAAAATAAAATAACTTATAGAAACATGTTAAAAGTCGGCTAGATTGTACTTTCAAATTAAAAATTATCTATTTTGATCTATTACCCGAAGTATTGCCACCTCTACTTGGGACAGAATTCTAAACCAACCTTTCGAGTCCTAGCTCCTTAAGAATGACCTCAACTCTTTCATACTTTTGCTGTTTGCTCATGCTGCTCGAAAGTCTTAAAAAGGCAGCAAAAATCAAAGTTTCTTCAACTGTTAATTGTGGGTAAAGCACATCATCTTGTGTAACAAATCCAATCCTGTACATAAAGCCAATTTCAGTTAGCAGAATAAATCAAAGCTTGATTATCTACTTTAATGGAGTTAAATTGGCTATACTCGCCTTCTTTTAAGAGCTGGACTATATGGAACATCATTATATGTAACAGTTCCCTTGACATTTTCTCTTAATCTTCCCCCTATGACTTTCAACAGAGTTGTTTTTCCACTACCAGAAGGGCCCATTAAAGCAAGGATCTCACCGGGGCCGATGCTTCCTGTAATGCCCTTCAAGATCTGTTTATAGTCATCTTGTTCGGCGTTTGGCTGCGAGACCACCTTTGACATAACTGCTTTAACTGGATTCCCAGGTGTTGCTCTGCTCATTTTCACCTTAAACTCTATATCTTCAAACTGCATCCAAAATAAAAGAAAATTGACAGTTTAGTTGTTAGTTAGTTTTATAAGAATTCATTTAGGCATTTCATCGAACACCTTGAGGTAAATGGGAAGTGGGCGGTCTCTGATGCAGCAGAAGGCGTTATCTTGGATATCAATCTGAGAGCTTGATCTGTTTCTAAGGTAAGTTTGAGCCATTAAATCAAAATTATGAACAAATCCATTGTTGCCTGTGATCTGCATTGAACCAACCGGTGGAGGAGACATAGATGACGAATCCTCGATTTCATCTTGGCTTCTGGAATCCATAGTAAAGCCGAAAGTGTTGTTGAATGGGGGTTTTTACATCTAAATTTTATCAACTAAAACATACCAAGATCAAACCTATAAAGCGTTTCTTTGATTCTATTGTTGAACAATATGTTAACACTTTTATATGCAAAAAGAATCTGCGAATTCGCAGTTGTAACACACCCTTGGTGCCACAATCTGACCAACTACCATAAGTTCATCATGTCAAGAACATGATTTTTCAAGAACTAGTGAACTGAACCTTCTTTAGAAGTATTAAAATTTAAGCAAGTGTTGAGATCAATGTTCTTGATGCCATTGGATTGGGATGTAAAGTTGAATAGTTTATTTTATTCTATGATCTCGCAAAGTCTTATTAACTTGATCGTCGTCAAGGGACAAAAATAAAACAATGTTAATGAATGTAATGATAAACCTTTTGCTAGCCGTAGGAGACTGAGTGGGAGGTGGTGAGCTACCACGGCGTGATAAGGAAGGGAGTCAAGAGGGAATGTTTTGTCATCATGGGAAGGAGGTTGGCAACTAATGTGATGGAAGTTGATTTTTTTTACATTTTGATCGGTGGTTCTTAGAATTTTGATGTGATATAGACCGTGGGTAGGATTATGAGAATATGATAATAAATGTTACCAATTTAACAATAATAAAGGGTAGGGTTGAACAAGGTCAAAGAGTTTTGATCGGGTTACTTTTTATAAAAAAATTTGGGTTCGAGATGGCTCAAATAATCGACAAGTTTTTCTAAAATTTTATTAAAATGTTAGGTGACTTGTTACATTATAAACGTTGATAGTAGAGTTTTTTTTTTTATAATAATTGTTTTCTTATTGCTGAAATTTTCTAAACATATAAAGCATTATTAATTAGTGATAATAATTACATCCAATTCATAACTAAGGTCCCCTAATTGCTTGAACCCGTATCACAGGTGGATATTAGTCCTTTGATTTTATTATGTTTCATAAACGCTATATAGTCTAGCAGAAAAACTCATATCACCATGTGATCCTTAAGTTATTGCTTGCTCACTAGCTTTATCAACTTGTTGCTGCAAATACTTCGGCTCCGCATGGGAGTGGAACGAGGTGTAAATAAGAGAGTTCGGTTAAATTTACTGAACATTTATTTTATATGATTTTAATGCAGTTTTAGTATACTTCATATACAAATTTTAGTTATGAACTCGTTGATTTTGTTTACATCAAATTCATAGTGGTAATCAGGGAGGGAGTGCAGGAGGTGTGATCGCACATGATCCATGTTTTGAAGGAGGCTCACATTTTTATATTGATATAATATATTGTTATAGTTTTTCAAAGCCCACTTGATAAAATAAAAATACTAGGAAGCTCATATTTAAAATACTTATTCTATAAGTCCTAAAAATATATATTAGGGATTTGATGACAAAGATTATAAGTAATGTTGTAGTTGTGTTGAAACCGCACTTAAGTACAATGAACGATTAGATCTTGATGCAAATGAATTTTACATGGAGTTGAAGCTCCTTCACATGTTTTTACCTAGTAAAACTATCAAACTTAATTATATATTAAAAAATCTTAAACAAGTCGATTGCTTTCCTAATGCAATTCTGCATATAGAGTTTTGTTGACTATTTGAATAATGTTCTCATCTGCATATACAAGTTTTTTGAAAACTTAAGTTGTTAGCATCTTACTTATTGTCCAGAATGTCACAAAAAAACTTAATATTTTGAAAACAATAGTAATTAAGAACGATATATTGGAGGGAATCAATTATGAAAAGTTGATTAATAACTTTGTTTCTAGTAATGTTAGGAGAACTTTATGGTTCATATACTTACGTAGGATAAAGTATATATACTGCCATTCTTTATATTAGTTATTGATATAACAACTATCATAGGTTCAATAAGTTTCTTATATGTGTGTAAAGAGGACCTATTTTTTCTCTTCGCACAGAGCTACAACGTTTATGGGACGCTCCTGGTGGTAGGGCTGTTCACGGCGCGGGGCGGGACGGGTAGTAGAAATTTTGCAAACCGTCACTACGGGACGGGTAACTAATAAAAACCCAAACCGCCCCGCGAACAGCGGGTACCAGTTGCGCGGGTACTCTAAGGGAGGCAGGTATCCACGGTTCGGATTACGGGTACCTAAAAATTGAATTGTTTTTCATTTTTGCTGTTTTCAACAAGTTTAGCTCCATATATTTCAAACCATGCCTCAATATACCATACTAAAACCAAGCTACTTTCATTTATTCCTACAAAGACTTAAATCCATATAACTTCAAAAAAACATAAATGTAAACAAAAGTAGTTAATTTATAATTAACTCAAATCTATTAACACGATTAACCTGAAACCAAATTAACACCCCTTATTCACAAGCTTGGTCATTGTTGACCACCAATCTCATCGCCATTCCAACCTTCATCCATCATCATCATCTTTCCCAACGCTCAGCAAATCATCTATGAAATACAAACGTCAATCTCATAGTCATATCTAAGATCTATCTCACACACACATAGTAGATCCGAAGATAGTGAGTGAGAGGGAGGAATCGTTGATACAATTGACTGGTTATGTTATTGTTGCCTTCTTTACTTTTCTCCAAAAAGAACTTTACTCCACCTGCATCACAAAATCCTATAACTCACACATCGTTATGGTTGAGAAATGGAAATAGATATATACGGTGTGATGGTTGACGAGCTGTCGATCGTGGAGACATGCACCAGATGTTGACGATGGCGTGAGCAGGGCAGAGAGGATGACAGTGAGGGTAGGAGAGTTTTTTTGGAAAAAATATATGGTTTTTTTACAAGGTAAATTGTATAGAAATAAAAGAGGACATGTTAACATCAACCAACTTACGATATATGATAATTTAATAATTTCAGTATTTACTCATTCAAATAGTTTGTGAGTGTAATATCATCTAAATTATGTGATGTTAACATTACGGATCATTTTCCCATATATATTAGAGGTAGTTAGGTAGGTTACTCATTTTCCAATGATCTCTTAGCCTAGTGGTTAAGAGTGAGGGGAAGGCAAAGCCTTCTAGGAGGTCCAGGGTTCAAACATTGGCAATGGAGTTTAATTCTAACTTGCTGTTACTAACTTACTAACTTTGCCGTTCAAAAAAACTTATTAAATAGTTTTATCTGATGTGTTAATTTACCATTTTACCCTCGTATGTGTTGCTTATAGAAGTCTTTATGTCACTAGAAACCAAACTTGTAAATAGAGAATGATGATGGAAACAAGATGACTCCAGTGCAGGGGTTTATGTGAGAGCAATCATAGTGAGAGACATAAATAGAGATGGAAGAATCGCAGGAGATTTTGTTGAACTCGCTGGCAAACGTCGGAGTTCCGATCCCGCAGGAGGTTTCGTCAGTTGAAGATCTAACACCGGAATCCTTGGTTACGATATGTGCTCATTCTCTTCGCATTATTTCGAACTCGGAATCCTTTCCGATCACTTTACCGGAATCTATGGCCGATCGTTTCAAATTTTGCACCGATCTTGCTTCATCCGTCAAAGACCTAGGTTACATCGGCGACATTAGCTTTCATAAGGTACAATCCCTTCTCCTCTCTATCCTTTCATCAGCTAACTATAGTTAAAAGCGATTTTCGTGTTTAACTCCATTCAGTATCATGAAACAGAAAGTTGCTTATAATAAGTTGTCATAAAATTGTTATCAGTTTGCATTTTAGGTGTAATAATCTTATCTCAAAAGTCATAATGTACTTTGAAGTCAGGTCTTAGTTCCTTCCATTTTGTTAGAATTCAATTCAATAAGTCAGTTTTTCTCGGTGATTTGACTGTAATTTGAAAGCAGAATGATATTCGATTAAACAATCATGTGAAAGATTGGACAAATAAGTAAGTTTGTTTATAGGGACAGAAATGGCCTAGTTACTAGGTTTTACTAGTATCCTAAGCTAGTGTTGATAATCTTGCTGATGAGATTTGATCATTTGTCATATAATTATTGTTCTGAAATTATTCTTAGAAACAGAATATATCTCTTGCTTACGGCAGTTCCTGTATCCATCCGAAGAAGACATGTATAAGTTGATAAGGTTTTTGGTTGGGAGGCTCTCTGAATCATCTAGGATTGCAGTATCACCTGAAACAAAGGAAAATAGTGCAAATGCAACAACAAATATAGATAAATTAGAAAGATCTTCCAAGGATTCTGGCGATGAGGGATGTGATTTGCATACTAACGTTGAAGACATGAAACCGAAAATTGAAGAAGTGGTGTCAAATTCAATCCAGTATGCTGAAGATTTTGCAGCTGATAATGGTAGAGGGAATTCAGAAACTATTAATGTTGGATTAAGTAGTATGGAAAATGGCAAAGCTTTAAATGATGATACTCGGACTACAACAGATACTGGTGGTGGCAAGGGAGGGGTTAAAATTCAGGAAGATGGTCAACATAAACTTGAGCAGGCACCATTGTCTGACAAATCATCCCAGGCAAGTATACCATTGCAGATTTATGTATAATATTGCATTGTTATAAGTAAAAGTGGAAAAGTTATCTCCCAAATTAAGACGAAGGACTTGAAAGTGATGCCATATCTTTCTCTTTTTCTTAAGTAGCAATACGTAGTGATATTATGTTCTCTATTCTAGTTGGAGTTAAAGAACCTTTTTTATGAATGTCTGCTGTTTACAGACGAGTGACATGACCAACATTTCAATAAATAAAAAATACGTGCTTCCGGATGAAGTAAGTTCAGAATCATTGGAGTTGCAACAACTGGAAGAGCAACACTGTTTGTTGAAAACTGCAGTGGAAATGGCTTGTGATGAACAAACCCCTTTGGATTCATTCATCGCTCAGCTCAACAAACAAATAGATGCAAAAAGGCATAATCTTGTGGAACTTGAGTCAAAATGGTAACTGTTGGAAGATATGCCATTGCATCTTCAGTTTGTTTCTGTAATGTAATATAATCCAGTGTGTTTAAGTAGAGTCAAAATATGACAGGAAAGCCATCATAAAGCCTTTGGAAGAGAAGAAAAGAAATCTTAAAGAAGTATTATGTGCAAAACAACCAGAGTCTCAAGAGAAACTTCAACAATGGAAAAAACTTGAGCAGGACGTGGAGTCTGTATTGTCTGAATCAAACCGAAGGTAAAAGAAATTCTCCTCTCTAACTCAGTAGTGCTCACTTTTGTGATTCTCAACAGGCTCGTATGTTTTGTGGCAACTCAGGGAGGAGGAACTTTCCAATTTATCAATAGAATTTAAGAAACTGCCCAAATTGGCTACAAGAAGATCCTACATTGAACGTATAAAAGAGATCACTAAGAACAGCCGGAAACAGGACATCGACATAGAGCGTATCTTAAAAGAGACCCGAGAGCTTCAGTTAGAGAGTAACTTGATTCAAGAACGCCTGCATCGAACTTGCACTGTGGTAGATGAAACACTACAGAGGTACGCACCGTCTACTCACTTATTGACTTATTTCAGATGTAGTTTGGCTCTTATGATCATATCTGAACAAAGTCGATCCCATCTGCAACATATCTTATTGAACTTCTGATGATATTAATTTGGAAACTGAAAATTAGTAATTATCCTCACACATGAAACTAGATCCTAGGATTAGCAGTTTTGGCTTATTTACTTGTGAATGACAAGATTTGAGTGATGTTTTATCTCTAACATTTCGATTTAAAAATTATCTAAAACAGAAATAGGTCAAATGGGTAGAAAGTTGCAAAAAGCGTACACTTAATGGATAAAACCTCTTATCATTAATTATATTATTATTGACATATTATATAACTTCCTCGATGATCTTTGACTTTCTAACTATTTATTAGAAAATTTGAGCAAATCTGTTTTGGGTCAACGTGACTTGTATATATCAGTCACCATTTGACCCCTTATCCTTCCCGACCATTTTTACATGCTTACAGCTTACTAGACTCCTTTTCTGAAAAAAAAATACCCATTTATTGTCATTCGGCTATTCTAGGGAAGCAAGGAAGGATCAAGTGGGGGAGCAAGCTCATATTTTGCTGACATCCATCCACGAGAGTTTTGAAGAAATTTCAGAGAAGATCCTAGCAACTGATCGAGCACGTAGAGAAGCAACAGACCTTGAAACTAAGCTTTCAAGTATTTCTGCACGAAGTTTAAACATCGACAAACTACAAGCAGACCTTGATGCCATCAGGAAGGAAAATGAATACCTCGAATCTAGGTCTGTTAATTCTTAAATCTTTAAATCTTTGATCCAATAACCCAACTGTTAGAGAAGAAAACAGCATTACACACTTCACATGCACTGCTTTGTTAGAACACCATCCTGATGTACTCCATAGGTGTTTTCTTTCTGGTAATCCAATTTATTGGCTATGTAGACTATTCACAGTGTACAATTATAGATCCACAAGTTACAAATATTATGAAGTGGTTTTTATATGGTGGTGAATCTTGTTCATCTATCTTCGTACCCTGAAACATGATATTTAAATTCAAGATCTTTGTCTCTTGATCAGGTTTAACCAAATAGCTTCGACTTTTTGGAAATGAACAGATTTTTCAATTTACAGTCGTTCATCAATTAGACAATTACCTGGACTTTTAGAGTTTTATACTTTCACTTTTTGGAAATAGTTTCAGCTAATTAAAAGATCAATTAGGGGGGAAACTACTCATCCATTTGACAAGGTTAAAACCTACCATTATAGTTTTAGAAACTCTTTTTCACAGTTTTCATAGTCTCTTACCAAAAGACTCATCAACAACCTCTGGTAAAGAACAAGCAGGACCATGACGTTCGATTCGGCTTTCTGATCATTCCAGTTTTAGGAATTCTTTGTATAAGGGAATCGGTAACAACTAAAAACAACCGCATATACCTCTGAATCATGTAATCACTTTCGGAATATACTATTTCGTCTACATATGTGTTGCACGAAATCTATATACAAGTATGCACTTGGTATTTTCAAACTTGTATTTGAGTTCAACTTGAAAAGCCCTTGGGCTATGAGTCAATCATAATTACATAAAATAAAAAGAGAGACACTAAGTTTGCCTTAAAAAAAATGATTGTCATTAAATCCCCACCACCAATGATAAGCATCATCACATACTTTCATAGGACACATAAAATGTAGTGAATGAAGCAGGTACAGTTTTTTCTGCACTCTCAAAGCATTTCTGAAGTGCTCCTTCAAACCTAGAACACACAAGCTTTCTTTTCCAATATTTGATTAGCAGTGTAGCAAATTGTATAATAGATATCTGAAAGAAAACAAAAATTCTGATGACTTGTGTTCAATAAAGTCCATATAACAAAACATAGTTCTGAAATTTTAATATTCAATCACATGTGATTGTAAAAGTATCACATGAGAATTATGAAGATGTCACTCTGTTCAAAATTTTAAGATTCAATCCGGATCATTGACGGGGCTGATCTAAAGGCTAAACTTAGTACCTCGGGATCATGCATCCAGTATGGATTATATTGAACATTCCTCAAATTCTAATTTAATACTGGTTATAAAATAAAATATGTAATATATCAACTACCCTTTATATAAATTTATAAAGTTGATTTATCAGAATAGAGTTATAGTTCACATGTTTGATGCATAGCTTGTAATCTTGGACAACTCCTATATAACATGTTATTTTTGGTAGATACCTAACTTACCAATAGTATCATATGCGAGTCCTACATCTTTATGAGATTTTACATGTTAACCAAGCATGTTTAATTCCGTCTATGTTTTTTGTTAGATTGATTGAAAGAGTCATTTATAGATCCCACCAGCTAAGAAAATGAGACATTGGTTGTGTTCACCCGCATGCTCAAAGAATTATCTAATAATATTTACTAGCTTATGTAAGACCTCAAAAAATTTCATAATTAATAACAAAAGGATTTATATTACTTAAACAAAATTACAAAGCTGTACTTTTAATAAGGACTTACAAAAGTCATGTTTCAAAAAATAGGTGTTTCAAAAGTGTTGCACGCGGAAGCTGAACCGTCAATTATGAGTTGGAGTCTTTCCTTTATCAACTCCTGCAAAGAAAAATAAAAAATAATAAAATAAAATAAAAATAAAAATAAAAAACACTAAATTAAACACATGGCTTAGTGAGTAGTGACTACATAATCTATACCATCAATAAAATGGGTTAGAACCACTTACCTGGTAGTTGAATTTTAAGTGCATAACTTTAATTCCTTCTCGATTAGTGTTAGAATACGGATTATGCTTCTTCTTCTTTCCCTTTCTCGTTTCTTCCACAGAAGTCAGAACCAACACACTGCACCTCAATTTTTATTGACTTATTTGACCATCATTTCTTTTATAATATTTATCTTATGTCAATTGGCAAATATAACCCTTCTAGATTGTAATCTTATATATTTCACTCTTTCCTTAACAATCACATATATATACACTATATATATATATATATATATATATATATATATATATATGTGTGTGTGTGTGTGTGTGTGTGTGTGTGTGTGTGACGTTTCAAACGAAAACTATTTTTCGTACGAAAACTGCGAGAACCAATCCTAGCTCTCATTGATTGACACATGGAATTGAGCTGACCTGGGAAGACCCCCATTGCATCAAACCCCCCTTTATCTTTCCCCCGTTTTGGAGCCAGCGGGTTCTGAATGACCTCCCTCTCACGATTAAAAAAGTGGTTAACCATCTCGAAGAAATCCATATCGTCCATCCGAATTTTCTCCATTACAGCCAACTCCCCTGTCTCTTTCCCTATCGAAAAACTAGCCTGACTCTCCGTCTCCAATTCTTCTAGAAATGCTAACCAAGTGACACACTGGGGCTATGGGTCATGAAAGAGGTTGGCCCCCATCCTCCTTAACTATATATGGCCAATGAACTCCTCGCTTTAGTGCGTCCTCAGCACTTTGGCGTCAAAAGTTTCGCTACCCACCTCAGTCTTTACTCGAAAGAGTAAGCAAACGTTACGCCCCTTTGAAGAATAGCTCAGTTCTTACTTCTTCTGTCACACCATCCTCATCTAATTCTGTTCTTACAGCTAGTGGTGCTTTTGTTCCTGTTCGTCAGGTTGGATCCGTGACTCGCTCTTATGATCCATCTGGTCGTTTATCTCTTAATGCATTATATCATGTTCCTTAGCCGTTGATTTGATAAAGTGAAATTCATGGATGTGGAGCATTGGGGGATCAAATGTGGCAGGGTGCATGTGAGGAATTCATGGGTGGGTGATGACATTAAAGGAGGGGGAATTGAACGGCTCAGATTGGTTGTCGCGGGTCTCATACGAAAAACAGTTCTCATTTGAACATTTGCATATATATATATATATATATATATATATATTACCAAAATACCCTTATTAATGAGTCAATAATTGAGTTAAAAACGGTTCTCACAGTTCTCGTACGAAAAACAGTTCTCGTTTGAACTTTTGCACACACACACATATATATATTGTAAATTTTTAAATCCATTCTTTATTATTTCTACCACATGCATCTAATTATATTTTAGGTATTACTTTTTTATTTATAATCACATTGCATTATCATATATATAATTATAATTTAATAGAACTCAATTTAAATTTGTAACTCACATAATTGAGATGTTACAGCTTAATACCCTGTATATAAACACTAAAGACGGTGATGATTAAAGTAAATTTTAAATATTTTTAAAAGTGTTAAAATATTACTAATATGTATAGTAAAACATTTATAAAACATGCAAAAAAATATTGCAATAACGAACGTCACAAGCATATTTTGTATTCTTTACCAATACTAATTTTATGACTATGGAATAAATTTATAAATTATTATGACACGTGTTAGCTATATTGCTTAAAGACATTTGTGGATCTTCCGTTATTTACAATTGATACCACCAACATCTGAAAATGATAATCGTATGTATTTCTCGTAACCTGTGTTGTCTTGCTTTTTCTTGAAGACTATCCCGCTGAAGTTCTCTTTGGAAGCTAATGAAAAATGTTTTTTATTTTTCATAATTGAAAAGTAAATGTATACGTGAAGAAAAAACGAAAAAATAGTTGTTATATGTGAATCATAGCAGCTTGAATCGTGATTATCTTTATCGATCTCCATGATAGAAAACAAAAATCACAAAGAAAGAAAGTACCGGAAATTATATGTTATGACGCCATTTTCGTTTATTGATTTCCAAAATAATATAGTATCATAAATCGGATAATGAAAATTCAATGTTTTAATTTAATCAAATTGGTCTACGTGTTTACATAAAAAACCACGAAAAGATGTATCTATCATATAATATGAGTAAATCTTTTTGTTAAAATATTTTAGTATTAACAAACTAAATCACCTAGAAAAATAAAAATATGAAACAATATGTGAGGCTTATGATTTTAACATAAAAACAACTAATTTTAAAGGTATTTAAGAAAATAAGAAGACATGATTAATAAAAGAATTTCAAAAATAAAATAATAACATTATAATCCTATTCTATTAATATATATATATATGTGTGTGTGTGTGTGTGTGTGTGTGTAAAAGTTCAAATGAGAACTGTTTTCGTACGAGAACCACGAGAACTAATCTGAGCCATCCAATTCCCCTTCCTTCAATGTCATTGCTCACCCATAAATTCATCACATGCACCCTGCCACACTTGATCCTCCACACTCCACATCCATGAGTTCCACTTTATCAAATCAACGACTAAGATTGGTTCTCATACGAAAAAAAATTCTCGTTTGAACCGTCCCACACACACATATATATATATATATATATATTAAAATTTTATCACATATAAATAAATAGCTTGTGATATAATTATCTCCTTTATGTTGATATTAAATATTATTAATAATATCTCCTTTCCTATTTTGTTTATCTAATAAATTAATTCTTCCATTGCACAATTATTTGCAAGATAAATATTTGCTTCATATGTATATGTCGGTATGACTACTTAATGTTTTATGTCATTGGACGTAGTTCATACAACTAAATCTTCCATATAAAAGAGTGAGTAGTAATTAAAAGCTTTTAACGAGCTAAAGCTTAGAGTAAAACTCATTTAGCAAATGAGTCCATCTTTGAGTCTCAAAGAGTGGATTCGTTTAAGTTTGAAAGCCTAAACAAGCTTATATCAAATATATTCATATTTTATATTATATATTATATATATATATATATATATATATATATATATATATATATATATATATATATATATATCAATTTAATAAAAATACAAGTTTCAAGCTAGAGCCTAAAAAAACTAAATGAGTCTGGCGACAAGCATCGGGCTCAGACTCGACTCGGCTCGGCTTGTTTGAGTCATGGAAGAGATTGTGTCATTGTGACATTTCTAGGGTATTTCTAATCCTTGTTTAAAGGAAACAGTTTTTTTAATTTTTAATTTATATTCGATTTGGCTGATTTTAGTTGATGTTTAACAGTTTCAAGAAAGCCTAGTAGTGGTAAGTATTAGAAAAAACTCATGTTCAATCCTTGCTAGATGCAAACATCTTAAAAAGTCAGGAAGATTACAGAAAACGATCACGAAAATTGTTAAACATCGTATATCAAATATAGTTAGACTTTTTTGAAGAACCTGCTAAAGCAAGATTTCTCTTTTTTTATAGAAAATTTTATATAATCTTGTTCTTTACATATTTAGTTATTGTTTTGGCCCACAAAGTGAAAATGGAAAGGATGATAGGGGTCATTTCCCCCTTAAATGTTGTGTTTGCTACCGATTTATAACATCGAATTATTGAACCCATGTGAACCTTAGATTTCCCCATTATCTAATGAATTTTGATCTTGCCACAAACAACTTGTATTTTGTTTAGGTTCTTTAATTAAAAAAAAACAATTGGTTAGTGAAAAAAAAATAACAGATCTTTTAAGTTAGTGTATGTACTGTTTATTTATGTTGTAGGAATAAGAGCTGGGACATATTAACAAATAAAGAAAAATAGAACAAATTACTAATGACATGAGGTATTATAAATACAGTTGTATAAATAACAAACTGTGTAAAAATATAATAATTTTTGACTTGGTATTCAATGATCAATCTGGGACTAATAACTGGTATTGATTATATTTAATAGTAGTTTAGCTAAAATTCTTTTTATTTTTATAGAGTTTGCCCTTCTTTAAAAGAAACTCTTTTTTAATAATCCAATTTTCAGATTTATTATGAATTAGAATTTTTAAGTTTATCTTTTTATAGATGTCATTATTTTTTAAATTTTTCTAAAAGCTCATAGATATCATTATTATATGTAATTAAACAACTTCTCATACAAGTGACTTTCTAACAAAGGTTTTATTATCCAATAGAGTTCGATGTTGTTGGGTTTTTGGTGGTATGATTCATCACAAATCTAGGTTAAATTAAAATCATAACAATAATAGATTATAAATTAGTTATATGTAGATTTAATAATAAATATAAATCTAAACAATTACCTACAACTTGTTAAAAAGTTTTTGTATCTGGTTTCAAATTTTTAATAAACTAAAATGTAAGTTTAAATGTTGGATATATATATTACAATATTAATCACTAAACATGTATAATTAAATGTAATTTAGAGTAACTTGTCCAACTTTTTAACATTGAAAAGTTGAAACATGTATACTATATTACATTTAGCCGTATCAAAGTATATATAACTAAAAAGTAATGGGTTCTAATCTCAATAAAATATTTTTTCAAGGCAAAAATAATATTATTATTACAAGACTCTAGTAAGATATAAGAGTAAATATTTCGAAGAATTACAACACCAATTATACGATGTAAACAGTTTACCCTTGGTTCTCCTATATATATTATCCAAAAGAATGATTATGTTTGAAGTCGACTTGCTAATAACCAACAAGAGTTCGCCTTTGATATTTGTAAAACTTTGCCATTTCTAAAGCTCCAAATCAGTCACGTATATGTGTAAATGACAGCCTGAAATAGTTGTGCTTTAAATCCAGAAAAATTTGGTAACCAACGATGTATAATGTATGACTAAGGGAGACGATTCTTTCAATTTATAAAATTAATTCATCCGTTAAAAGTAGAACACCTTTAAAACTATATTACAA
Source organism: Pulicaria dysenterica (assembly GCA_947179395.2). Lineage (NCBI taxonomy): Eukaryota > Viridiplantae > Streptophyta > Magnoliopsida > Asterales > Asteraceae > Pulicaria > Pulicaria dysenterica. Next base: position 18,517,220 of record OX359291.1, read on the forward strand.
ACTAATAAAACATATATTTTTCTTACATGAATCAATGTTACAAATAAAAATATAATCTCTCATAAACTATTACATTAAAAATAAATTGCTTGTATCTAAATAATCAAGAGATTAAAAAAGGTATTTAATTCTAAAGTTGATTTGTAACTTTTAAAACCCATCCTCAATTAAAGCGACTGAAATAGCTTTAACTAAAATTAAAAGTTTATAATTAAAGCTTGTAGTTATCCGGCATTGTGGTGTAATGTCCCATCTTAAGAGGTTGCGGGTTCAAGTCTCGCAATGAACATTGAAATAAAAATATTTAACTATCAAATTTAAACCATATTTTAATCAAAATTCAAATCCAATTTTAACTCTCCTAATCAATTTGGATTATTCCTTGAAAACCAAATTTCAACAAGATTTCATTACTTTGCAATTAGACAAACTTTAAAAATTATAAGGTTTCAATAAATGCAATATTAATTTTAGAATGTAAAACATATCCTATATTTTTATAATTTGAGAAGTTGATAAATAATTTTTAATTGTTATATATTCATTCATGTAATACGATATTAAAGGGTTATAAAGGGCATATATAAAATTATCTCTAGTAATTTTAATTTAAAAAAAGTTAAAATTAAATCTCATATTTAATTTTATTAGAAAATTCTAGTAATTAATTTAGATAAAAATTTAAATTATTAAATCTGAACTATCAATTTTGATAATAATTAAAATGCAATTTTTACTTTTTTTATTTATATTATTATTTTAAAGATACTAAATATCTATATATCACCTTTAACACCACCATCAAATTTACAAGTTTGTATATCAACAAGTGTTCACAATCCGCATCTTGCTGCGGGATTGTTACAGTTTATTTGAGTACAAAACATATTATCAAAACTTATCTGAAGCGTTAACGTGATTATGCTAAATTATAGAAATTTTCATAATTTGTTATATATGTATTTATAGCTTAATAATTCTAGTAAAGTGTTATAAGTTATTAAATATGTTTAAACGAAAAGAAACAATACACTTATTGTTATATATCAGTAACATAAAACTAAAATCATTACATTATTTTGAAAACTGAAAACATTTTATGAAAGTAAAAAACAAAATACTAATATAAAAACATTCTAAATTTTTTCGTTACTTCACCAAAAACAATCAATTATAGGCCCTTTAAAATAAAAACTATGGACGCCTGAAAATATTAATACTTTTATAACAACAAAATACATACTTTATAATATACATCTATGTCCATAATGAAGTTTAAAAATCTTATAAAAAAGTAATAAACTAATAAAAACAAAGAAAAGAATAGTAAAAAAGAATTTCTTATCATAAGGTAGTTAAAATATATTTCATTATAAATAGATGATATTATTAAGGACGGAAATAAAAGAAATAGTGAAAAATATGAATCTAATATAAAATATATATCTTGTGAGAATGAATATAGTAGGGGGAAAAAGAAAAAAAAATCCTTGATCTCATGATAGAGAAAAAAAATAAAAGTAAAAAGAGAAAAATGAAATGCATTAAAATGAAAAACACTAAAAGGAAGAAGAGAAAAAAAAAGAAATAAAAATATAAAATGCAAAAACTTTGATAAGAATGAGTTGGAGAAAAAAGCAAAACAAATTAATAAATAATTGGTGTGGGACGCTTCTAACATATAGGAGTGAAGAGAGAAGCTTAAAATGTAAATGAAACATCGGTCTGTTGCAATCACCATCCGCTCTTTCCTTCCATCGCGACTCTGATTGCGAGATTTATTGAGCGGTGGGGCTGCCATGGAGTCGAAACCCAGATTCACCATCGTTAACCTTCTTCGATCTTCACGTGAGAACACATATCGGAGAGTAATGAATGAAAAAGGAAACTTATTTATTTTATTATTATTAAATTAAATTAATGTTGATTTCATTTTGAATTATTTTTTAATTAAAAATTACATGTCATCTGCCAAATCACCTGCCATGTCACTGAAACTTGTTCCAAATCATCAAGTAACATGTTATAGCAAGTATGTTACATAAATTGGTAGTTTTGAAAAATTGAGTACATTAAACGGTAGTTTTGAAAGATAAGTATACACAATAGCAAAAGTGACAAGTTCAGTATACTTTTTGAAATTAAACCCTATATTATAAAAGAAAATCCTTGTTGGAAAAGTTTCCTTAAATAATAACTTAATTAATACCAAAAATTGTAATTTTTACTTCTACAATTAATTAGAATATTATCTTAGCGGAGTATATGGAGCTAGTTATGAGGGACTTATATGAAAATTTATAAGGGGTGTTCTTATAAAATATATTTTTATATATAACGGATATATTTAATTGTGCATTGCACTCGTGCAATGCGGCGGCGATGAAAATAGCTTGTGCTCGATAACATGTTTAATTTTAAAAATAGGGTATGATATGTGTGAAATGCGGTGTTAGTCAACATATCCATGTTTTTTCTCCTTTTCTAATTTCTTATTTTTTTTTACAATCAACCATTTTATTAGTTGTTAAAATAGTTTTTTAAAAACAATTAAAAAATATTATTATAAATAATTAGAGAAAAAGTTATAGTAAAATTGTATTGATGTAAGTAATTTAGCCAAATTAGATAAATTAAATAGTTATTATGATCTTTAATGATTTATTAAAGTAATAATTACCTTAAATTAGTTGAGATAATTAAGGGAAATGCTTGGTTAGGCTATTGCTTTAAGTGTTTGTATCTTAAGCATAAAAACTTGTACTACTTAAAATTAAGTAGTCTTAAAATTTTTAAGAGAGAGAAAGTTAAATGCTTTATAATGTAGTATAGATATGTTTATAATTTTTCTTTTATTACTTTTAATGCATAATGATTGGTATAAATATAAATATATATTTATAATCATTTTATTTTTATCTACGTTTTAATGTAATTTACCGTAATCTTACGTTAAATTAAATAAAATTAATTTTTCATAAGTAAAAACATATATTTCATAACCACTGAAAAAAAAGTGAGTTACTTTCTTTTATATTATATAAATCAAAATGTAAAATGACACTTAACTTTTCTAAATGAGAATAGGTATTTTCTTGCTTACTTTCTTTATAAAAGTCTAAACCAATGAACATATTTATAGTTAATCTTTGTGTTATGAATCACTAAATCCATAATCTTTTTCTATAATATATTTTTGATTTAGAGTGTATGAGAATATATATCTATAATAGAGTAGTGAGGTACAACACTCTTTTATGGGATAATTTATGTTTGTGAAACCCTAAAGTAGTTACCTTTCTCGCTGAAATAATCGTACAACGTTAAATTTTTTTTGGTGTTTCGATGTCAATGATTTCATAATAGAATATTGATTAAATTGTGATGATTTTAATAAACACACTATTTGTGTGTGACTAACCGGCCAGAAGTTTACATGTTAAAAAAGAAGGTTATGAGTATGACATCTGAATTTTGAGAAAATGGTATTATGAGTTGATGAGGTGATTTATGTATTAGTTATGTTTTATAATTTGGGTTTTATGTAATAACAATGAATAATTATGGTTAAGTTATAATTTAAAACAATCCTTAAGATTTTGAAATTAAGAAGCATTAGTTATTTATATTTAGATGTATGACTCTCATAATATACTATGTTTTTTATAATCATGCTTTGATAAAAGTAATTTGAGTAACCGTTATCACATGAGCGTCTAACAAAAAAAGATTTTGAACACATAAATGATTACATAATATTAAATAAACATCTATTCTATCGAAATTATTATTAAGAGAGAGTAATTTTGTTCCAACAAATGAAAAGGTTAAACACATGAATGATTACATTCTATTAATGTGTAAAATTTGATTCAATTCTTTTTCGTGAAAGGGGTTGACACTCTTTGATTTGGTGCTTCACGTACCAAACATATTTAAGACTATCTATTTCGTTAAAGAATACAACATACAATATGACTACTAATTTAGTCCAACTGCTAAATACACTATCAGGGTGAAAGATTGTCATTTCTCAATTTTAACCATCTTATATCAGTTTTTTTAACTCATCTTAAGAGATCTCTAATTGACTGGGCTCATGGTCAACCAAATTTGAACAGTATGTTGTATTGTGTCGTGATCTCGGACTAATCAGTTATTCTAGACCATCTGCTGGTATTGTGTCTCTATCTTTGAGACCTCCTACTTTGGTTGAATAATAAATTTCTTCTTTGTTTTTCAAAATAATCATAATAATAATTATCGATAATTTGTACAAGAAATACAATCATGATTATTCGTATCATGATATCATGTTTTTTTTCATTACATCAACCCCCCGCGTCGATGCTTCCATGGTTGGTGTAGGTGTTCTGTCGTCATTTTTTGTAAAAAGTATAACAATGGCAAATAATTAATGGTAAAACAGGAAAAAAATATAACTAGTAACTACTTTTTGTTTGATAATTATTCAATATTGACTATTCATTTTGATGAAATTTGAAATCTAATTTTGACTTTTATTTTTGTCAAAACTGAATTCAATTTTAACATTAATTTGATAAAAAAATTTAAACAAAATTTCACGTATATATTTCTTAAACATTAAAATATCTTATTTGTTTATTCGTATATTTACCCTTTATACATTTTAAAATATCTTTTTTAACCAAATTTTTATTTTTATCATCTTAAAATATTTTATAACATTTTAAATTCTTTCTAAGACTAATAAAAACTCGATCTTATACCTTCTAATTACAGCACTAATGATCAATGCTTTATACAATAAATATAAGTACGCCTCTTTATGTTTCTTTTCCTGACGTGAAAATCGTCTGTCCTTATTTTCTAATCCCCATTTATTTCAAGTTATATTTTTATCTAATATATTTTATCCATGTTTACTATTTATGTATTTTTTTAAGCTTTAATCTAGTCTAATATATAATATAATTAATATACAAGTAACCCATTTTCACTTTATTTAAGTTCTCATTCACTTCAACTAAACGAAAAGAACTTTATTCGACAATAATATGTGAACGACGCACGAAATTTGAAACGTATTGTATAAGTAATTGTGTAATTCAATTACAAAAAGTTGCAGATTTTAATAATTATTAGTTGAGTAACAATCAACCAAACCCAAATCATCATTTATTTATTTTTATTTTATTTAAATTTTTTCCGAAGCAACAATTTCCATCCTGCTTCACTATAAAAACCTTCACGAACAGTTACACTATACCTTCTTCAAATATTGGAATTCGCATCAAAATTTAAATTTACTAAAACCCAATTCAGCTCTGATGATGAAATGGGCATTTGGGGTTCGATAAGTTCATCAGGAACTGAATGATGTTTAAGCGAATGGAATTAGTTTCTTCTTTTCTTGGGAAATATGAGAGAAGATTGTTCCTTAAGAGAAAAGACATTGATGCAGGCGAAGCAGGTTTGATCTGATTCTGATTTTGATTCTTCTAACGTTTGATCACATTGTTGTTCTTGATTGAATCGTTTCTAGCGGTTAATTTGGTAAGTTGTTTGATATTTTATTGATAGTCTATGATCATGATTCTGGGTTGTCTTTGTCCTTCCTCAAATTAGTTGCATGTTTGAAAATAAAAACTTCAAATTTGAATTCTAAAGTCAAATGTATGAATCATTGAATTGGGAATATGTATAACTGTATTGGTTATGGAGAAAGAAAATTGTTGAAGATGATCTACAAGGAAGACTCTATTGGTTAGAGAAACTGAAAAGTTGAATTTTTATTTAGTGAAATTAAGAATTGTGTGTTTGAATTTTTGAAGTCAAATATGAACCTTAATACCATGACTGTTCTTTGTGGACTGATTAGTTATAATTTCAGGGTGCTAATACTTATTTTACAGAAATCAACTCAACATATGATGTTCTTAAGCGAACGAAGAATCAGATAATATATAGTCTTTGATGTTTAGATCATGTGTACAAAGCAGTCTCTCTGCTCTAGGTAGAGGTACGATTGTCTACATCACATAATATTAGGAGGTTCTTGGGGTTATGTTTTTGGAGTGATCCTGTTACTATCTTTAACTAAAAATGTATCATCACAGATGAAATTCCAAATGTCTTTGACGCCAAAAAGAAGATCAACATTACTGTAATTGTCATGACCACCCTGACTCTGACTGTTTTTATCCGTATCATTTCTTAATATGGAATAATTAGATACACATAAACAATGGTTACAAAAGAGGCTATAAGTGATGATGGTCTTTTGATGTGCATTATGTTCTCATTTTAGCACGAGCATTGGAAGAACTCAGAGGGTCACTTTACAATGAACTTAGAACACCAGAAGGAGCCAAACGTCAACAACAAAGAATATGCAGCCCGATTGTCGCATTGACCTTCAATTTCATGGTTTCTGTAGGCATAATCATGGGAAACAAATTGGTCAGTCTACAAACCTCCAATCTTCCAAATTAAGACTTCAAGTTTTGTAGTCAAAATTGAGTGTGAATTTGGTTTTTTGTTCTCTGATTATTACAGGTAATGGGGAGAGTTGGATTTAATTACCCGATTCTTTTAACACTAATCCATTACACGACTGCTTGGTTGCTACTTGCTGTTCTCAAGGCTTTGTCCCTCTTGCCACCATCCCCTCCTACCAATACAACGCCTTTCTCATCACTTTTTGCTTTGGGTGCAGTCATGGCTTTTGCTTCTGGCTTGGCCAATACAAGTCTTAACTACAACAGGTAAGAATCAGACGTGCCAGTACTGATGGGTCGGGTGGGCTGGGCAATGGGTCCAAATGAGTAAGAAGTTGTACAAGTGGAAATGGGTCGGGCTGGGCTTCGTTGACTACTTGACTCCAAAAATCCATTATACAAATTGGTTTGTGTCAAATCATATTATAGAGTGATATAGAGATATGTTCAATATATTCCATACTTAATCTATAGTCCTGAGGGACTATTCTTAGCCTTTGGATCAGCGCCATAAATGGTTCAGATTGAATTTTAAAATTTTGGACGGAGTGACATTTTCTTAATTAACATGTGATGATTTTACAATCACATGTGATTGTATATTGAATCACATGTGATTGAATATTAAAATTTCAGGACTATGTTTTTTTTATGGACTGTATTGAACACAACTCTATTTCAGTAATAATCAAACTACTTCAGTAAATGATTTAAAGATTTTCAATCTATTTGACCCGTGAAAGCCAAAAATCTTGGACTCATGGTTTCAAATCTCCATCCATGATACAACTACACGTACATTTGACCATTTAATGCGTTTTTTTGTGGGTTCTGGTTATATGATATGATCGATGAATAAGTTGTATTTTGTGTTGGTAAATTCCCAGTGTAGGTTTCTATCAGATGGCGAAAATTGCAGTCACTCCCACCATAGTTCTTGCAGAGTTCATTCTTTTCAGGAAGATTGTTTCTTTTTACAAGGTTACCCAAAAACGAACTCGAATTATTTACTTAAAAAACCTACGGGTGTTTCTTTTAGCTTATAGGCTTAAAAGCTCGGCTTATTTTAAGTAAAAAATAAGCCGAAAAATATAAACACGCCCTTAACAAAGTAAGCCAAACATCCTTTATAATCTCGGGTTGTTTAAACATTTGGCAGGTAGTTGCACTAGCGGTAGTATCTGTTGGAGTAGCAGTTGCTACGGTGACGGATTTGGAATTCAATTGGTTTGGTGGATGTATGGCAACTGCATGGATAATCCCGAGTGCCATAAATAAAATCTTGTGGTCTAATCTCCAACAGAAAACCAATTGGACTGCTTTAGCGTAAGTGTTTTTATTGTATGTATGTATAAACCTTTTAATGGGCCTAGGACCACACTAATCTTAAGCCTGCTCAGAATCCAGTCCTGATCCTTGCCACATTGGTTACCTATCAGTCCTGAAAATCTAGCATCAAACTTGCCTGGTATATATATAGTGCACAATTCGGTCCGGGGCCAATCTGGTCTTCGGCGGACCAGTCCTCACGTAAGACCATTTGGTTTTTGGACGGTCCGGTCATTTCCGGACCAGTCCTCGTCTGCTCAGGACTGACTTCAGTTCAGATCCGTTCGGTTTTCCTTCGGATATTTTTTTTTCCGGTTTTTTATTAAGTTTCGGTTTAGACAATTCCTGTTTTTGGCTAGTTATATCTTCAAAAAAATTTGACAATTAAACTGTAAAAACTCACAAGTTATAAACATATATAATTGTTGAAAAAATATGTTTATCTTATTTGAAGTAGTAGAGGCACTTTTAGAAGTGTAAGAGAGTAAACTAGCCGTTCGGACCAATTTGGACCGGAAAACTAGCCGTTGTACTTCAGGTTTTAAAAAATAACCGTCGTACCAGTCCGGATCAGCTCTATTTCTTGGACCGGTTTGTGGCATTCCTAAGGCCTGGACCGTGACCAGCACTAGCACCTTAGACCGGTTCAGGAGCGGTTCGATCTTGGCGGTCTTACAAAGAGCAATCGGACCGGTTCGCATTGTTTAGATATGGGCATGGTTAGGTTTTTATAGTTCTTTCCAAGTTTTATGAAACGATAATGTACATGAAAATCATTTATAAATTTACACAAACGGGTCTTATTATCTCTTTTTTTTTATAATTATTCCAACTAGGCATAAAACTACAAAAGGATGAGTCCTAATTGGGCCTGGGCCTGGGCCTGGGCATCCAAATGCAACCTAATTCGGGTTATTTATCTTGGTAGGTTGATGTGGAAGACCACCCCAATAACCATATTCTTTCTGGTAGCTTTGATGCCATGGTTGGATCCACCAGGTATACTATCCTTCAAATGGAATCTCAATAACTCCATTGCAGTTCTCATTTCTGCTCTTCTAGGCTTCCTGCTTCAATGGTCTGGAGCTTTAGCCCTTGGGTAAGCCAACCTTTCTGAGTTGACTCAATACATACATATCAGAAACCGAGTCAACTCACTAAACCTGTTTTGTTTGTACAGAGCAACATCAGCTACATCACATGTGGTATTAGGCCAATTCAAGACCTGTGTAATCCTTCTTGGAGGCTACTTGCTCTTCGGTTCAGACCCAGGTTACGCGAGCATCTGTGGGGCTTTTGTGGCGATATGCGGGATGTCGGTTTACACGTCGCTTAACATGAAGGAGACGCGAGATATTAGTATTCAGCTTCCTAAGCAAACATATGAAGTTCAAAATGAAAAGATTGATGTTAATAGTGTGTCATAAATAAGCTTTTCAACATCAAGTATATGCTATAGAACATATGATCTTTGAATCTCTGATATACAGCTCAAGAAAAAAGAGTGAAACTTCTCACCTGCCAAAATGCAACTCCTGAATTCCTACCTCCTATGGCTTAAAAAGATTCAACATGACAAGTTGTTCTTTAAGTAAACAAAAAAGTCGCATGAAATGCAGCCTAAAAAATACGTCCCCACGCTTAAAAATGACTGTATATATACAAAGATCCGATGAGGCAAGATATATTCTATTCTATTCTCCTTCCAAAAATTAACCTAAAAATGAGACGATAAGAAGTGCAAATTAACTGGTGTCTCCATTAAGTAAGGCAGTGTGGTTGCGGTTTATGTGTGGTGCGTGGTGAGAACTGGGTGGTTGCACCATGGGTTCAACGGTCCCACTTGTGGCCTGAGGTTGATACATGAGCGGTTGTACGGTAGGTTGAGCAGTCATTGTTTGAGAAGAATGATAAAAGGCAGCTTGCAAAGGTGAATAAGCCATGTGATGTCCTTGAGGGAAGTTGTAGAAATAATGTGGCAGTAAATTGGGTACCTCAAGACCAGCAGTAGGTGCCCAAACTTCTGGATCTTCACCCTGCAATTGTATAAATAAGATGGTAACATGAAACTTACTTTGACAAGACCTACCACATTAAAAAAATAAAAGAAATCAGAATGTATATTATTTAATAACAAATTAACATTAGACAATGTTAACAAACAAGATAAAGACTTATGTTCAAGCGAGAAGTCAAATCTCTTTATAGATAAGAGTCTATTTTCGATAAGGGTATTAAAACCATCTGAGTATTTGATAAACAATTCCAAAGGAAATCCAAAGGTTGCATAAAGCTGGCAAGTTTAGCAGGGTAATCCTCGTGATGAAACAGGTTCTGATTGAAATGGGTCAAAACAGGCCAGGTAAAGTTTGTTGACCGACAAAGTTTTTGTTTTTTATATAAATAGTGAATGCCTTTAATTATAATTGCAAAACCAATATTATTACAACACTACTGAGGTTGCATGTCTTGTAGATAGAATTTTGGTGAATTTCAACCCGTTTGACTCGTTCGACCAATTCCACTTTTAGCTTTGTTTTTTTATTTGAACCAAATGAGATTTAACGCAACCCAAATCGACCAACTAATAAGTAAATGAGTCAAAATTGCCAACTCAAGCCTACGTTATATTGTGAATTCTTGCTATGTTACTAATGAAAATACTCGATAGATAACGCAATCGAACCTGTTGAACCGTTGAGTGATTGTTGTTTTCTTTTGCTTGAGATGCAGTAATATCTTCATTTCCTCCTTGTTTGTTCTGTGAAGGAGCGGGGAATTCCCCCCCTGCTGCTGCTGCTGCAGCCGCCGCCTGCATATGAACATTGCCTGTATGTGGTGATGGCTGAGGGAATACACCATGACCATGGTTCAACACATGAGCATTTTGAGGCAAATACATATGGGGGAAATACGGATTATAAGGAATGTAATTTGCATATGGTCTGAAGTAAGGAAAGAGAGGTGGGGATAATGTTATAGAACTTTGGGCTGCTACTGCAGGTGCAGGCTGTGTTACAGGAGTTGGGCCCAATGCAGATGCAACTGGAGAACTTCCACTCTGCATGTATTAGCAACAGTTGCCACAATTAATAAGAAAGCATAAAACACCCAAAAAAATTATAACATTAAAAATAAAAACAAAATGTGGCGGAACCCTTTGCAGGGTACAACTAAAGATTTCCACTGTTAAATAATCTTAAAGACCTCATTACTGCATATCGTAAATTATAAAATAAACTCAAAGCAGTTTTCAGTTTGTTCCAAGACATACATATCGCCAAACATACGTACATCTGTTTAAATTTTCAAATAATTTAAGTGATGAATGTACAGCCACAACAGCCTGCATCTGAATTGTAGAACAGTAAAACTAAAGGTGGCAAAATGGTTGGGTTCGTGTCAAAGTTAACATAATTCTCTAAGTGAAACATACTTAGGAAGTTTTATGGCATAGAAGGTGCAATTTGGGCAACTTTTGACCTGCTCGACCTATTTTCTTTTGATCCTTCTTGTATTTTAGCCATTCTACATATTAGAGATATTTACACCAACCAAGCAAACGATCCAAATTGCCATCTCTAATATAAAGAAAAGAAAATAGTATACAGTAAAACAAAGATTGAAATTTGAAAAGGCTCATTACAATGGCAGAAATCACTTGCCTGAACATCAGGTATATCAAGTTGTATAAAATGAGGACCCATTAGTTGTGGCATAAAACCATAACCGTAGTCTCTGGTAGTTTGAAGAACCGAATTCTGAAATCCTACTGTAGCGGGTATTACCTCCAGCTTTGTCTGCTCATGTTTTATAGCAGAATCGGATGAGTTGTTATCTTGTGAAGGCGATACATTTTCAGGTAGCGGTTTATCTTGCAATTCACCTTCCTGAGCTGTTGTTGAAACATTTTCGTTGCTGCCACAACAAAATTAAAAAAAAAGGTTAAAAATCAAGGGCATTCTATGAAAATGGCGAACATGTAGTAACACTCATGATGCTATTGTTACAAAAGGCATGACGGCCAAATTTCAAATAGTCAATATATACCCAATTACAGTAGGAACAGTAAGAAACAATAGCCCTGCTGCACTATTAAACTTTCTACTGCATAAAAAGTTGAGGTGGCAATTGCAAGTTTGCAACCCGTTGAACAAAGTCAGAAAGATCAAAACTTACCCAAAATGCATTTTAACACAAAAAGCCTCTTAGATCAATATTTATTTTTCAAAAAACAAAAGCTTATATTAAAATAAAATACTTTTCAATACTAGTAACTTAAAAGTTTTAAATTTTGGACAGAAAGTGTTTTGAATAAAAATGACCCGTTACCAGAATGGCTAAAAAGATATTAATATTAATAATTGTCACTTGTAACTAAGCTATACGAGTGTGCAAACTGTGACACTCATGCCAGTATAATAGAACCAAAGAAGTTCATGAAGGAGAAAGAAGAAAAATAAAAGGTAGCAGTACTACAAAGCATCTACCTCAAAGAAGGAAGTGTGAGTGAGACATCTTCACCATCTAGATTTGAAGGTTCAGTAACGGATAGAGACTTGGTATCCTCATCAAGATTAGCATCCAAACTTCCAAATGTGAACCGACTTTTATAAATTTCAGGTACTTGGACATGATCAGGGAAAATAACAGGTTGATGAGAAGATATAGTTAACTTCTCTACCATCACATCAAGTTTTGGAGTTAATAGTTTCAACTCAGATTCTTCATCAGGAAGTGAATCGGTATGAGTGATGGGTATGGTCAGTTTCTCAGTGGCAGCCACTATATCCAAGTTATAAAAATAGAGAAATCATCAGATGCTAAAGATGATGCATTTATTGTTGCTAAATTTCATGCTTTTCTATTTATCATCTAGTACAGTGTAATGATTACGCAGAACACATTACAATATTCAAAGTCCACATTTGTACAAGTTATACCACAAAGAAAATATACCGCAATAACACAGTGTCCATCCGTTATCTATCCAAAAAAAGTTGTAATTTTAGCAAGAACTAACAAACAAGCATACCCAAGAATGGCAATGGGAACCAGGCGCATCAAGTCGCTTGTGAAGTCAACACATGCTTTGAGGCAAAGCAAAATGAATCAGAATTCATATTGTCAATAATATGTGCAACTTGGCACCGTTGTTTTACATGTGAAATATCATTTAGATATATTTCTGATTCATCATGTATTAGACGCTAGACACTAAATGACTCTAAGAATATTAATTTTGACGCCTACATGAACATTTCCAAAATAATACCACAGTTTCAGAATCTAATTATGTTTGGCTCACGAAACTAGCAATAGAAAACAGATTCAGTACCCCCACATCAAACCAAATCACAAGCGATTGAATGTCTTTAGTAGACAGTCTACTGGTAATAGATACGCTTGTTGTTATAATAAACCTTAAGAAAACTAGAGAACATTATTAAACAAGTTTACTTATTAACTTGTATGTTATATTACTTTTACATATACATGATTTATTGTGCTTTAGAAATCTTTGACAACGATTTGGCATCTTTTTAAATGGAAGAACAGCTCAAAGCAATTACCATTTGGAGGCTCATTATCCTGGTTTGGACTGATAACATCTGAAGTGTTCTTCTGTGTCGAGGACAAAAGAGGCTGCAAAGACTCAGAAGCCTGATTCTTTTCAACATCAGATTTCGGCGACCTTATGTCACCAGAATCTGTCCCAACTGGATTGGTACCACCGCCAACTTGATCAGCACTAAACTTCCTTCTTCCAGCGTGAATTCTAGCATTTGATGTGCTGCTACGTTTTATAATCTCACATTTTATGGTACCCACCGCACAAGTATGTGGGGTGTTGTGAGATGAAATCACAGTAGAATCTGAAGATGATGAGACATCTGGCAGCACCACATTAAGCAATTCAGGTGCAAGCTTATGACCATTCACATTAGCAGCAGAAGTACTCCCATTGGATAGAGTCGGTGTACCATTCACATTAGCAGCAGAACTGTAAACAGTATGAACAATTTCAAAATACAAAAAGTCAAATATACATGTCTTTAAAAAAAGGAGCAGAACATAGGGTGATCAACAGTGTTAAATAAAGATTTCACATAATGAAACGACCGATAAGTGGGATGTAGCTTACTTCACCATGTTGTCTTCTTTTTCAGTTTGAAGCGGCCTGGACTCTAGACGATTATTAACACCATATTCCTTCCCTGTACTCAAACTTCTCCCACCTCCAGCATCTGAAGTAATAAGAAAAGTGATCAAACTTCAAATTGCCACTGATGAACAAGTGCATAAGCGTAATTTTACAAATCCACATTTTAGATTTTCGATATATTAACATAAACAATTCATTAAATTAAGCAAAAGGTATCCCTGATCAATAATTCATGTCTAACTCATTGAGTGAATGCTAAATCCAGATTATTGATAAAACGTTACAGATATTAAAGACTAGGATTGTAAGCATACCATCAAAAACTTTTGACGTGTAAAATGTCCCTCGCCCATCCCTAGATCCTCGCCACTGATTACCCCGTGTCCGTTTATACTCTTCAGAGGTATGACCGTTTATCTGAGCAAAATTGTAGAAACCACAAATGAATTGCAATGCCTTCAGCAAAACTACAAAGCTTTCTTGAATTGCAAACCCCATTGATTATAGTTTATAACAGTAGGTTTAGATTGACGATCTCCTTTATACTTCCAAGTGCACTGGGAAGTTCATTTTGTTTCACTAAAGTTGCAATTCCGTGCAATATAATAAGTAAATAGGGATTTTGAAACCAGCAGCAAACCTTTCTCAGTCGTCATACATCACTTCAAATAAGAGGTGAGCATTTAATGAACTTGTAAGGTTAATCTTTTTAAAGACAAAGAAGCCCTCAATGTAAGGGTCACTTCTTTCTATAATAAGATATGGAAAAGTTACAACATAAACTTAATATCATGAGACAGCCTCTCTTATTTGGCAATACCACACAACTCACACCAGAACAAATTATTCTCGTCACAAACTGAGCATGGGTAAAGAAAGCTCAGCAGCATAACTTACAGGTTTTCGCCTATCCTGTTTCTTTTTCACCTCATGGAAAGTATCTGCAAAGGCAAAACAAGAACTATGTTTCAGCATAAAAAGATAAACAAGAGTCTCACAACGTATTTACGTATGACATTTAGAATACAAGTTATAAATGTAAAGGGATAGGAAATACAACTGTAGAGATATACAGATGAACTTGAACAGCACAAATAACAAAGTTGTACATTTAAGCCATTGATGATTGAAAAGAGTTGTAAAACAGTGGTGAAGACTTTTGGCCATCTATGTATAACACTGAATAACTTCCAATATCAGTTTCTACCTTCTTTCCTATACCACGAGTCTCCAGGCACAAAGTCATCATTACTTCATACATTGGGAACCGTTGATATGCAAAACTAGTAATAAATGTAAAACATTGCGCACAAAATGATAATTCATAAAGAGAGAGTATGTAGTACTGATGTGTCCAAAACTGCACAGCTATCAAAATAAGAAGCCTTGCTTCAGCTGCATAAGTCGAAACAAAGAATACAACAGCTATATCAAAATTAAACTCGGTGCCTTACTTTAAGACGAGTATCTCTATCAAGATATCTTACTCCGATCACATACACGCAATCAACAAGTAAAAGAAAAATAAACGAGTTTGTTTAGGGTTTTTACCGATATATAACAGCCTCTGAGCAGCTTCATTGGGATCCATATTGCAATCTTTGAGCATTGTGTACACATCCTCAACGCTGTGCTTTCCGGCGATCTCCCTGATATCATGAATCATCTTCAACCTCCGGCCAGCTTCGTTAGGATCCGTACCACAGTCCTTGAGGATTGCGTACACGAACTCATCGGTGTACTTAGATCCTAGGGTCTTCTTAACTTCTTGAACTGCCTTCCGAACGTCGGTGGGAATCAAAACCCTAGTATCGCCGCCGCCGTTCATTGTTCTTTGGGCGAGACGATATGAAGAAAAGGGGAGGCCAATGAGGCGCTCGACGGGAGACAGAGGTGGGCGACTGAAAGGGAATGAATAATGAAGGGTAGAGTAGGAGGCGGTCTCCTTGAATCAAAATTGTTCATGAAAAAAGGGTAAGGGTAAATTGGTAAAACACTAAAACATGCACAAACTTTAATCTTATTTTACAAATTAAGCTTCATAAATTGTGTAATGTTTTAATTTCAAAGTTTATAAATAAAGGCTAGAATGATTCTTGATTGGAATTTGATATCTAGAATAACAATATTATTATAGAAATATGATATGTCCACCTAGTAGATATTTACAGATATTTTAATAGGTAGGTGCAATAGTTTCCGCTCTCGAGTTGTTTAAAGACGTGAAGTGAAGGAAAGGAAACGGAAGGGAAGGGAAGGGAATAAAGGAAAAGAATGGGAAGAATTGATTTGTGTTATGGAGTTGAAGGAAAGGAAAGGAAATTGAGCTTATTTCTTTTTCTTATCATCCTACTTCGGCGAGAAAACATTTTGAGTCAAATAACCTTTTAATCTCCTCCCCTTCTTAAAATAAAACTCAAGAACACGTCAACTGGCTGTTTCCTTTTCTTCTCTCCCTTTCCTTTCAAAATGCAACTCGAGAACGAAATGATATTGTTCATATTTAAAGTATTTATAATTATAATACCACTTGTGAAAAGTGTTATTATAAGCATGTATCTTATCTAGGAGTGTTTTAAAAAGTCTGAAGTTAAAGCTTCTTTACAAAAAATCAATAGTCAAATTTGACATGGATTGTAAACCTTTCTATTATCTTGATCGTACACCTTTCTATATCTTAGAGACAAGAACTACATAGGACCAGATAATTAATTTAAAATATTTAAGATATTCATAAATATAATTTTGTATTTATTTTCTTTTTTTTATATTTTAATATAATTTTTATCATACCACGATATTTATATAAAATATGTATTTTTCAGAAATTGATATTTAGATTTGAATCATATCCATCACACATTCACACCCAAGTACTAATTGTGGGCTAAGGCTGCAATTTATTTCAAGTAACTCAAGATTTAGGCTATGCGTTGTGGGTTACCTTAAGGTAACCCTTACCCGATGCCACATTAGCGTCACATAATTCCCCCTCTCTTATCTTTCTCCTTTACCCAATATCAAGTTATACCTTACCTTCTCTTACCCAATCTTTTTTCATTTTTTTTATTTTTTTAAATTTTAACAAATAACCAATTATATAAATAATATAATTCATTAATTTAATTAATTTAAAATTCAACCAATACTAAAAATTAAAATTACATAATTTAAACTTAAAAAAAATCTGAACTTTTTTTAAAAAAATATACATAATTTTAAAAACTAAAAACTAGTTGTCTCCATTGTGGATTTCTATTTTTCGGCGGCCTTCTATTTTATACACTCGATATTTCCTCGTCGTCATCAAAAATAAGCTCTGACACGGTTTTAAAAACCTCTTGCAGCATCGTGTTATTTCTCGCGTAAAAATAAAACTAGAAGTTAATGTCTCGTTTGGTAAATCCATAAGAAAAAAAATTAGGGATGAATAGGTAAAGAAAATGGTGTGAAAGAGGTAGAGAAAATGGGTGTGAAAGGGTATAAAATTGAGATGAAAATGAGTGTTGGATGGTGAGGTATTTATAATTGAATTATTAAATAAGAAAAAAATAATAATAATAAAAGTTAAATGTGTGTTTAATTGTGATTGGTTGAGAGGGGGTGAGAGGGGGGTGGGGGGTGGGGGAGGCGAGTTTCTCCATAGAGTTCCAGGACTTGATGCTCTTACTCGATTTGGCTACCCAAAATCACGTTTTGGTGTTCCCAATGGAACCCAATGCTGCCCGATGGTAGCGAGTCGACCACAACGTGTGGTCTTATAATGTTCTATTGGTCTAGCAGTTGGGCTTAGGCCCAAGTACCGAGCAATTTATTGTTGTACTCACTTGGGTTACCAAAACCGTAACTAATGCCTAGTATTATGCTGATAAGTCACAAATGGGTTTATGCTATTAAATTTCAAATTGTTTAAGGGTATTGAGTCATAAATTGGAATTTTTATATAAGTTGAAGATTAAGTTAAGTATTTGAATCGCTAATTGGGCCCAATCCGGCTACCTATTTATCCGACATGTATTCTGTTTACGAAGGCAGCATAAGGATCCGACTTATACGCATTTAGAATCCGACATGAGTATATATATATATATAGACAAAAGTTCATGCGATAACCGTTGTTAACGCGAGAACCGCGAGAACCAATCTAAGCCGTCCAATTCCCCCTCCTTCAATGTCATTGTCCACCCATGAATTTCTCACATGCACCCTGTCAGGGGCGGAGCCAGAAGCAAAGTTTAGGGGTAGCACAATTTTTTTCGCGTACTATATAATAAGATTAAAATCAAAAAATAAAGTAAGAATGTAGAGATTACCTTTCAAAGTTGTCATTTTCGTTCGCCCAATTTAAAAAAACGAGCTTGTGTTATGTAACAAATAATGGGCTTGTGTTATGGGCCTATTAATTTTAAGTTAGATTAAAACATAAACTCAAATAGCTCAATGTTTTCTAGTAGAAGAGTAGCCCAAATATTTTTAGGGTATACGTAAACGAAAATTCGATAAAAATTTTTACCCTTCGCGACATAAATTAAGGGGTAGCACGGCCATCTCCGGGACCTATAAAGGTCCGCCCCTGCACGCTGCCGCACCCTATCCCTCCACGCTCTCCATCCATGATACTTCCTATATCCAAGGAACGGCTGAGATTGGTTCTCGCGGTTCTCGCATTAACAACGGTTCTCGCATGAACCCTCCCCTATATATATATATATATATATATATATATATATATATATATATATATATATATATACTAGTTTATTGCCCCGTGTAAAAACACGGGGATGTTTAAAGAAAAGTATAAAATTTGATGGTATGAAATTATAAGAGGTATAGTAAAATAAGTGTAACCGTGTTTTATAAGTGTTTTGAGATATTAAAATTTTCAGATAAAAATAATAAAATATCACCAAAAATTTACATATGTCAGAATTTGTAGCAAAAACAATAACTAAATTTTTTGAAGTACTACTATTAATGGTAACAAAAAAATAAAAATATACTAATTTTTAAAAGTATTATATTACAATAATATTTATATCAAAACGTAGATAAAAATGAGACGATCGTAAATATATAATTATTTTTTCTCTAAACAACATGTATCACAAGTTACTAAACATAATTTATAAACACCATATAACTAATTACATTAACATACAATTTTTATAAAACCCCTCACATGTTTTATAAAACCCCCTCATAATTTTCATTCAGGCCCCTCCCAATAAATTTAGATTTGGAATTCATGCCTATTAATCTTTCTAAAATTGTTTTTGAAATTGAATAATTTTGAAATTGAAGGTTGTGATTGGTTGATTGAGTTTCAATTTATGGTTATTTTTAGAAAATTTGCATGTCTTTTATATATAGATATAGATAGGGTAGAGATCTGCTACAAAAAATATAAAGGTACTAAATGTAATGTGAAATCTGGACCACGGGAGCAAGTCAAAATTCAAATAAAAAAACCACCATTTTAACCAAAATTTCGGAATTAAAAAAATTAAAAAGGTTAATACGGTAATTTCAAAAATCAGAAATACAAGGCTGATTGAACGTGGGTCTGAGATTGTTCCCGTCGGCCAAAATTTCAGGCCACTTTGATTCACATATTACAACCCTGATGCACACAAATACATCACACAATACATTTGATACATTTG
Organism: Pulicaria dysenterica; assembly: GCA_947179395.2. Taxonomy (NCBI): domain Eukaryota; kingdom Viridiplantae; phylum Streptophyta; class Magnoliopsida; order Asterales; family Asteraceae; genus Pulicaria; species Pulicaria dysenterica. Next base: position 18,536,863 of record OX359291.1, read on the forward strand.
AGCATAAAGTATAACCATTTTGATGCACAGATAACTAACATTTGATGAAGGCTTCGTTCTACAAAGTTGATTTACAGAGAAAAACCAAAAATCATGATGAACAAAAACATTTTTTAAGAATGATGCATACAAAATTGATGAATATAGTACCTGATACATAAAGATGCACAACCCTAAATTTTAAGCGTTCACAACAAACGAAGGACTGGTAGTGATGGCTTGAATCCATGATGATGCACAACAAATCGAAGATCAGAGGCGGTGACGGCAACGCAAAGCCACAAGCGGACGGCAACGCAAAGCCAACATCTCCGGCGTGCATCCAGCGGATGGGGCATCAACAAATCTTCAGATCTAGGAACGGAGAAGGACGATGCACTAACATGGTACACTGTTTCGATTTGGCAGATGAGTGTATCAGTACGACGAAGCCCTAACCTGTCGTGGCGGCGGCGAACAACGACGATAGCGGGGGACCCCTAATCTGTGGCGGAGAACATCGGCGAAACCCTAATCTGTGGCGGCGAAGGGCGATAGAAGAGCAACGGAAGGTCGACGGTGGTGCTTCGGCTGGTCGACGGAAGGACGATGACGGTGCTTCGGCTGGTCGACGGCAGGAAGTTTGAATCTAGGGCTCGACATCAGTGAAAGAGGGAGGTTTGAATGTACGTATCAGAGAATAGAGGTTTACGTATGAGGGAACGTGGGAGAGAGAACGTGGAAAGAGAATAAAAATGTTCCCTATTTTAACCTTTTAATAGATTTGCCACGTGTCAAACCCTCGTTTCTCCTTACATTAAGTACCTTAAAACATTTTTTTCTTAAACCTGATTCTATATATATATATATATATATATATATATATATATATATATATATATATATACATGGCAGCACCTCCAACTTGATATTAAACAATCTAACACATTTATATTAGACCCGACCTAAGAGTTAAATGTATACATTTGGCGTGCGACTTAGATGCAACTTGCGAGGCTCTGACTTAATTATAAAAAAGATATGATGCAACCAGTATGTGTGTGTTGATACCATGCTATCCGACTTATTGGACTTTGTAAGCCCATATGACTGTAGGATCCGAGTTAGGTCTGACTTGCATGGGGTTGGTATACACACATATTTCATCCGACTTGTAAATGTTGAGTTTGATGGATCCGACGCGTTATTATTGTTAGAGTCCGATATATGTATATATATATATATATATATAGACCGTCTCGGGTAGTGGGACACTGGGACCGATCCAGGTGTTAGGCTATTTGGGAATCAAGGGTTAGGGTTGAGTATGGAACTGTGATTCGTTTCTAATCAAGTGAGTTATAAATATTTAAATTGTAGGTCCTCGTGTTTGGATGTGTTAATTATTCAGAGTTGTGAAATCTGCTGCTTATTGCTTGTGTTGCGGATCAGGTGAGTACCCTAACTTATACATGATATTAGTGTTTAATGTATATGTTACATATGTGTGAAATGTTATGTGTTATGTTTATATGTGAAGTGAAGGGTTACGTTATATGAGGTGAAAACGTAACTCAAGCACATCAGACATAGTGTGAAACCCTTCGTACGGCTTGAGTAGTCGGCTGTGACCCAAAGTGTGAAATCATCTTCGATGCACTGAGTCGGTATTATGTGAAATGATATGTGATTATGGATTGATATGTGAAGTATGATGTATGCATATCTAGTGTGGTGTGTGATTTAGTTTGCTCGCTAAGTTTTATGCTTACTGTTGTTAATTTACTATTTTTAGGACCTATCGATGGAGAAGCTCCGGTAGTGTGAAAGCGGCTCATTTCTTTTTGACGTTTTCAGTTGTTTTACTTATTCAAACGTTTATTTAAACTATATCTATAACTATTTATTTAAAATACATCTGACGTATAGTTCCGAGTACGGGACCTCTCCATGGTCTTGTATAACCTTCGTTACAGATATTGTGGGTTGTGAAATGCATCTCGTATTTACTTTATTTATTTCAAAAAAAATTTGGGACGTTACATATGTATAATGGTTTGTTTAAAAAAATTTTTGTTAAGAAGTGTGAAAATTAATATTAATTTTCGTTTGATTTTTAATCATTTTTAATTTTCTTTTGAAGTGCAAACATAAAATGGTCATGCAAGTTTTAAGTTGATTATCTTATTTATTTATGACCATCGTTGCCACTAATGAACACACCTTTGTTTTTGCCGCCATTCAACCAAAGTCTCCGACCACCACCAACCTCACATTGTCGCCACATGTTAACCATTAGTGACAACCACTGCAACAAAAAATCATGGTTGTTATCGCAACCACTGCCACCACTTCCAACAACCATCAATACAACAAATTTCAACGAAAAAGTAAAAGTTTATTAGAATATATGGATGTCAAATTATTATAATTATTTTTTGAATAATTTTTAATCTGATATAAAGTTTTAGGGTTTGTGTGATTGCAATCAGTACTCTATGGTGTGTGTGTGAGTGTGTTGATATTTGATGTGATATGTGTTGGATTATGTGCAGAGATAGATAACATGTATCATCGTGTCCAATACTATGTGACACTAAAGGATCACACCGCTGCACACCCAATTAGAACCTTTTGGATTTTACCTGTTTGTGTATAACAATAATTAATAGTTTAATTAATTATTGAGAAAAGAGAAAAATAATAAAAGTTATTTATTAAAAGGAGAAGTTAATATTTAGTTTAAATATTAACGGGACCAGTTAATTAATAGCTCTTAATTAATTAGAAATGTCAAGTGTATATTCTGTAATTGATTAATAGTTTAATTAAAGCTGGGATTTAATTAAACGGGCTTAGGCCTTATAATGGTTTATTATATATAAACTTGTTTAAGCCTCATTAATCAACATGATTAATCACAAGAGAAAAGAAAATACCCTAATCTCTCCTTCCTCTCTCTCTCTCTCTCTCGGCGGCGCTCTCTCCCTCTCTCGTGGAGATCGACGGCGGCGGAAAACCGAGAACCAACCACCGAGCGGCGGTGGTCGGCGGCGATATACACACACATACGTACGTGTCACGGTTTGATCCGAGGTTTAATCCTTAGGCGGTCTAGCAGCCAGTTCAAGGTGGTGCAGTAGCGGTGGATAACTTGCAGCTGTCTAGGGGCTTAAAGAAAAAGTTTTGGTTTACATCAAGGTATAACTTTTTAAACCCTCTTCCTCTAATTAGTTTCTGTACGAGTTAGATGAGATCACTGGAGGGGGTTTTATTCCGCTATGCATGTTTTTATACCCTACAAAACCCTTCAGTGGTATCAGAGCCACTTCTAACCTCGTAGGAGACTAGGTATGTTTCTTTTTATTCTGATGGAATATGATTCTGTCTTATCCAGAAAAAAGCTTTTTGATCATCCAAGTAAATAGAATTCAAGTTTATGTTTTCTATTGGATTAGATTAATTAGTTTTGGATAAATAGATTGTTAGATTTAATCCTTAAATTAAATCTGTTTTTTTTTTTGTTACTTGCGAAAAAGGACAAACCGGAACCACCACCTTCATCGGCGGCGGCCTTAGGCGGTGGCCGTGGTCGATCGGCGGCGTTGCTTGATCGGCGGCGGTCCCAGGCAGGGGCGGTGGTCGCCGGCTGCCTGTCTTCGGCGGAAATCGACGGTGGTAGCGCCGGTAATTTAGCGGCGCTAAACTCGTGGTGGGCTACGGCCCAGAAGCCACGGCCCAATATCCAGCGGCCCAGTTGAGGCTTAGCGGAGAGGGGCTAGCGGCGCTAAAAGCAAATGGGCCTCGGCCCAGTTTTTTTTGTTTGTCTCGACCTAGTTTAAATATTTGGCCCAGCTCGCGGTTTAGATATTTTGTGGTCAATATTAAATTGAAATACAGTTTGTTATTTTAATTTAAAGTTTAAATATTATTTTTGAGTTTTTTGATTAATTATCAAAGTATAAAACTTGAAATAAATATTTATTGCAAATAACCGAAAAATAATATAGGGGTTTTAACAGGTTGTTAAAATCAGTTATATTCATCAAAATGAATAATTAGAAATCAGTTGTTGTTGTACTTTCATGTATTAGTTTAGTACATGTTTGGGATGCCATAGCCGAGCCTTTTAGACCTTGTGGATTGTTTACTTTTCTGCACTTGTGGTTGTGATTAGTTTTATTATTCTATGGTGTGGGGAGGCCTGCGTGCCACTTATAACCCCTATTCTATTTTGTAAAAGTACTAGAATTAGCGGGCATCCGGGTTCAAACCATTGCGGGAAGGGGCATGAAAGGTTCTGCGATAATCGGGAGTCCCGGCCAGAATTCATGCTGTCTTAGGTGGTGCGATCTATTTTGGTGATAATCGGGAGTCCCGGCCCAAAATGCACTAGAGGGACTAAACATGCACGGTTCCTGTAACCGATGTCCCACGGATCTAGGAGTCATGTCCAGTTAGGATACGATTGGTATAGTTTTTACCTACCAGAAATAGCATTGTCCCGGTGGGAAGTGCCCAAACCTTGCATCGGGAAATGTGAAATATGGATCCTAGTCTAATAATTTTTGTTAAAAGGTAATAATTATTAGAAGATATAATCAATACTGAATCGGTGTTATCTTTTTCTTTTTCTGTAGATGTCTATTATATATGTTATTCCGTTTTATTCACCAAGAGAGTCTCTAAGTCTCATCACTAGCAAGTGGAAGCTTTCAGGTCCAAATTTTGCTGTTTGGAAGATGCATCTGAAAAATGTTTTGGATGCACAGGGAAAGTTTCACATTATTGAGACATTGCCTCCAGAACGACCAGGAGTAGATGCCCAGGATAGTGAGTATGACACTTACTATCAGTATCTGGATGACGAGTCTGACGTCATGTCGATTCTCATTCTCATAGCATCATCCGATTTTACGGATGATCTCCGTGAGAAGTCGTCTTATGAGGTTGTTCAAGGATTGGAGCAGAAGTTTAAGTTTAGTGAACGGATATGTCGTATGCTACTGATGAGGGAAATCCTTTCAGCCAAGATGAAAGAAAGTCAGCCTATTAACGATCATCTCATTAATATGAGAAGGCTCTTGGATTGCTATGAGAGCTTGGGGTCAAAATCAAAACTACATGAGCTAGTTATGCTCTTGTTCAGTTCCTTGTCGGACTATTACCAGAAAAGAGTAATGTATGTCCTCGGTGATTTTGAGATGACTGTCGCAGGGTTGCACGAAATCCTCATGTGCATTAGCGACGAGTTGAACCCGAAGCAGCTAGAGTCACCAGTTGTGGACCCTATGCAGGAGGATGACTGGCTGGAAGAACTTGGAGAAATTTGTTTCCCAGACTATGGTAGCAAGGATTCATGCGAGCACTTACTCGACATAGATCAACTGGACATTGGTTCGCCCAATGATACAGGTATCTTTAATATAGATTGTCTTATTACTTCTTATGAATCATGGGTATTGGATACCGGATGTGGTCATCACATATGCAATCATTTGCAGGGATTCAAGAGAAGTAAGAAACTGAGACAAGGAGATATGGACCTGCGGGTAGGCGAAGGCTCCATGGTTGGTGCTGAAGCTGTAGGGACATATTGTCTTAGTTTGCCCTCGGGCATGGTCTTAGAACTAGAACCTTGTTATTATGTTAAAGACTAATTAATAATGTTATCTCGTTCAATTTGCTAATAGACTGTGGTTTTGCTTATGTTTTCAATGAAAAGGCTATTTCATGTTTTAAAAATGATGTTTTCTTTTTCAAAGCTACTCCAGAAAACGGTCAATATACGCTAAATTTAGATAACAATGACATATATCATATAAGTAAGAGATCCAAGTGTAACTTGAATCAAACTTACCTCTGGCATTGTCGTTTAGGACACATAAACGAGAAACGCATAGAGAAGCTCTGAGATGACGGAATTCTAGAACCATTTGACTTGGAGTCATATGATGTTTGCGAATCTTGTTTGTCTGGTAAAATGACAAAGCAGCCTTTCAAAAGTGAGAATGAAAGGGCCAGCGAGTTATTAGGGATTATACACACAGATGTGTGCGGACCCTTTACTCCGGAGGCTAGAGGAGGATACCGGTATTTCATAACCTTTACTGAAGACTTCAGTAGGTTCGGTTATGTCTACCTCATGAGACTTAAATATGAAAGTTTTGACAAGTTCAAACAGTTTCAGAATGAGGTACAAAATCAGCTGGACAAAAAGATAAAGTCGTTTCGGTCAGATCGAGGTGGCGAGTATCTGAGTCAGGAATTCGACGATCATTTGAAGGAATGTGGGATTGTTTCACAACTCACACCTCCGTATACACCTCAGATGAATGGTGTATCAGAAAGGAGGAATCGTCCGCTGCTTGACATGGTACGATCAATGATGAGTCGAAGTTCACTACCATTGTCGTTTCGGGGACACGCACTCGAGACAGCAGCGTTCATGCTGAACCGGGTTCCAACCAAATCGGTTGAAAAGACACCATTCGAGATATGGACGGGGAAAAAGCCCAAAATGTCTTTTCTCAAGGTTTGGGGATGTGAGGTGTATGTTAAGCGAACATTCACGGATAAACTCAATCCAAATCAGATAAGTGTATCTTCGTGGGCTATCCCAAGGAGACCATGGGATACTATTTCTACAACCCAGACGAGAACAAAGTTTTTGTTGCTCGTAAAGGGGTATTCTTGGAGGAGAAGTTTCTTAACTCAGGAACTCAAAGAAAAGAAATAGAGCTTCAAGAAATTGAAGAGGAGGAGATTACACCACCACCGATAGTTGAACCTGTAGTTCAACAGAGAATTGTTGAACCTCAACCCGAGTCTGTGGTTGAGGAAGAGGTGCAAACACAAGACCTTCGTAGGTCTAGTAGGCCTCGTATTGAGCCAGATAGGTATCTGGGATTCCTAGTTGCTCAAGACGAAGGGGATATTTTAGAACCCACTACCTACCAAGACGCTGCCTCAGGTTTAGAATCTGAGAAATGGTAGAAGCCATGAAGGCAGAGATGCAATCCATGTATGACAACCAAGTTTGGGAGTTAGTAGATTTGCCTCAACACAGTAAAGCTGTTGGGTGCAAGTGGGTCTTCAAGAAGAAGACAGACATGGATGGAAATGTGCATACTTTTAAAGCAAGGCTAGTAGCAAAAGGTTTCACGCAAACTCATGGTGTTGACTATGATGAAACCTTTTCCCCAGTGGCAATGCTTAAGACTATTAGGATCCTTATGGCCATATCAGCATATTTTGATTATGAGATATGGCAAATGGATGTCAAAACCGCCTTCCTTAACGGGAAATTGACAGAGGATGTATATATGATACAACCGGATGGTTTTGCAGATCCAAAGAACTCTAATAAAGTATGCAAGTTGCTTAAATTCATTTATGTACTAAAGCAAGCATCTAGGAGCTGGAACTTACACTTTGATGAGCGCATCAAAGAGTTTGGTTTTACCAAAAGTGAGTTTGAGTCGTGTGTTTACACCAAATTCAGTGGGAGCGCGGTAACCTTCCTAGTCTTGTATGTAGACGACATACTGTTAATAGGAAACAATATACCAGTATTACAAGGAGTAAAATCCTGGTTAGGTAAATGTTTCCAGATGAAAGACTTGGGAGAAGCTGCTTATATACTGGGTATAAAGATCTATAGGAATAGATCTAAGCGGCTTATCGGACTTAGTCAAAGTACTTATATTGACAAAGTCGTGAAAAGATTCAAGATGGATGGATCCAAGAAAGGATTTATTCCTATGCAATCTGGCGCGATTTTGAGCAAGGCTCAGTGTCCTGTGTCTAGTCAAGATCAGGACAAGATGAAATTGATACCATATGCCTCGGCAGTTGGTTCTATCATGTATGTCATGCTGTGTGTAACACCGTACTTTTAATACAACCTTGAAATACGCGCGGAAGCTAAAACACATTTCTAATATAATATAATAAAGAAAATACAACTTTAATCTGTTTGATTTACAAAACAACATATACAGTGTTACTCAAAACAACAGGCTCTGTACAAAACATTTTCAATATCAGAGTTATGATCAGTCCCAAAATTCCAGTTTCATCTCTTTAATCCACATACCAGGTTTAACCTGTAAAAGATTACAACAGTGGGGGATTAGCACAAAGCTAAGTGAGAGAATAGATATCACAAACATACAAGGCATAAAGCCCAAACCAACAATGCCCAAACAAACAAGAGAACCGGCGGTCTTGCTGACCTTCAACCAAATGCCGGCCAAAGCAAAGGTTTACCGATAGCCTAGTTACCAAAGACAACAATAATAGCACTTCTTGATTACAACAAATGCTTATCAAGACAAATACTAATACTGTATATCTCTAAACATAGGCCCAGCTGAATAACAACCGCCAAGCTGATCTCACAACCACATCATGTATATACATAATAAGAGCAAACAATCAGGTGATATATCTTATACATCCAAGATATATATCCACTCACCGATATCTTCAACAGTTCAGGCAACTCAGTCTTTTCTTACTACTGAGTCTTGTCTCCACCTGAACAAACAACTAACAGTCAGTATTTGCTTAATCAACACACAATAAGCATAATACTATAATCAAACACATATGCACATACAATCACAAGTACATATCGACTTATGTATATTCAAACCAATATACCACAATTCACTATTACTCTTTACTTACTGTAATCTTGTGAATTCATCCAACTCCTTAGCTTAGGCATTACATGCATCCTTTTATAAGCCAGAGCAATCAAGTTCATGATTATCTTCAAATCATCCAAGAGTCGATCTTTCATAACACAATATTTACCAATTCCGAGCATAGGTATGGTTTGAATTCCGATTGTGTCAAAATCCGATAGCTTCAAATCCGATTAACATGAAATCCGATCAACCAATTCCGAGCAAATGCAAATCCGAGTAAAGGTAATTCCAATCTAGTCGGATTCCGATACAATTCACAATCCGAGAAAAGGCTAAATCCGATCAAGTCATACAATCTGATAAAAGTCAATTCCGACTAAACATCAAACCCGAGAAAATATGAAATCCAATGAAACTAACAATCCGATAAACTTTAAATCCGAGTAAAGTCACATTCCGACTAAGAGTCGGATTCCGATTAAAAGTGTTAGGGCAACAGTTCCAATCTCTCGGATTCCTATCAATTCCGATAAATTTAATCGGATTTCACCAAATCCGATCGATTCATACTTAGCAATTCCGACAGCTTCAAAAATGATTCTAACTTCAATTTTAAATCTGATTTTAAGCATGCAACAACATATGTGTTTCCAGAATTGAATTCTAACATGTATTGTTCATCATAACATCATAATCTAACATACATGCAACCTAGAATCATCAATTCATCAAACAAATTCATTCAATCGTATTCTTTCATACATGCATTTAAAACCAAGATTAAACATCAATTAACAATAAATTCAGTTAATCTAACCTCTAATTGTTGTAGAATACTTCAGTATTTCAGATTACACAATCCAAATCTACAATTTGAGTTCAACTCTTTCTTTGATCTCTCTCTCGGCCGTAACACACAAAACACACACTTACACTTTCTAATTTGCATGTAAATGAAAGTGAAAGTGGCATAGTGGTGGGTATTAGGTGTCAAAACCGACACCTCACCACCTAATAACAATTAATTATTTATTTAACAAATAATCACATTTTAATTTAATCCAATTATCTAAAACACATAAACAATAATCAACCAAATAATTAAAGTAATCCTACTTAATTACCTTAATTCTACTAGGACGGTAAGGAGGGTGTTACACTGTGTACTAGACCCGATGTTGCCTATTCTATCAGTGTCACGAGTAGATATCAGCAAAATCCTGGTGAAGCTCATTGGGTGGCTGTCAAGAATATTCTCAAGTATCTGAGAAGGACAAAAGACATATTTCTAGTTTATGGAGGTTCGATGGATGAGCTAAGTGTAACTGGTTACACTGATGCTAGTTTCCAAACCGACAGAGACGACTTCAGGTCGCAGTCAGGATTTGTCTTTACCCTAAACGGAGGAGCCATATCTTGGAAGAGTCAGAAGCAAGATACAATAGCAGATTCTACTTCAGAGGCAGAGTACATTGCGGCAAGTGATGCGGCAAAGGAAGTTGTCTGGCTGAAGAATTTTATCTCGGATCTTAGAGTTGTTGCCAGTATCTCTAGACCGATCGATATATTCTATGACAATTCGGGGGCTGTAGCGCAAGCTAAAGAACCTAGAGATCATCAGCGGACTAGGAACGTACTCTAGAAATATCACCTCATCCGAGAGATTATTGGAAGAGATGATATTAGATTGCAAAAGATACCAACGGACGACAACGTTGCTGACCCGTTGACGAAGCCGCTAGCTAGGGCTAAGCTTGAGAGGCATGCGAGTTCTATAGGAATGCAGTACTTGGAACATAGCAGCTAGTTCATGTTTTTTATTATTACTATGGATGTAACTTGAAACCTTTTATTATGTATTTACATTTCATGGGATTGAAATAGGAGGTATTTGCATAATGTTTCGTAGTTATCCATTTTTAGCATGTTTAACCTATCCATGACAAGTCAAGTGATGAATTGTCTAAATGCCCGTAGCTACTTAATGTAGTGGGAGCTACATTAGGGAGGTAATGCTATTATGAATATTTGATGATTTATTCGGGTATAAATAAAAGCACAAGGTTGTGACCAAGTATTCATAGATATTTATCAGGGGATAAATATTGGGGTGATCCGCATCAAGTTTATTTCATGGAGCGTTAACATAAGTAAACTTGATAGGTTGTCCTTAGACCTGAGATATTTGGTTTGGGGCGTGGTAACTTCTGTACTTTAGCATGTTCTAACGTCACGCCGTAACAGGGTGATCATAAGGGGCTTGTCTAGGTGCAGTGGAAGCCATGTGCTCAAATTGCAAATAGTCAAGATGGGATTTACACCTCTTTTTTAGGAGAGATATTTTCTGAGCTCCTTGACGATTAAGACTACTGAAGATGCGTGGCCGCGCTCGGTTAGAATGATAGTTATTCATTCGGGAAACCGTAACTGCAGAGTGTCAAAATCAGAGTCGAGAAAATCTGAGTATTAGATGAGATCCTTGCTCCATGTCAAATACTCACATTACGAAATATCGCGATGCAAAAGGAAAAGCCTAGATAATCCAAGGTTTGGATTATATCTCTAGATGTAAGAGATCTCATAGTCTGGTTAACCTAAGTGTCTGGCTAGGGACCTCCTTAGGCCAACGATGTACAAGGAGTGTTACTTATCTTGCACAAGTGGGAGTCTGTTAGATTATGTGCAGAGATAGATAACATGTATCATCGTGTCCAATACTATGTGACACTAAAGGATCACACCGCTGCACACCCAATTAGAACCTTTTGGATTTTACATGTTTGTGTATAACAATAATTAATAGTTTAATTAATTATTGAGAAAAGAGAAAAATAATAAAAGTTATTTATTAAAAGGAGAAGTTAATATTTAGTTTAAATATTAACGGGACCAGTTAATTAATAGCTCTTAATTAATTAGAAAGGTCAAGGGTATATTCTGTAATTGATTAATAGTTTAATTAAAGCTGGGATTTAATTAAACGGGCTTAGGCCTTATAATGGTTTATTATATATAAACTTGTTTAAGCCTCATTAATCAACATGATTAATCACAAGAGAAAAGAAAATACCCTAATCTCTCCTTCCTCTCTCTCTCTCTCTCTCTCGGCGGCGCTCTCTCCCACTCTCGTGGAGATCGACGGCGGCGGAAAACCGAGAACCAACCACCGAGCGGCGGTGGTCGGCGGCGATATACACACACATACGTACGGGTCACGGTTTGATCCGAGGTTTAATCCTTAGGCGGTCTAGCAGCCAGTTCAAGGTGGTGCAGTAGCGGTGGATAACTTGCAGCTGTCTAGGGGCTTAAAGAAAAAGTTTTGGTTTACATCAAGGTATAACTTTTTAAACCCTCTTCCTCTAATTAGTTTCTGTACGAGTTAGATGAGATCACTGGAGGGGGTTTTATTCCGCTGTGCATGTTTTTATACCCTACAAAACCCTTCAATATGTTTGTATGTAAGGGCTAAGATTTGTAAATTTATAACCATAGTGTTTGAAATCATAAAATGTAGAATTAGCCACAAGTTAATAATTAAAGAGTTATTATGAGAATTGATATTAGATCTAATGGTTGCAATTCACCCATCACAATTCATGACATTGCAATTCATGGTTGGGTAATGAATAAAATGAACGGAGAATGTAAATCGTCCCATCAAATCAAATGAAGGGATAAAAGTAAGTCTTCTAATTTCACCTATATATACATTTTCGTTTGAACCTTCCACTGGTTAATAATAAGATATATGTAGGTAGGAGAGTAGGAGGTTGTATCTGTAGCAGAATTTACTTGCTAGAGGCCTCATCTTCTATCTTTCTTGCTTCATCAAAATCAAGCGATGACACATCAACTGTTTTGTTCCTTAACTTTTGCTTCTGTTTTCTTTTTTATTTTTTTGTTATTTTTTTAATGTTTGGGCCATGCATTCTACTACGAACTCTTTCTCCCTTTTTTCTTGGCTCATCTTAAGGAATAATTTATTAAACATAACAAACTCCAGAATCAAGGTTCATGAACGGACACCCTTACAACAATATTTCATACATACGACGATATCTCAATTGAAAGTATCGAATATTGATTGTTTTGCTACCCAGATCTTCATCTACGATTGAATCCCATTGCACCACCACAACCACCATCGATTGAATCTAAAGACACCACCACCACCTTCATTTCATCTTCTCCGATGAGATGTTCTTGACATTGCCACCACCCAAGGCACCACCGCCACCATCTAAGTTAATTAACCTAGATGATAAGTTGTTCAAAGTTGCTCAACTGATCATTCCGAGTGATAAGCTTATAGAAAACAGACTAAGTGTTTGAAAAACTTACTTAGCTGATAGAAATTGATGCACAGTTTCACCTGGTTGTTCAGCTGATCAAACAATTCGCTCAGCTGATCAAAATGGTCACTCAACTGATCAAACAAAATGCTCAGTTGATGGTCTTCTACACTTTATCTTTTCCTCATCTGATATCTATTAATGTCTTTGGCTGATAGTCAGAATCAAGCAACACATGTTGAACTTCATTCTAACTCTTACTAAATGTACGGTTTTGTTATCATCAAATCCCATGTATTTCAAGATAAATTATGAGAGAATTGTGAAAGTTGATTATAATTATTGAAATAAAATAATATTCATTTCATTTAATGATAAATTATGTAATAAACATATTATTTACTATTTAGTGATATTTTATAAATTAGAATAAACATAAACAAGATTACAAAGTATTTGCGGTTCTTATTGAAAAATAAGAAAAAATGCATATAACAAAAAACCACGTGTGCAAAGCTAGAAGCAAAGACTGAACCAACAAGATTATCTTTAGTTACCAATGCCTTCACAGCTAGTTTAGCTAGAGACTTTTTCATTAAAAGCATCTATTTATTTATTTATATACTATATAAACTAAAAAACAATAGAAAATAACATTAAAATCCATCTTATGATAAATGTTTACATATATAATATATCTTTGTTGCGGTCTGCTTGTTTGAGACATTAAATGAACGGTGACAATTGTGTAATCATAGAAGAGTATCACAACTAATTCCTTCCAATATGTACCTTTTTGCCGTTAACTTTTTACGAGGTTCACTTTCAACCTCAAAACCAATTTTTCATATTAAACATACATAAACTGTAAAAAAATATTTTATTGACATTAACATTCTAACACTATCACTTGGTCTTATAGAACGAAAAAGTAGATGATGTACAGTTAAACTCATTCCTCGCGTCATAAAGTAGAATATATGATTCATATAATCAAGCTAGCATTGTTGCAAACGTGTGATCATCGTATATGTATAATTGCATTATCTTGTTCTTACATATTAGACTTAAATCGTTGTTGAAGTATATATATTTTAATAAAATATAGGACGACATTATAGGTATTAAAGGTATTATCAAGAAATGGTGTATTCAAACTCAAAAGAATTACAAGAGTGTATAGATAATTAAAAAAAGAAAAAATAATTATTCTATCTATCAATTGGCAAAGTAAATAGCCAATATCTCATGAGATTTTGAGAGTGTTTTTGGTGATTTTTTTATAAAAATTTGAGATATATGGATCTTATGAGAATTTGAATTTCTCATGATATTTTTAAGCGTTGTCCATATGCTACTTTCCCTCAAACTTTGAAGCCTATCAACCCTAAAATAATCCAAAAGGGGTTTGTGATTAGAAAATCAAAATAAAATATTTTTTCAAAGCGCAATATTCTTTTTTATTTATAATCTAATGCATGACATTTTTTATTTTCGTTTTCTATTTATTAACTTATAGTATTTGTACAAAAGATATTATGAAGTGGGGAGGGGGTCGGGGGTAGAAGCAACGTGGATTTGAGAGACAAATATATAGGTGACATTTATCTCACACACTCTTACATCTAACCTATCTCACTTTATGAACGGAGCTCTATAATTATACTAATCGAGTAATCGCTATTTGATTTTTGTTCTAGGGCGGCTGACCCCCACTTGAACGGGACCCTTACGATGGCTTTGCTTCAAATGCTCATTAATCATCTACTTCTTCAACTTCCCCCACAAGAGCACGTTTATGGTAAGTGTCTTTCCATTAGGGAGGCTCAATACAAAATCAGATGGATGTTTGTTTCACTATTCTTTAATTGCTTCAATGATTTATTGTAATTTGTATTGTTGTATAATGAGAGGTTATAGGGACTCAAATTGATTTACTAACTATATGTTGATTACTTCCCTGTCAAATTGGCTTAAGTAGGTACACCATCTTGGTTGAATTTTAATGGCTTAATGTGGAATGGACGTTTGATTTAAAGGAGTTAATGATTTTTGAACGGTTGAGGTATAATAGGTTTGGTGAAGTTAAAATTAAAGTCACTGGAAATTTATACCTTCTTCTTCCAACACAAGGTTGGTGATTTGCTGGAAATTGATGAGATTAGCATAGAATTCAAGTTCAAAATCACATTTTTGAAATGAGTTTGGACTTGAAGTTGTTTTTTAAAACGTTAGATTTATAGTTGATTTGTTACTTGGTTTAATTTGAAGTATTTATGAAATTTATTGAAGATGCTTTAAGGGCCCAAGACATGGCAAGGAGATCTCCCTATTCTTTGATAAATGTTTTTCACGTCTTTGTATAAAAAAATGTAGATTGAAAATCTTGAGTGGACATAGATACATATACTAAATCATTAAAATTACTAACACTAATATCAAGTAAGATATCCTATATTTTAGAAACCAATTGTGTAGCTTCGTCTAACTTCTACTATAATTTACAAAAGCTTGATTTATAACAATTGCATCATGCTAGACTAAATCTTCACCCAAGAAACTTGATACCCATAGGGGGTTTTGACAAAAGATGGGTTAAAACAATTTGGAAGAGAGATGAAATAGAGGTGGTTTGGAGTGATGCACAAGGTCGTTCTGGTGGCCAAATGATTTTATAGAAGAAGTCTTTTTTACCAAACGAGAGGTGAAGATAGTCAATGGAGGTTTTTTAGTATATAGGGTTCTTATCGCAAATAATTGTGAGATTTTGGTGGGGTGCATATATGCGGCAAATGATCAAGGAAATAAAGTTATATTGTACAAAGAGTTGTTGGACCTTAAACAAGTGTTTCGTTGTGACTGGATCCTAGGGGGTGATTGGAATGAGGTTTGTCATGTGAATGAAAGATCGTCAAAAGGGTGGTGAACAGCGGGTATGCATGAATTTCAGAATTTTATAAATTCAATGCAATTAGTTAACATGCCCATGTTGGGAGGTCAATTTACACGGTCAAACAATCGTGTGACACCGACTCTCAGCAGATTGGATAGATTTTTACTTGATGTTGGAATTGTTCAAATGTTCCCAAAAATACAACAGTGGGTTTTGAAAATCATTATCTCGGATCATAATGTTGTGGTGATAGGATGGAAGAAAGAAGATTGGGGACCAACTCCTTTTTGCTTGTTCAATGCACTTTTTAGAAAAGGGAAATAAATTCAATGTTTTGAGGGCCTCTTAATTGGAAGGAATGGAGATAATATCCCTCATATGCAATTTGTTGATGACACCATCTTATTTTGAAAAGACAACTTGAACAAGATAGTAAACATGAAAAGGGTGTTGCGTATATTTCAACTAATGTCGGGTTTAAAGCTAAATCTTTCAAAATGTGTTCTTTATGGTGTGAATGTATCATATGTCTAGCTGAATGCATGCGTGGATAGTTTGGGTTGTAGTAAAGGTTCGATACCATTTAGGTACCTAGGACTTCCAGTCGGCGTAAGCCTAGATCAACAACTTTTGGGGAACCGGTTGTTTCAAGGGTTAAAGAAAGTTTGGCAACTTGGAAGTCCAGGTTTCTATCAAAAGCTGGTAGGGTTGTTCTCATCAAATCGGTGCTAAATAGTATACCGACGTACTACATGTCTTTATTTGAAATGCCCATTGGTATTGTTAAGGAGCATGACAAAGTAAGATGACGTTTTTACTGGGCTGGACATGATGAAAACAAGGGTCTAAAAACTATTTGTTGGGATACTATTACTAAATCAAAGAAGAATGGTGGGCTCGGGCTGGGCACTTGAGACTTAAAAACACTTCTTTGTTTGCAAAATGGAAATGGAGGTTTGGGCAGCCTAGGTAAAGTGTATGGAAGAATGTAATTCAGGCTAAGTATGGTTATGAGGAAAGGCTCATTGTCTTACCAATCTCGGTTGGTAATGAGATCTCACATTCTTGGAAGAGTGTAATCAATCTAGTAGAGAATAATAACGAGTGGTCTAAAATCTTGAATAAAAGCATGGTTTTAAAGGTGGGATAAAGAGCCTAATTCTGAGAGATAAATTTCCAAGATTATTTGCTCTCGCATGTAACAAAAATGGAGTTATATCTGAGTTTGGAGTATGGAAAGAAGATGTTTGGCGCTGGGAGGTATCTCTAAGAAGTATTTTTGGATGGAAAATGGATATTTGAAATGAATTCAGGAATACCCTCAAGAATCAAATTTTATGGAAGGACAAGCAGGACACAATGGTTTGGAAGTATAGTGACAGTGGTCTTTTCTCAGTTAAGAGTTTCGTTGATGAAAGTGAAGGATTTAGTCAGATTATTGAAGCTCTTGCATGGAAATTCTGAGGCCCTCCAAAAATTTCTCATTTTATTTGGCAAACAATGTTAGGAAATATACCAAAAAAGATGCATCTGCTCAAGATTGGAATCTTAAGTAATGATCAAGCCACTTGTCCATTATGTGAAAGAGAGTAACAAAGTATAGAACATCTATTTATGTCATGCCCGAATGTGTGGAAGGTTTGGACTACTGTAGTTAATAAATTCAATATGACTTGGGTATGTACAAGTACGATCGATGACCTCATTCTTAGTTGGAAAGGCATGTGTTTTAAAGGGTGGGACATCAAGCTTTGGATGCTAATCTGCTTTGGAATCTTATGGTAAATTTGGAATGAACAAAACAATATTATTTTCAATGGAAAATCGTGGAATGAAGAGAAGCTGATTGATATGATTTGGATCAGAATCGGACGTTGGGCATTCACAAAATGGCCAAACAGATTTAGTTATTCGGTAGATCTCTTGGCTAATCCACGTTCGAGGTGTTACAGGGACTTATGGGGCAAATGAAGGAGGATGTTCGTTTTGAAGTTGATGGTGCCATATGTCGATTTAACATGAAAGCTAGGATTAGTGGAGTTCTACGTGAACACGCAGGTAAATTATTATGCTTGTTTTCTAGTCCGGTCCATCAAAGTTCTATTGTTGAGGTGGAATTGGAAGTAGTGTACTTTGCACTTTTAGTAATTAAAGGTAATAGAAGTCGAAATATTCGAAACCTTCAAGTTCTATCAGATTCACATATAGATGTTCTTATTTTGAATGGTGATTGTGAGCGAATGTGAGGCGCATGGTGAATACTCAGATGTCATAACAAGAATAAATTTACTCAAAAGTTCTCTTGAGAGTGTTAGCTTCCATTATGCAAGAAGAGACCACAGTCTTCGGGCTGATTGGCTAGCAAAAAATGGTATCTCAAGGAATAAATCTTTGGTTGTCTGGGAATGATTAAAAGGAATGCAATGTTATGTTGGTTGTAGTGAATTGAGAAAAATTCAAGTATGTTCATTCGGCAGGTGTCCAATTTGGGTGGTTTTATGTCTCTATCTTGTTCATGTCATCATTAAGTCATGTGGTGTTTAATTGTCATGGGTGGTTTGTGTGTTGGGTCTCTAATTTGCTTAGGTCATTATCAAGTCTTGTGGTGTCTAATCGTCAGAGTCATTTCTAGTCATTGCGGTCCTTGTTTTCTTTCCCCTAGTATGTGGTCTTATATATGGGTCTGTTTTAATTCATTGAGTATATGTGTGTCTAGGGGTCGGGATCAAGTGCTGGAGCGAAGTGCCTAAAAACAGCTTATAAATTTTAGCAACATCATTATAATCAACATGAGTTGGGTTTTGGGTTGAGTTGAAGATACAAGCCGCTATGGGTAGAAGCCTGGTGTTGAGGGGTGGCTGATTATATGTAACACCCTAAAGTTCGAAAGTTTCCTTTTATTGTTAAGTGTCGTATGTGTATTTAGCAAGTTGCCCATTTATGTGTTTATGTGATTTAAAACTTGAAGGGCTAAAGTTGTCAAGTGTGCAAAGTGATTAAGTTCAGGGGCTGAATTGCCATTGTTTGAAAGTTTAATTATATATATGTATGCATTTGACTATCTTTGGTCAAAGGGGACCATTTGCAAGCACAGACAAAAACACACACACACGTACACAACCCTTTGTGGAGATTTGATCAAGAAAATAGTGTTCTTAACACTTGATTTCAGCAGCAAAATTGTTTCATAAGTGTAACACCCCGATTTTGAAAACCAGATTTTTCATTTTAATAATAATAAATCAAGAATCCATACTGCGTGGATCCGTCTGCAAACTTTAATTATATCAAACCTGTTTTTCAAAACATAATAATTACAGCGAAAGCTATAAAAGTGGCGATAATACAATCAAAAGAAGCCACGGTATACAAAAGATTTGTTGGTGTTACGGAATTTGTTCACCGACCACTTATACATGTTTATACAACATAAACAGTAACTAAAAGTAATATAGATAAGTGTTCCTCCAAAAGATTAGTAACTACAAGCAGGTACCCAAGCTCACATATCTAAGTGCCACCTGCAGTCATGGGGAGAGTATCTGTTAGCTAATTAAAGCTAGTGAGCATAAGATAGCATATTCAGTAATATAAACATATCACATATCAACAATATATCAAACAGTGCTATCCTAGCATCTCGCGATGAGCTGGCACAGCCAGAAGGAAGCATAATCTTGCAGGGTAGCTAGCCCGGCTCAACACTCCTAACTGGGGAAACCAGACACATCAACCGCGCGGGTGGGTGAGCGGGTAGCGGTCCACCGTTGCGTTTCAGGCCACAGCCTTCATGGAGTACAACAATAAGTCATCCCCATATGACTCGGGGAACGTTGGGTTTGCAACCCCAGGTAGTTGACGCTATCATCGACCCGCAGGTCTCAAAACGCCCCAGCGCACTGGCCCCGTTCGTGGACTATAACCAGCCCCCTTATCTCGGATCCGATCACAAATACAAATCTGACCCATACGGGCCTCATAGCGCGCATATCATATACATATAATATCCATGGTTCAATTCATACATGCTTCTTGCATAATCATAATCATATCTCAAATCCTGATTCAATTGTTACATGTGTCATGCATAAACATAGCATACATAAAGGTTAATTACATTTCACGGAATTACTAATACATAACACATATAGATAACATGTAACACGGTTATATTAATTCTTATGTTATCCTATACTCACCTGAGAGGCTAGAGGCTACAGTAAACAAATATCGTGATTGTCTCGTTCTTCAGAGTCGTACGGTTCACCTATAATAGAGTACTTATGTTTAGCCACTACACACAATACCAATAAAGTCAAGTAGTACCTAAAAATACCACCATTCATGTTTAAGCACCATATAATAGCATACACATAAGCTCAATAGGCGAGATATATTGCTAAACATCTCACACACCCCATATGCCATGACTACCCATCACTAAACTAGGTATTTAACCAAAGTCATTTCCGTATCATCCCTTGAAATTATAATATTATGAAAATAGACTCTCTTAGCTTCGAAACGACAGTTCATACGCCTCAAACGGAGTTACGGTTGATTTTATATGATTTTTCAAAGTTTGGGTTGCTGTGCAGAAAAAAACCTTCTGCGGCCGTAGGGAAAATCCTCTGCGGCCGTAGGAGAAAATCCCTTCTGCGGCCGTAGGGAAAACCTTCTGCGGCCGTAGGAAAGTCACAAACAGCAGACTTCGTCCCTGTTCGTGTACAGACCTGCAAATACCCATTTTTGACACCCAAATCGACTAAAACTCAACTTTAATCGTTTATATACTTTATTTAACATCTATAGAAGTTGGCTAACATCTTATGTACATAAAACCCACATCAAAACACCATTTAATCCTTCCATTTGAGGTTTAATAATTACAAACTCAAAACTAGATTTGGAGCTCAAGAACACTTACAAATCTGTGAGTACACAGCAGATCGGAGCTTGATCTGATATTGAAATCACTTGCCAATCCTTTCCCCTTCTTGATTTCTCTTCAAAATCCAAAGAAACAAGTGTGTGTGTATGCATACGTATGTATGCGTATGTGTGTGTTTTGGGAAAGAAGATAAGTCTTAAAGACTTAGACCGACTTAAATTCTATTACCCCACGCGGGTATTTTGTTCTCCTATTCAACTTAAAACATAACTTAGGATTACCCGTTTCAACTAACGGGGACATCTACGGAATCATTACATGGAACCATTTAACATTTTATTACTTTTACTTATTAACCCTTCTTTTCATATAACCACTCATGTATCCACTTTAACTAACAAAATATTTATTTAATCACTACTACTCATAATTAAAGTCATGGTACAACCCTTTGAGCATGAAGTACAACTAAGTACTACTAGGCCCATTTTCAGGATGTTACAAATCTACCCTCCTTAAAGAGGATTCCGTCCTCGGAATCCTGTCTTACTTACACTCACAATTATAAGTCACCAACAGACTTCTTTTAACGAACAATGCCTTCAGCTAAACTTATCATCAATTAGCGGTTCACAAACATCAACTCCTCAAATCTAGTCAATTTGAACCCGCAGGTTTTATCAAATTAATCTCTTAACTCTAAACTATCGGACTAATCTGCTCTCAACAGTGCAATGGTGCACAATGAAAGAGGATTAGACCTCTTATACTCTTATTACAACTACAGTTCAATTTATTGTTACATCGAATATTTTCCATATAGAAACGTATTTATAATTCCACTTATTACTATAATCACACGTTTAGTTATAAACTACCATCCTCATTCTACAATAAACCAACATGAGAATCCTCCATTCCATAATCTACTTACTTCCACTAACTACAATGTTAACACTACACAAAAATGCTCTCCTTAATTATTTTCTCATTACTTCTGCCTTTCAAACTCTCGTCTCACAACGAAATTAGTTGTGCTTCCTTTATCAATACATATCCGCATCGTTCCGCCTTCCGCGTCATTCCACATTTTCTGTAAACATGTGAGGATATCAGACATTAATGTCTTCTCCAATCTTTCATATCCAATCGGGCCAGAGATTGTGATTGCACTTTACTATGACCAACTAGTTATTCTTCTTTCTTAACCGTTTGACCTATACGTAAAAGATCCTAATAGGGTTCCATATTAAAATTTTAGCATACAATGCTCACGTAAAAGAATATCAAGAACCATACGAAGGTGAATCTCGTGTTCTGCCTCGAACTTAGAATATATAAGAATATTATCGAGGAATACTATCACAAGGTTACCAAGAAAAGAACGGCAGACTCGATTCATCAAGTCTATAAATACAGCCGGAGCATTTGTCAAATCAAAAGGCATCACCAGTAATTCATAATGCCCGAATCTGTTTCGAAAAGCTATGATTGGAATATCCTCGTCACATACTCAAACTTGGTGATAACCAGATCGAAGGACGATCTTAGAAAAACAAGTAGCACCCTGTAGCTGATCGAACAAATCATCTATGCGAGGAAGAGGGTACTTATTCTTTATTGTTCTTTTATTTAACTCCCTGTAATCTATGCACATACGCATCATCCCGTCTTTCTTTTTAACAAATAAGACTGGAGCTCCCCAAGGCGAAGAGCTGGGACGAATAAAGCCTTTATCAAGGAGTTCTTGAATTTGAGTCATCATCTCACGAATTTCAGATGGAGCGAGACGATAAGGAGCTATTGCCACAGGTGTAGCATCTGGAACAAGATTAACTTGATATTCTACATCACGTATCGGTGGTAATCCGGGTAATTCATCAGGAAAGACATCAGGGTATTCCGACACCACCCTTATGTCACTAACAACTTTCTTTTTTCATCTTTGTATCAATCACACGAGCCAAATATAATTCACACCCTTTGGCTATTGATTTGTGAGCTTTAATTGCTGAGATCAAAAGAATTTCAGATTTCCTCCATTCACAACAAGCCATGGCATATGACCCGTTTGGAAGAGGAATCTTAATTAACTTTTTAGAATATAGGGTTTCAGCATTTTGACTTACCAGCCAATCCATTCCAACAACTGTATTAAAACCAGAGATAGGTACAAGCAACGGAGATATCGAAAACAATGACCGTCAATATTAATTGAGGCTCGAGGAACTGATGAAGTAACCGGTCATTAAGTTGCCATCAGCAACTTCCACTTCAATAGGATTCTTCATATAAGAATTTGACAATTGATTTCTTTCACAAAAAAAAATCGGAGAAACGATGGAGTAAGTAGTACCAGAATCAAATAAAATACATGCAAGCATTGAACTAATTAAGAATTGCCTGTGATAACATCACCTGCTGTCTTGGCCTAGTCGACCGTCATCTGAAAAGCCATACCAGTCGCACGAGGTGTACTCTCCTTCTTTTGACCTAAAGATGATCCTCCTGCTCCTCCCGATCCCTGACCCTGCCCAGACCTACACTCTGACAAACGATGTCCGGGCTTGAAACATTTGTAACACACATTACCTTTGAAACGACATGTTTCAGCATTATGTCCCTTCCGTCCACACTGGGGACACCTTGCTATTTCCTTGGTACAATTGTCAGTATGCCTGGAACGGCATTGCGAACACCATGGAGCAGTTGATTGATTATACTCTTGACCTCCCTGTTGTTGCCAAAATCCACCTACCAAATCTTCTGACTCAGAAGATTGCTCAAATTTTCTTTTGGAACTTGCACCAGTGGATTCTTTCTTCTCTACATTGTCACTTTCATACTGTCGGGCCATTTCAATTGCAACATCTAAAGTTGGAGCACTCCGGACTAAAGCTCGGTAGTCTGGTGGTAAGGTTTTCATAAACCGTGAAATCTTTGCCTTTTCATCAGACAATAAGTGTTTATTACCCTTTTCCAAACTCATATACTTCTCTTCTAGTGTATCCAGTACCTGATCAGAATAATACTTGCTGCGAAGAATCCTTAGAAAGTCTGTCCAAGTGAAGGCAACTGTCACCTCTGGAGGCGTAGATGAAATCACCGTGTTGTACCAGGCAATTGCATTGCCCCTCAGTTGCTTCCGAGCAAAGCCTACCTTGTTAGACTCCTTACAATTGATGCTTTCAAAAGCTAGCTCCATCTCACGGATCCATTTTTCAGTTACACTAGGATCCCTGCTACCGTCATAGGTAGGAAGTTGGCAAGATAAGATAATTCTAAGATCAGGCGATTGCTCAGATTCTACAACCGAATGCACGAGCATCCGTTTTTCGAACGCCTTTATACGAGCCTCTAACTGTCGGATATAAACCTCTCTATCCTCGTGCTCATCCATACTATTCTATTAAGTGTGCTGGCCAAACAAAACTTATATAGTATTATTATCACATTTTACTAACATAACAAGCAATTAAACATTAGCATTTCAAGAATACAGCACTCTTTCACTCACCCCATGACCTCCCGAGGAACACAAAACAATGGTCGGGCCTGGGTTTGAGACTGAATACTCTTTCAAGTACCCAATTCACTCAAACCTAGGCTCTGATACCAACTTGTAACACCCCGATTTTGAAAACCAGATTTTTCATTTTAATAATAATAAATCAAGAATCCATACTGCGTGGATCCGTCTGCAAACTTTAATTATATCAAACCTATTTTTCAAAACATAATAATTACAGCGAAAGCTATAAAAGTGGCGATAATACAATCAAAAGAAGCCACGGTATACAAAAGATTTGTTGGTGTTACGGAATTTGTTCACCGACCACTTATACATGTTTATACAACATAAACAGTAACTAAAAGTAATATAGATAAGTGTTCCTCCAAAAGATTAGTAACTACAAGCAGGTACCCAAGCTCACATATCTAAGTGCCACCTGCAGTCATGGGGAGAGTATCTGTTAGCTAATTAAAGCTAGTGAGCATAAGATAGCATATTCAGTAATATAAACATATCACATATCAACAATATATCAAACAGTGCTATCCTAGCATCTCGCGATGAGCTGGCACAGCCAGAAGGAAGCATAATCTTGCAGGGTAGCTAGCCCGGCTCAACACTCCTAACTGGGGAAACCAGACACATCAACCGCGCGGGTGGGTGAGCGGGTAGCGGTCCACCGTTGCGTTTCAGGCCACAGCCTTCATGGAGTACAACAATAAGTCATCCCCATATGACTCGGGGAACGTTGGGTTTGCAACCCCAGGTAGTTGACGCTATCATCGACCCGCAGGTCTCAAAACGCCCCAGCGCACTGGCCCCGTTCGTGGACTATAACCAGCCCCCTTATCTCGGATCCGATCACAAATACAAATCTGACCCATACGGGCCTCATAGCGCGCATATCATATACATATAATATCCATGGTTCAATTCATACATGCTTCTTGCATAATCATAATCATATCTCAAATCCTGATTCAATTGTTACATGTGTCATGCATAAACATAGCATACATAAAGGTTAATTACATTTCACGGAATTACTAATACATAACACATATAGATAACATGTAACACGGTTATATTAATTCTTATGTTATCCTATACTCACCTGAGAGGCTAGAGGCTACAGTAAACAAATATCGTGATTGTCTCGTTCTTCAGAGTCGTACGGTTCACCTATAATAGAGTACTTATGTTTAGCCACTACACACAATACCAATAAAGTCAAGTAGTACCTAAAAATACCACCATTCATGTTTAAGCACCATATAATAGCATACACATAAGCTCAATAGGCGAGATATATTGCTAAACATCTCACACACCCCATATGCCATGACTACCCATCACTAAACTAGGTATTTAACCAAAGTCATTTCCGTATCATCCCTTGAAATTATAATATTATGAAAATAGACTCTCTTAGCTTCGAAACGACAGTTCATACGCCTCAAACGGAGTTACGGTTGATTTTATATGATTTTTCAAAGTTTGGGTTGCTGTGCAGAAAAAAACCTTCTGCGGCCGTAGGGAAAATCCTCTGCGGCCGTAGGAGAAAATCCCTTCTGCGGCCGTAGGGAAAACCTTCTGCGGCCGTAGGAAAGTCACAAACAGCAGACTTCGTCCCTGTTCGTGTACAGACCTGCAAATACCCATTTTTGACACCCAAATCGACTAAAACTCAACTTTAATCGTTTATATACTTTATTTAACATCTATAGAAGTTGGCTAACATCTTATGTACATAAAACCCACATCAAAACACCATTTAATCCTTCCATTTGAGGTTTAATAATTACAAACTCAAAACTAGATTTGGAGCTCAAGAACACTTACAAATCTGTGAGTACACAGCAGATCGGAGCTTGATCTGATATTGAAATCACTTGCCAATCCTTTCCCCTTCTTGATTTCTCTTCAAAATCCAAAGAAACAAGTGTGTGTGTATGCATACGTATGTATGCGTATGTGTGTGTTTTGGGAAAGAAGATAAGTCTTAAAGACTTAGACCGACTTAAATTCTATTACCCCACGCGGGTATTTTGTTCTCCTATTCAACTTAAAACATAACTTAGGATTACCCGTTTCAACTAACGGGGACATCTACGGAATCATTACATGGAACCATTTAACATTTTATTACTTTTACTTATTAACCCTTCTTTTCATATAACCACTCATGTATCCACTTTAACTAACAAAATATTTATTTAATC
The DNA here is from genome assembly GCA_947179395.2 of Pulicaria dysenterica. NCBI lineage: Eukaryota > Viridiplantae > Streptophyta > Magnoliopsida > Asterales > Asteraceae > Pulicaria > Pulicaria dysenterica. The sequence goes on from OX359291.1 coordinate 18,563,311, forward strand.
ACTACTACTCATAATTAAAGTCATGGTACAACCCTTTGAGCATGAAGTACAACTAAGTACTACTAGGCCCATTTTCAGGATGTTACAAATCTACCCTCCTTAAAGAGGATTCCGTCCTCGGAATCCTGTCTTACTTACACTCACAATTATAAGTCACCAACAGACTTCTTTTAACGAACAATGCCTTCAGCTAAACTTATCATCAATTAGCGGTTCACAAACATCAACTCCTCAAATCTAGTCAATTTGAACCCGCAGGTTTTATCAAATTAATCTCTTAACTCTAAACTATCGGACTAATCTGCTCTCAACAGTGCAATGGTGCACAATGAAAGAGGATTAGACCTCTTATACTCTTATTACAACTACAGTTCAATTTATTGTTACATCGAATATTTTCCATATAGAAACGTATTTATAATTCCACTTATTACTATAATCACACGTTTAGTTATAAACTACCATCCTCATTCTACAATAAACCAACATGAGAATCCTCCATTCCATAATCTACTTACTTCCACTAACTACAATGTTAACACTACACAAAAATGCTCTCCTTAATTATTTTCTCATTACTTCTGCCTTTCAAACTCTCGTCTCACAACGAAATTAGTTGTGCTTCCTTTATCAATACATATCCGCATCGTTCCGCCTTCCGCGTCATTCCACATTTTCTGTAAACATGTGAGGATATCAGACATTAATGTCTTCTCCAATCTTTCATATCCAATCGGGCCAGAGATTGTGATTGCACTTTACTATGACCAACTAGTTATTCTTCTTTCTTAACCGTTTGACCTATACGTAAAAGATCCTAATAGGGTTCCATATTAAAATTTTAGCATACAATGCTCACGTAAAAGAATATCAAGAACCATACGAAGGTGAATCTCGTGTTCTGCCTCGAACTTAGAATATATAAGAATATTATCGAGGAATACTATCACAAGGTTACCAAGAAAAGAACGGCAGACTCGATTCATCAAGTCTATAAATACAGCCGGAGCATTTGTCAAATCAAAAGGCATCACCAGTAATTCATAATGCCCGAATCTGTTTCGAAAAGCTATGATTGGAATATCCTCGTCACATACTCAAACTTGGTGATAACCAGATCGAAGGACGATCTTAGAAAAACAAGTAGCACCCTGTAGCTGATCGAACAAATCATCTATGCGAGGAAGAGGGTACTTATTCTTTATTGTTCTTTTATTTAACTCCCTGTAATCTATGCACATACGCATCATCCCGTCTTTCTTTTTAACAAATAAGACTGGAGCTCCCCAAGGCGAAGAGCTGGGACGAATAAAGCCTTTATCAAGGAGTTCTTGAATTTGAGTCATCATCTCACGAATTTCAGATGGAGCGAGACGATAAGGAGCTATTGCCACAGGTGTAGCATCTGGAACAAGATTAACTTGATATTCTACATCACGTATCGGTGGTAATCCGGGTAATTCATCAGGAAAGACATCAGGGTATTCCGACACCACCCTTATGTCACTAACAACTTTCTTTTTTCATCTTTGTATCAATCACACGAGCCAAATATAATTCACACCCTTTGGCTATTGATTTGTGAGCTTTAATTGCTGAGATCAAAAGAATTTCAGATTTCCTCCATTCACAACAAGCCATGGCATATGACCCGTTTGGAAGAGGAATCTTAATTAACTTTTTAGAATATAGGGTTTCAGCATTTTGACTTACCAGCCAATCCATTCCAACAACTGTATTAAAACCAGAGATAGGTACAAGCAACGGAGATATCGAAAACAATGACCGTCAATATTAATTGAGGCTCGAGGAACTGATGAAGTAACCGGTCATTAAGTTGCCATCAGCAACTTCCACTTCAATAGGATTCTTCATATAAGAATTTGACAATTGATTTCTTTCACAAAAAAAAATCGGAGAAACGATGGAGTAAGTAGTACCAGAATCAAATAAAATACATGCAAGCATTGAACTAATTAAGAATTGCCTGTGATAACATCACCTGCTGTCTTGGCCTAGTCGACCGTCATCTGAAAAGCCATACCAGTCGCACGAGGTGTACTCTCCTTCTTTTGACCTAAAGATGATCCTCCTGCTCCTCCCGATCCCTGACCCTGCCCAGACCTACACTCTGACAAACGATGTCCGGGCTTGAAACATTTGTAACACACATTACCTTTGAAACGACATGTTTCAGCATTATGTCCCTTCCGTCCACACTGGGGACACCTTGCTATTTCCTTGGTACAATTGTCAGTATGCCTGGAACGGCATTGCGAACACCATGGAGCAGTTGATTGATTATACTCTTGACCTCCCTGTTGTTGCCAAAATCCACCTACCAAATCTTCTGACTCAGAAGATTGCTCAAATTTTCTTTTGGAACTTGCACCAGTGGATTCTTTCTTCTCTACATTGTCACTTTCATACTGTCGGGCCATTTCAATTGCAACATCTAAAGTTGGAGCACTCCGGACTAAAGCTCGGTAGTCTGGTGGTAAGGTTTTCATAAACCGTGAAATCTTTGCCTTTTCATCAGACAATAAGTGTTTATTACCCTTTTCCAAACTCATATACTTCTCTTCTAGTGTATCCAGTACCTGATCAGAATAATACTTGCTGCGAAGAATCCTTAGAAAGTCTGTCCAAGTGAAGGCAACTGTCACCTCTGGAGGCGTAGATGAAATCACCGTGTTGTACCAGGCAATTGCATTGCCCCTCAGTTGCTTCCGAGCAAAGCCTACCTTGTTAGACTCCTTACAATTGATGCTTTCAAAAGCTAGCTCCATCTCACGGATCCATTTTTCAGTTACACTAGGATCCCTGCTACCGTCATAGGTAGGAAGTTGGCAAGATAAGATAATTCTAAGATCAGGCGATTGCTCAGATTCTACAACCGAATGCACGAGCATCCGTTTTTCGAACGCCTTTATACGAGCCTCTAACTGTCGGATATAAACCTCTCTATCCTCGTGCTCATCCATACTATTCTATTAAGTGTGCTGGCCAAACAAAACTTATATAGTATTATTATCACATTTTACTAACATAACAAGCAATTAAACATTAGCATTTCAAGAATACAGCACTCTTTCACTCACCCCATGACCTCCCGAGGAACACTAAACAATGGTCGGGCCTGGGTTTGAGACTGAATACTCTTTCAAGTACCCAATTCACTCAAACCTAGGCTCTGATACCAACTTGTAACACCCCGATTTTGAAAACCAGATTTTTCATTTTAATAATAATAAATCAAGAATCCATACTGCGTGGATCCGTCTGCAAACTTTAATTATATCAAACCTATTTTTCAAAACATAATAATTACAGCGAAAGCTATAAAAGTGGCGATAATACAATCAAAAGAAGCCACGGTATACAAAAGATTTGTTGGTGTTACGGAATTTGTTCACCGACCACTTATACATGTTTATACAACATAAACAGTAACTAAAAGTAATATAGATAAGTGTTCCTCCAAAAGATTAGTAACTACAAGCAGGTACCCAAGCTCACATATCTAAGTGCCACCTGCAGTCATGGGGAGAGTATCTGTTAGCTAATTAAAGCTAGTGAGCATAAGATAGCATATTCAGTAATATAAACATATCACATATCAACAATATATCAAACAGTGCTATCCTAGCATCTCGCGATGAGCTGGCACAGCCAGAAGGAAGCATAATCTTGCAGGGTAGCTAGCCCGGCTCAACACTCCTAACTGGGGAAACCAGACACATCAACCGCGCGGGTGGGTGAGCGGGTAGCGGTCCACCGTTGCGTTTCAGGCCACAGCCTTCATGGAGTACAACAATAAGTCATCCCCATATGACTCGGGGAACGTTGGGTTTGCAACCCCAGGTAGTTGACGCTATCATCGACCCGCAGGTCTCAAAACGCCCCAGCGCACTGGCCCCGTTCGTGGACTATAACCAGCCCCCTTATCTCGGATCCGATCACAAATACAAATCTGACCCATACGGGCCTCATAGCGCGCATATCATATACATATAATATCCATGGTTCAATTCATACATGCTTCTTGCATAATCATAATCATATCTCAAATCCTGATTCAATTGTTACATGTGTCATGCATAAACATAGCATACATAAAGGTTAATTACATTTCACGGAATTACTAATACATAACACATATAGATAACATGTAACACGGTTATATTAATTCTTATGTTATCCTATACTCACCTGAGAGGCTAGAGGCTACAGTAAACAAATATCGTGATTGTCTCGTTCTTCAGAGTCGTACGGTTCACCTATAATAGAGTACTTATGTTTAGCCACTACACACAATACCAATAAAGTCAAGTAGTACCTAAAAATACCACCATTCATGTTTAAGCACCATATAATAGCATACACATAAGCTCAATAGGCGAGATATATTGCTAAACATCTCACACACCCCATATGCCATGACTACCCATCACTAAACTAGGTATTTAACCAAAGTCATTTCCGTATCATCCCTTGAAATTATAATATTATGAAAATAGACTCTCTTAGCTTCGAAACGACAGGTCATACGCCTCAAACGGAGTTACGGTTGATTTTATATGATTTTTCAAAGTTTGGGTTGCTGTGCAGAAAAAAACCTTCTGCGGCCGTAGGGAAAATCCTCTGCGGCCGTAGGAGAAAATCCCTTCTGCGGCCGTAGGGAAAACCTTCTGCGGCCGTAGGAAAGTCACAAACAGCAGACTTCGTCCCTGTTCGTGTACAGACCTGCAAATACCCATTTTTGACACCCAAATCGACTAAAACTCAACTTTAATCGTTTATATACTTTATTTAACATCTATAGAAGTTGGCTAACATCTTATGTACATAAAACCCACATCAAAACACCATTTAATCCTTCCATTTGAGGTTTAATAATTACAAACTCAAAACTAGATTTGGAGCTCAAGAACACTTACAAATCTGTGAGTACACAGCAGATCGGAGCTTGATCTGATATTGAAATCACTTGCCAATCCTTTCCCCTTCTTGATTTCTCTTCAAAATCCAAAGAAACAAGTGTGTGTGTATGCATACGTATGTATGCGTATGTGTGTGTTTTGGGAAAGAAGATAAGTCTTAAAGACTTAGACCGACTTAAATTCTATTACCCCACGCGGGTATTTTGTTCTCCTATTCAACTTAAAACATAACTTAGGATTACCCGTTTCAACTAACGGGGACATCTACGGAATCATTACATGGAACCATTTAACATTTTATTACTTTTACTTATTAACCCTTCTTTTCATATAACCACTCATGTATCCACTTTAACTAACAAAATATTTATTTAATCACTACTACTCATAATTAAAGTCATGGTACAACCCTTTGAGCATGAAGTACAACTAAGTACTACTAGGCTCATTTTCAGGATGTTACAAATCTACCCTCCTTAAAGAGGATTCCGTCCTCGGAATCCTGTCTTACTTACACTCACAATTATAAGTCACCAACAGACTTCTTTTAACGAACAATGCCTTCAGCTAAACTTATCATCAATTAGCGGTTCACAAACATCAACTCCTCAAATCTAGTCAATTTGAACCCGCAGGTTTTATCAAATTAATCTCTTAACTCTAAACTATCGGACTAATCTGCTCTCAACAGTGCAATGGTGCACAATGAAAGAGGATTAGACCTCTTATACTCTTATTACAACTACAGTTCAATTTATTGTTACATCGAATATTTTCCATATAGAAACGTATTTATAATTCCACTTATTACTATAATCACACGTTTAGTTATAAACTACCATCCTCATTCTACAATAAACCAACATGAGAATCCTCCATTCCATAATCTACTTACTTCCACTAACTACAATGTTAACACTACACAAAAATGCTCTCCTTAATTATTTTCTCATTACTTCTGCCTTTCAAACTCTCGTCTCACAACGAAATTAGTTGTGCTTCCTTTATCAATACATATCCGCATCGTTCCGCCTTCCGCGTCATTCCACATTTTCTGTAAACATGTGAGGATATCAGACATTAATGTCTTCTCCAATCTTTCATATCCAATCGGGCCAGAGATTGTGATTGCACTTTACTATGACCAACTAGTTATTCTTCTTTCTTAACCGTTTGACCTATACGTAAAAGATCCTAATAGGGTTCCATATTAAAATTTTAGCATACAATGCTCACGTAAAAGAATATCAAGAACCATACGAAGGTGAATCTCGTGTTCTGCCTCGAACTTAGAATATATAAGAATATTATCGAGGAATACTATCACAAGGTTACCAAGAAAAGAACGGCAGACTCGATTCATCAAGTCTATAAATACAGCCGGAGCATTTGTCAAATCAAAAGGCATCACCAGTAATTCATAATGCCCGAATCTGTTTCGAAAAGCTATGATTGGAATATCCTCGTCACATACTCAAACTTGGTGATAACCAGATCGAAGGACGATCTTAGAAAAACAAGTAGCACCCTGTAGCTGATCGAACAAATCATCTATACGAACTCAGATTGAGGTGATTCATGCGGCCACGGAAACTAGACTCAGAGGGCTACAACTTTAGTTTGATGGCCATCTCTCAAAAAGGCAGTTCGCGCCACGAAGTATTCGCTGGAAAATTTTAGATTCGCGAGTCCAGTCAACGTTCGTCAAGACACGGGTCAAAGTTCCTCGCGCCGCGAGGCATCAATGCTTCGCGCGGCGAAGCATCGCAGATCAGTTTTCTATAAATTCGATTTTTGAATCCAATCGATCAAAAAAACTTTTGCCCTACAGCCGACTTCAGGCGACATTTTCCGAGGTTTACAACCCTGGAGGGTGAGGAAACACCCTTGGAGCTTGGAGGATCCATATTCCATCATCAACAACCCGGTTTGTCGAATCTATGGCTAATCTTCTATTAGGCTTATTTTCTCAGACTTTGTTTGATTGTTTAAGCATGATTATGGGCTAAACTCATCTTGTATTCACCTTATGATTGAACCCTAGTTGGGATATGCTTTGATTTCCTTGTTACTTATGGATTGATACTAGTTGCATGTTTAATTAATTAAAGTTTGGATTTTTATGGTTTTTATCTTCGTCTCTGGATTTATGGTTCATATCGAGTATGAACAGGAAGTTTATATGATGTATGTTCCTCTTTAAATGGTTTATCTATGAATCGTTTAAAGGTTTACTAGGAAAAGTAATCAGAATCCAGATTCCATAACCTAAACCTAATTTTCTAGGGTTTTGCAATTGAGGAAACAGTTGGTTTATATTAAACTTGTTTTAATATGCTTGTTGAATTATGCACTAGGTTGTGTGGATTTAGATGATCAATAGGAAGTTGTTATTCTTTATTCGTCGCACAATAGCTATATGAAATACGAGGTGGAGTATAGCTAAGTCAATCCAGGTAATCAATTAAATTAATCTTGAAGTATATCACAACAGGGGGAAAGATTAAGGTGGGTACTTGCTTTTAATTGGTTATTTGCAAAAGTTCATTTATCTGCTTTGTTTATCTGCTTTTAATTAGTAGTTAGTGTTGGATTATGTGCAGAGATAGATAACATGTATCATCGTATCCAATGCTATGTGACACTAAAAGATCACACCGCTGCACACCAAATTAGAACCTTTTGGACTATAACTTTTTGTGTGGAAAAGAATAATTAATTACTTTAATTAATTATTGAGAAAGAGAAAAATAATAATAGTTAATTATTATTAAAAGAGAGATGTTAATATTTAGTTTAAATATTAACGGGACCAGTTAATTAATAGTTATTAATTAACTAGAAAGGTCAAGGGGTAATTTGTGTAATTGATTAATAGTTTAATTAAAGCTGGGCTTTAATTAAACGGGCTTGGCCTAATAAGGGTTTATTATATAAACCTAATTAAGCCTAATTAATCACATAAGTCAAATACAAAAGCTACAAAGAAAAACCCTAAGGCTCTCCCTTCTCTCTCTCTATCTCGGCCGACCCTCTCTCTCTCTCGGCCGACCCTCTCTCTCTCTCTCTTCGTGAGATCGACGGCGGCGCAAGGCCGCAGGGGCGGTGGTCGACGGCGGCGCAGGTCACACACACACACGAGGAGTTGCAGTAGCGGTGGATAGCCTGCAGCTGTCTAGAAGTCAAAAAGAAAATTTTAATCCCTAAAGGTATAACTTTCTAACCCTCTTTTCTTTTAATTCCTGTATGAGTTAGATGAGTTCACTGGAGGGGGTTTTGATTTTCGCTGTGCATGTTTGATAACCTGTTTTTATACCCTACAAAACCCTTCAGTTAGTTATTAGTTTTAACTCTCAAAACTGAAAAACCCTACCTTTAGGTTAACTATTAGTTTATCATTCTCTTTGGTGTTGCACTGCTCTCCGTGGATACGATACCCATTACTTACCTTTGCTATACTATTGCATGATCCAGTCATACTTGCTGGTAGTGTGTGGTGAAATTTAGGTGATTATTGGACATAAATTATATAACTAGATATCACACGATTAAGTTTTTGGCGCCGTTGCCGGGGAGCGGTAACAAGCCAGGAGTTTAGTAGACCAGTAGTTAGTCGATCCTTTTTGGGGCCTTGTGTCCAGCACAGTTTTGTTTTTTTTTCAGTTTTCTTATCTGTTATGTTCGCCTTTTTTTGTGTCTTTCGATGACTCTTCTACGATTATGAACCACCCCAGGATCTAACGATTTGTAGGGATTCCTTCTTTAAAGATTTGTTGAACGAATTCTACGACGATGGCATAGAACGGGATGACTTCCACTTCATTGCGAAAGAGGATAACCACCCGATTGACACACCCGATGAGCCACAACTTATTCCTGAACCATACTACTTTAAGGTCTCTGATTCTGATGAGAGTTTACATTTTGAGACTTACGCGGAGGTAGAGTCGAGAGAAGATGCTCAATCTGATGGAGATATTCTGGAGTGCCTTGCTGACCTACTTAAGGAACCAGAAGAACGTTCAGAGGATGAACCATCGACCTTAGTCCAGCTGACACCCACGTTAGGTTTAGAACCAAAACCCGTCTGGGGACCCTCCCTTCTTGAAAGAGAAGATGTGGAAAATTGCACGGATGAAATCCTGGATTATCTAGAATTTCTGATATTCGGGGAGGAAACTGCAAAATCAACTGAGGAGGTAACCACGGAATCAAGTGAGGAATTGGAGTTAAGGTATGGACTTCCTTCGACACCAGGGACCCTTTGGAACCTGTCGTGTTGCGAGAATGATCAGGCACGTAGAAAGGAGGCCACTAGGAGCCGGTTAGAGTCTATGCTTGAGTCACAACCGAGTTCACAATTTAGGGGAGGAACCATGTTTCAGAATGCAGGAGAGAAGTTTGAGGGGATCGGGAAGATTCAGCGGAACACGATTGCATCAGTGTACCAAATCGGTAATCAATATACATCACCCGGTATGTATTCGTTCGAATTCTCAGTAAATAAATTCGGAGTTAAGCTAGAGACTCAGAAAAAAACAAGCGTTTCTCGGGAGGCAACCCGTGTTTAGTTTAGGTTTTTCGTTCTTCTTTATTTTTGTATTTCGTATCTTTTCTGTACCAACTTTGTGGGTGTGTTGCCTAGAAACCCTTACGAGACTATAACTCGTCCTCTCGGGCTACCGAGGGGTTTAAAGGCTTGTTGCATATGCTAAATGCAACCGTGATTCCTACGAAAGTGAGTTAGGTTGTTTGCTTTGTTTCCCTTCCTTGTTTGGTTTGTGTGCTTCCCTTTTGTTTTGTTTGTGTGTTTGTTTGTGTAGTGCTTCCCCTCAAACGCTTATTTTTCCAGAAAATTTTAGGACCACCCATGATGCAACGAGTCAACTTTGACTATTGAGTTTGACTTTTGGTCTTTTGTTGCTTCCATTCTTATAATTGGCACATGGGACGCAATAGAGTTCACACTTTCACTCTATTGTGTGGGAATTGGGAGGTTTGCTTCTTTCTCTCTATATCTCTACTTCGTCATGCTAGAGTACTCCAATTCTATTGTGTGGGAATTATAGTCCAATTTTAGATAGATGTTTTTATACTGGATGTGCTTATTGGATAAAATTCGAGTGGGTTGTACTTTTGCCTTTATTTTATTTCTTATTTATTTTAGTTTATTTCTTTCTGTTCTTGTGTGCTTGTAACCTGTTTGTTAGTGTTTGCAGCCGTTTGCGTGTTGCAGATGATGATGGATGATTGATAAGACAAGACCGCGCTTCATTTCCATTACATATACAACGCAGGAAGTTTCTTACCCTAGTTCATATTTATTGCTTAATTAACTGCATTGGGGACAATGCATATCTTTATTGTGTGGGAATTGGGGTTAAGTAAACTTAACTTTTCTTGTCTTCGAGCATTTGTCTATAGTATAATCTAATTGTAGGTCATTTTTCTTCCTCAGCTCATAGTCCACATTATTATAGGTTATCCCAAGTGAATAAATTGTTGATAACATGATATTTGAGATTTCATGCATTGTTAATCATCACTTAACCCATTTCCCTAATCGAGAGTTTTGAGCCTAATAATTTAGTAGAATTTTTTTCGATTGTGTGATGATAGCTGCAAGCATAGACTGTAGAACTTGTTACCAAGTTACTTTTCGAGACCACCATAATGATTATTTATCACCATTGCACTGATAGAGGCCTTCATTTGTTTTAGCCAAATGTTTAACCTGTTTTTCGTTAGAATATCTTATTGTTAGATTTTCTAATCTGCCCTACCCTTTAACGCGTAGTGAAATTTAGGTGATTATTGGACATAAATTATATAACTAGATTTCACACATCAAGTTGGACATAAATTATATAACTAGATTTCACACATCAGATACGTTTGTGTAATGAGTTAAGATTATTGTTTAAAGATACAGTAGCACCCAGTTATAACATTACATACAGAGATGAGGTATATTGAGATCCTTATACCCAAGCAAAGTGGCAGGGGTTTGATTTCACCGAGGTGTGGTTCTACCTCTAGACCAGTTAACAGTTTGAACAGTTTTGCAGGTGTTCAGCTTGGATGTGAGACATCCTGAAAAGAGTTCGATTAAACTATATATGTTTATATTCAGTTTAGTTATTATGCTCACTAAGCGAAAGCTTATGTTTCAGTATGTTATGCATGCAAGTGAACCAGGTTTCAGCAAGGGTAAGGCCCCAGTGCTCTGCACAGTTGGATAGCTCTAAGCTTTCAAAAAGAGTACTTTTAACACTACTTTCTATGAGTTTGTTAGCACTAAAGTGATGTAAACTTGTTTTCCGCAAACTCAGATAGTTTAGAGTGCTAATTAGTAATAAATGCATTTTAAATGCAATTTTAGAAAAGTGGTGTTACAACTTGGTATCAGAGCCAAGGTTTAAGGGATTTGGGCATACACGAGTGTGATGTCTGAACTTAAACCGTGGTTTTGAGGTCAGGAGGAGCTATCCCTGGGGTAGTAGTCTTAGTGAGCATACGGTTAGTAGATGTTTATGATTTGTTATCTATTTTACAGATCGAGCATGAGTAACAATGTTTATGCATGTGTAATAGTTATGTGGTTAAGTGCTAAATGACAACATGTCTATATGATACTAGAGAAAAGATGAATGTTTAACAGATGTAATTAGTTATGTCATATATGTGACCTAAGCTTGTGAATTGGGGTATTCCATGACGGTATTAAGAACAATTGTGTATAATATGTTCCTCACAACGCCTGGCCAGTGTATGTAAAGAACATGTAATATGCACTTGAGCTTGAGATTGCCATGTCAGTACCTTGTGAATCAAGAGAGGGGTGATACGTGACAGTACAGTATGTGTGAACAAGACAAGAACATAATATGAGATAGATGTAGTATTAATAATATTACATGCCTTATTATGAGAAACAGAGAAAGTTGTTATGGTAGTATATGTTAAGATATCTGCTCTTGAGTATATAGTATGTGGTAAGTTGATACGAGTTAGATATAGCAGCCTGAGGCTAGTATACTTCAGGAGACCAGAAATACCTATGTTTCAGAGGCAATTCTTATTTTAAACCAGTAGACCTACGGGTAACCCTTTAGAGGGAGATGTTTCAGAGGGATTGCAAGATCTTGTGATCGGTTTAGTAAAGGAAATAGCAGTGATAAAGTAGAGTAAAGTCCTATATGCAACATTCCAGATATTATCAACCAAGTGGTTGAGTAAGTTTTAAAAGGAAAGAAAGTTATGTTATCACAGTATGTGGATATAGTAGTATAGGTTACGGTCAAAGCATTAGTAAGAGTTAAAGCTAAGAAAGAACCCGTTGTAGGGGTAGATGTGTAAAGATTGTTGCGTGCGAACTGTTAGATTATGTGCAGAGATAATTAATGGGCACATTGTATCCAATGTTATAAGAGACTAAAGGGTCACACTGCTACACACCCAATTCAAAACAGTTGGATTTCACCATAAGTTTGTGTGGAAATAATTAATCAGTTAGATTAATTATTAAAGAAAAAGAGGAAATAATTAATCAGTTAGATTAATTATTAAAGAGATAAACGAAATAATTAATCAGTTGGATTAATTATTGAAAAGAGAGAAATAAATAATTAATCAGTTTGTATTAATTATTAAAAGGAAATAAATAATAAATAGTTATTTATTATTTAAAGGGAATTAAATATTAAGATTTAATATTTAACGGACTAAGTTAATTAATAGTTAATTAATTAACTAGTAAAGTCTAGGGGATCAAAGTGAAGAGATTGAAAGTTTAATTAAAACCAGTGAGCTTTTAATTAAACGGGCTTAGGTCCAATCTAATCCTTATATATAATCTTTAAGCCTTAAGGATTAGAGAGAATAACATAACATAAGATAAGGATTGAAACCCTAGCCGCCACTCTCCCCTTTCCCTTGTCGCAACTTCCTCTCTCGGTCGACCTCACCATCGACCGTCGCTCTCTCTCTCTCGGCTCTCTCTCTATCGTCGAACAAGAAGGACACCGAGAGGATATCTCTCGGTTTGTTGATCGACGCAAGGACACACACACGTAGGCTCAAGTTTTCGAGTTCTTTGAAGCCTTGGTGATCCAGGAGCGGTCTAGCAGCCAGTTCAATCGGAGGTGCAGTAGTGGTGAACTTTCTTTAGCAATCCCAAGTCTGATCAGGTATACTTTCTATAACCTTTTATGTGGATTGTTTTTGCAAGAAACTATGTTGATCATGTAAGTAATAAAGATCCTAACCCTTTTGGGGTTTAGAGGGTTGTGTTCAATCCAGTTCCGCTTTTAGGATTGAACCAGTAGAATCAAACCCAGGTTTGACCAGTTTGAGTCATATGGTGGTTTCGTCAGGTTCAAAAACCCTTCACGAACTACCTCGTTGGAGGGAAGATTATAGAATGGATTGTGAATAGTGATGATTAGTAGAGATGAAATTGGATTTTTTGTATCAGTGGGTGTCTGCCAGGAAGAAAAGTTATGTTCGCATCGAACTTATTATTTGAGACAGTGAAAGACTGGTGGACCATGTTGTTGTAGAGAAAGTTAGAAGCACAGATTGAGACTATGACATGGCCTTAGTTCAAAGAATTGTTTAGAGTATAGTCGTACTAGAAGCTTGAGTAGATCAGATCACAAAGGAATTTCGAGTTTGTTGACAGATGATAAAGTTGGTGAATGACATCACCTAGAAGTTGTTAGAAATGTGTAGTTTTGTTCATAGTAAGTTGGCATAGAGGTTTTGTAAATGCAGTGTTATAGTCTAATGTTAGAAATGATACGGGTAAAGCTTAACGACAGTTACGTGTAATGAAGTGGGCGAGATGATAAGTTTTACATGGAAGAGAGAAAAGTAGTTGAGAAAGCAGAGAATAGTGAGCGAAAAGAGAAAGATTGAGCCGATAAGGGTGCCAAGTAAGAGGTCAGCCTTTGTACTACAGTATGGAGGGTTAGCTCCCCCACTCACATATACAAAGTGTTAAAAGTAGAGTATGTGGTAAAAGATTTGAAATAGCCGCTCCAAGTATGCTATTAGTTTAACAATTTTAATACAATCAGTTCATTGTCTTAAGCTATCAATGACAGAGAGAAAGCTAGTGAATCAGTTATCCCTAGTTTTGTTATAACCAGGGTAAGTGTCAGAAAGTAGAGATACCCTGGTACAGGGCAGAGCCCTTAGGATTATGGTCTAAGATGTAGAGGTTGAACCTAATGTGATAGCAAGTAGACACAACAGATGATAAGACTACAATTGTGAGTGCAGGTAAGTACAATGATTAAGAGACAGATAATTATCAGTTTTTCATGGAGTGTATACCAATTGCAGGTAAGTACAATGATTAAGAGACAGACAATTATCAGTTTTTCATGGAGTGTATACCAATCATAATGAAGGAATTTCAAATAGTTGTCAATATGGACTGATTGGGTCGGTGTCAAGTCCATGTATTTAGTGATCATATAGCAGTATGGGTTTAGACCCCAAGTGGGGAAGAACTGTTGATAGGAAGTGATAGTAAGAGAGACATTATTCCAGTTGCTTGTCAGCAAAAATGAGGAAGTATATAGTGCATAATTGCATAGCCTATCTAGCTTATGTGGAAGAGTGTAGTATGAAAGGACAGTCATAGTAGATTTAAGAGATACAAGCAGTGGTGACTACTCAGATGTATTTCCAGAATTACCAGTAATTCTAGGGTTTTGATAAGTACTTAGTACTAGTATAATGTCAAAAATAGAACCAAAGAGTTAAGGTACTGTACAGATTGACCTCCAGAGAAGTAAGAGTTGATGATTCAACTATAATAGTTAACAAATAAGGGTTTCGTCCGATCCATTAGTTCATCATGGGGCGCGTTAATACAAATAGTCATAAAGAAAAATAGCTAGTCAGAATGTGTATAGATTACAGAGAACATTATAAGGTTACAGACAAGAATCAGTAACCAGTTTCAAGAAGCTGTTGGATCAGTTTCAGAGTGTGGAATGGTTTTCAAGGATAGAGTTGTGGTCAGAGTACCATCAGATGAAGTCAGAGAAGAGGATAGAGTCAAGGAAGCTCTCAAAATACGACTTTTCACAAGTATGAAGTTCATTTTATAACAGTTGTAGAGACGTTACGTGAGGGGAAGTTATACTCAAGTTCTTCAAATGCAAAGTTCGATGGAGAAGATAAACAAAAAATAGTATGCGATGCTTTGAAGCATAAGTTATGAAAAGATATAGTGTTCACGTTTCTAGACAAGATGGAAGATATAAATAAATGGAAGCAATTATTCAACCTAGGATTTGGAACTAGTAGCAGTTGCAAAGTTAATTTAGTAAAGATACTTTAGTAGAAAATCAGATACCCTAAAGATATATGAGTAAGAACTGTTAGAAGTCAAGAATGAAATGCGATGTAGCAAGGAAGGTTAAGAAATGTTCGATTTATCTACAGGCTAGGGCAGAATACCAGAAACTTTATGAAAAGTACAGTAATTGATGTTTCAATTTGGGAAATGAAGACATAGTAGAAGTTGATGCCAATTGAGTAGTGATTAATAGACTCATATGGGGGTATAGTTTATTCTAATAAAGTGAATGATTATTCAGAAAGAATGGCAGAGGTTTGTATGAAAGAAGTGGCAGTCAGATACAAAATGACAGTATAATGATTTTAGATAGAGATACTCGGTTATCTCTAGATTCCGGAGTAAGTTTCAGAAAGATATGTGAACTAAGTTATATCTTAGTACAGTATTCCACCCTTGTAGGGATGGACAAAGTAAGAGAAATATACCAACACAGAGAGATATGCTCAAAGCATATATAATTGACTTAAGTGGCAGTTGGGATACATATATATGTTAATGGAGTTCCAGTCTGATCACAGTTACGTTTTAGTATTAGCAAATCAGAGTACCAGATGATGTATGATGGGAAGTGTATAACTCCTATTTCTTGAGGTGAGGTCGATCAGAATGAGAGGATTTAGTAGACGATCGAGTGTAAAGATAGTGTAACAAGCTTAAGGCTGCACAAGATAAGCAAGACTAAGAAAAGATTATTTAGTAGGGCTTCAAATAGAAAAGTAAGCTAGGACAGTAGTTACTAGTTCTTTCAAGATTATTGCAAGAGTAGGGAGAGTAACGTACAGGCTAGAATTACTCGTAAAGACGTCTCAGATTTATAACACGTATAACTACCCTTGTGAGTATATAACAGATGCATCAGTAGTTACCCCTCTGCAGGACGGGACGAGAGATGAGAAATTCAATTGTATAGAACAGCCGCTAGTTGTATTTTAGAGTAAGATTGAAAGGCAGTAGTGAAGCATTCAATATAGACTTGGGTTTTCTTTGATGGATGCATATTACTTTGGAATGTGCCATGGAATGCTAAATCCCCTTCAGGAAAAGAGGTGTGATGTCTATGCTAGTCTCAAATATAAATGTTTATCTGATATGTATGTCATGCTCTATGGTTTGTACATTGAGTTAGTGAGAGATAATTCTGTTGGAATGTTAGATATGGGAGATATGAAGTGTAACTAAGAAAACTTTTATGAGATTAATTTATAAACTTTTATTGTTAAAAAATAAGAAAAGAAAAGGAGTATGACGTCATCATTTTTTAAATTTTTTTAGAAATCATCTCATTTACTTTCTTAAATGGCTTACAAATGAGTTGTTTTCTGAAATACCATTTTTAATTGATTTAGTTTGTTAACACTTAAATATATTAATAAAAACATTTATTCAAATCATCCCGACCTACGTTTAGATCCAACAGTGTTTAGGGTATGTGCGATGGATAAGACAACCCTACAAATAAAGCAATGAATGTTATTTGTATATATGTTTATTAAAAAAATTGATGATGAAAAAATTATGACTGTTGAGAAAACACTAGAAAAAACCTAGAGGGTTGCAAATACATATTAAAGTTAGCTAAGGCGTGTAAAATACATATCTTGATACTTAAAAACCCTAACCTTTTAAACCCTAACCTTTTAAACCCTAATTTCAAAACCCTGTTTCTTCATCCATCGCATTCTCTTCAACCGCAAATTTGCAACGATGCCAAAAGTTCCGCTTTGGGATTTGCCTGAACTTCCCATGAATCAGCTTCCACCTCACCTCCAACTCCAGAAAACTCGTGTTAGTTGCAATAATGATGCTCCCACTAATGTAAGATTCTGCTTCGTCGTCATCATTTTTATATGTATTCCATTCTGTTATTAACTATCGTTTAGAATTATGTTGATGGTTGTTTGGTTAAAAGGATGACTGAATTTGGGTCGTGTTTTTGTTTTTGATTGTGAAGACAGAGAATATTACCTACTCTGGTGCATATGCATCAATGGGAGTTGATAACAGCTTAAGATTGGACGAGTTTAGGAAAAACTTTAAAGTTAAGGTGATTAAGCTCGATGAAGAAGACATGGAATTTGATTTGATCGGAATTGATGCGTCTATTGCGAATGCTTTTAGAAGAATCCTTATATCTGAGGTAATTTTCTGTTCATATAATGTACTAGTGTTTTAATGAACTCCCTTCCCATATATGATTGTTTGGTGGGAATTGGGTGATAGATCAGACTTGTTCTCCATGGTTTCTCTCATGAAACATTCTTAAAACAACAGTTACAAAAGCATACGATTGTTAGGTAAATGCTCAAGCATAACTGCATAAGGATATGACAGTGGTTGTAGTAGTTAAGTGGGTTGTGCATTCGGGTTTTATTATATCCAACAGATATGAATTGTTGATTTTTATGAAGTTTGTGCATCTCTTACTTGCTCATTAATACAAATAATTTGATTTTTATTAATTTACATATAATTGTTTGACATTAACTGCTGTTAGTTTTTTAGAAGTTTATAGCCTATTAAAGTATTAAACATTGGGATGTGATTTTCATTTATAAAGTCTTGTGGTTTAGAAGAAATAAACCACCGTCCGTTTATTATGCTCGCACAAGCTGAAATCACTAGTGATGGTCAATGTAGTAAAATCGCTAGGCCTAGGTGGGGAATATTCGGATTAGGTAATTATGCGGAATTTCTGAAATTATATGTATGACAAATAGATAAATACTTTAAGTTCATAGCTAATAGCTTAACAGTACTTACATACCCATCTACTTTCTTTTTTGTTTTTTTACCATCAAATTTGCTTTAAATAAATTTTAACAAATATCTCTGATTTTCTCATCAAATTGAAGAGAGGTATGGTTCTTTACAGATTATAAACCGTTGACTGACTTTGACCCACCTAGGCCAAGTTGGACCGGGTCTGTTTTTTAGACCGATGATTGTTGATTCACATTGGTCAATGACCGATTACCGACTACCGAGTAGGCCAAGTTTTACAACACTGGTGATGTTATTGATTATTGTTGAAGATGCTTTTTTTTTCGTTTTCTGTCTGCAGCTTCCCACAATGGCCATTGAGAAGGTTCTTGTTGCAAACAGTTCATCAGTTGTACAGGATGAAGTGCTTGCCCACCGACTCGGTCTCGTCCCAATAAAGGTCGATCCAAGGCTGTTTGAATATATGTCAGGTTTTATCTTCTTTTAAATTCTTACCTTTTATGCTTTCTTTATGCTTCTATACGGTGCTATTTACATTATTAACTTCTTTCTTCAGAAAATGATGTTCCTAATGAGAAAAATTCCATTGTTTTTAAACTTCATTTCAAATGTGAGCGAGGATCTGGTGAACGTCGCACAGGTATCACAAAATTCCTTACTGAGGATGCATTAATTTTGACTTTTGAATATTCCCTTACATCACCTAATTCTATTTTCTTTTGTTAACGTATGACCATGATGATGGGGCACAGTGTTCTCCCATGATTTGCAGTGGTTACCATTTGGCAGTGAATATGTGCTGCCAACTGAAAGTTCTTCAGATTCAACATCAAAACCAAAAACATACACATCATTTACTTCTAGCCAAGCCTCAATGCCTGAGTTTTCCAACAATCCCATCACTGTCACTCCTGGTATCATTATATCAAAACTTGGGCCTGGGCAGGTGATGCTTTAATTCTAATATGTTTATATAAGTTTGGTTTTGTTTGTGTGTTGATTTATGTAGAATATTTTTGGCTTTGTTCCTATGATAAGTTGAAAAACTAAGTAGACATATAATTCGTTTCTATAATGAAAAATAGCTCATATGGCATGTTGGATGCATGGTTCTTCATTAGAACAGAGTTGAAATAATGAACATGTCAATTCAAATCGACTT
Source organism: Pulicaria dysenterica (assembly GCA_947179395.2). NCBI lineage: Eukaryota > Viridiplantae > Streptophyta > Magnoliopsida > Asterales > Asteraceae > Pulicaria > Pulicaria dysenterica. Next base: position 18,582,515 of record OX359291.1, read on the forward strand.
TTTTTTCCGCTGCTTTTTCTTATAAAATTCGTCTGAGATAAAGAATTTGCTATTGACATTATGACATATTAAATATGTAGGAAATTGAGTTAGAAGCACATGCTGTCAAAGGGCTTGGTAAAACACATGCCAAGTGGTCTCCTGTGGCCACTGCATGGTACAGAATGCTCCCTGAGGTGACCACCCATATTCTTTTCCATTTCTTTGACTTTTTTTAATAGATTCCTCGTATCTTGTCACGTGACCGGAAAATTTATTTATTTGTCGTTTATAATTAAAGGTTGTATTGCTGCAAGACATTGAGGATGATGATGCTCTGGAACTTGTAAAAAAATGCCCTGTTAATGTGTTTGACATTGAAGATATTGGTAAAGGTACATGATTTTTCCAAACAACATCCGTGCCTTTTACACAAAGAAAATGCATCATGTTGGTTTGTTTATTATGTTGTTTTTCTTTTCTTTTTTAAAGGCAGTACGAACATGTGTATGCAATTGTTACACCATTTACAGTTTCATATTTTTACTTGCTATTTTTAGTTATGATTTTTACAAGTGGTTTCGAATCTAAAGCTGATATAATGCCAGCAGGTAGGAAGAGGGCAACCGTGGCTCAACCAAGAGCTTGTACCTTGTGTAGGGAATGCATTAGAGAGGCTGGATGGGAGGAAAAGGTGGCACTACGACGTGTGAAAGACCATTTTATCTGTAAGTACAGTTACATAAACATTGAAGTTTTTCTTTCTTTCTTTTTTGTTAGTTTTATAAAAAAATGTTATTACAATCATGATCCTTTTCCAATAAACCGTTTCGGAGGCTATAAACATTTGATATTAATGGAGTGCGATTAAACTGTTTTTGTTTAGTTGAGAATTTATTTTACCCATTTGACGTATTAGTTTAAAAATAAATCCTAAATGAACCCATTTACATAAACCGGCTACTATTTGTCTGTTTATCCTCCATTTGTTATTTATATGTATCATCTTCATGCCAGTTCACTGTGAAAGACTATCTTGTTTATATTTATGGATTAAAAAGCCTGCTCGCTAATGATCATATATGGTTTTGTTTTTGTTTCTTTTTTGGTACCTTAGTCACTATAGAATCAACTGGAGCATTGCCTCCCGAGGTGCTATTCACCGAAGCTGTGAAGATCTTGGAAGACAAATGCGAACGTGTGATTACGGAGCTCTCATAACCCGATTCTTGCTGCATCTATTTTTTTGGTGATGATTTTGATATAATTAGTTGCATTTTCACCCTGTTTTCTGTGCTATTTTACATTCCTGTTATACAAAATACAAGTGAAGTGTTACATCTGGCATTAGTAGATGGTGTTTCTTTTGGAATGTAACATGCTATGACTATCTCATGGAAAATGTCTTGGATGTATAGTTTTTTTTAATATAACAAAAGTGATGGAAGAACTTGTGGTGTGTTTGTTTTAAAAGCAGATAAAACAAAGTTAAATAATTCATTGCAATAAAAGAGAAATATGATGATGCAAAATGTACAGTAGTTCTAGAAAATCCTCTTATTTGGATTTAGAGGCCTAGAGGGGTCAATCAACTATTTCATTGGATTTGGATAAGGCTGCTGATTTGGGCTGTCACAGAAGTATGAGTAGGACCGTGTACGAGTATAAAATTTTATGTATAATTCTATATAACAGAAAGTTTAATATATACAATAACAATGATTTACATGTTTAATATATAAAATAAATTTTAAGTTCGATACATATAATAACAAAATGTGATAAATTAAATACATTTTGATAAAGTAAAGATTTCTATAAATGTTTTAAACATCTAAAAATATTAATGTAAATAAAATGGCAAGTGTATCAATTCTGTTTTAGCGTTTTGGATATTTTTAGTAAACTCATAATGTAAATTAAACATTGACACATTTGTTTTATACTTTGAGTTCTACTTAATGTTATAGCAAAAGACTATCAAAATTCGTAGGACGGCCGGATTATATAGCATTAATTAGGGCAAAATGCGCGAAAATACAACAAACTATGCCTATATTGCCATTGTAACCAACTTCAGTTTTTATCAAAAAATACAAACAACTTTAAATTTTTGTTCATTGTATGCAACCGGTAACTTGATTATCAGGTTACCGGTATTTTTTTTTTAATTTTTTAATTAAAATATTCATATGTTCTTGGTGTTCTTCAAGGTGTTCTTCAAACTTTCATTCAATAGTTGTTGATGAAGAACTATCAAAACAAAATCTTGAAGCAACAAATCTTGAAGCAACTAATTACAGACCTTGAAGCAACAAATCTTGAACTAATCTTGAAGCAACAAATCTGGAACACACCACCACCGCCGTCACCTTCAACCCACCACCACCGCCGTCAAGCGCCACCACCGTCGTCACCTACAACCCACCACCACTGCATCTTCATTCGAAACCCTAATAAACAACACCGCCGTCAAACGCCACCACCACCGTCACCTACAACCTACCACCACTGCATCTTCATTAGAAACCCTAATCAACAACACTGCCGTCAAACGCCACACAATCGTCACCTACAACCCACCACCACCGCATCTCCATTCGAATAGCCAGATCTGTGAAAACTGAACCAAGAAGAATACCCAGATCTGCCAAACAACACCCTAATCAATCTAGAATCAACCCTAATCAACAACACCCTAACGGGAATCAAAATGCAACTCGGAAATGAACAATCATATACGAACACAAGAAATGAAATGGAAATCGAAAATGGAAACGGAACGGGAATCAAAACGCAAACCGAAATAAAAAATGGGAAAATGCGACTAAAATTAAATGCAAATGGGAAATGGGAAATCAAAAACAGAAATCGTAAATCGAGAATGGAAATGGAAATTGGAGACCAAGGAACAAACATTAAATGGGTATTGAAGGTGGGAACCAAAAATAAGAAATATCAAATAAAATATCATCTGAAACACGATAATATCACCGGAAATTGAAACATGTGGCCGGATTCTGGATTTTAGAAAGGTTTACCGGTTGCTAAATGAATGACTTGTTGTAGTATGTCATCTTGCATACAATGAACAAAAATTTAAAGTTGTTTGTATTTTTTGATAAAAAATGAAGTTGGTTGTATATAATGGCAATATAGACATAGTTTGTTGTATTTTCGCTCATTTTGCCCCATTAATTAAAGGTTTATAAAGTTTAATGTGGGGTGATTCGAATATAACAAAAATGTTTATACATAACAATTATTTATTATCAAATTGTACCATGTGTTGTTTAATGCTTATTTATAGATAAATTTTGTTGTGTACGAATCAGCTCAAATTAACATTTATTTTACTATCACAACAAATCTTTAATGTTATGACCATCTTCATTGTCAGCACTCACCACGCCTTCAAAAGTCAAATTGGTCAAAAAAGGGATCTTTTACAGAACATGAAAAAGGATCTACCTTCTTACAACAGTATTATCTTCAAGGTTTTGTTTTTGTTTATTCAAAGATAGAAGCTTTTTACAATTTATTGGTAAAAGTCAAACAGAATTATACAAGATAATGATTTTGATTTATGAATCATTAAATTTCAGTTTTTTTTCATTAAATATATTATATAATTAGTTTCTTTATTAAATTATATACTATACTAAAGATGTATTTCTAAAAAAATACAAATCTACTAAATATTGACAGCCAAATATCTCACATGCTTTCACATACTTCTTTTTTAACATCAACTCTAAAAGAACAGGCGTGAACGAACGAACTCACTAGCGGTTGGTCAAAGGCTAGCATCACGACGGAGATTACACCGTGGTCAGACCATCAACCGTCGATCACGATCGGCACATCCTCCAAGGTGACTATTTGTAAGGTTTTATAGGTTTAAATCAAATAAAAACAATTAATTTTTATAATGTAAACTATTAAAATAATAAGTAAAGTAATTAAAGGTAGCAAAGTCTTCGATTTTCACATTCTTGGACAAGCCCCACATAGACAGCACCAACACTCGAAACCTTTTTTCATCTTTAGACCACAATTATGGGAGAGAGTGCTCTTTTTCTTCTTTATATCACCACCACACTACACTACACTCTGGGACCATCTTCCTCTTTTCCTTTTTCTTTCAAAGCTTTTGATTCAACAAGAACCCTAAAGTTCTATACTTTACTTTCAGGTATGCTTTTCTTATGACCACCCTTCTTTTCTTTTCTACTTTTCTGCAAAATCCATCCTTTAATTCTTAATGCAAATGGGTTTCATGGCCCTCCCAATCCCCTTTTAGATTATGGTTGTTTGTAGGGTTTTAATGGAAGCAAAAGCTTCATATCATGGGTGGTTGTTAAAGATCATCACATTACTATGCAAATGTACTGATTCTCTGTTTCTTTCTTGAAGTTGATTAATGATTCTGTGAAGTATTTTAGCAACTCATGAGGTAAATAAGGAATTGGTAGCTTGATAAGTTCATCTTGATTGAAAAATGGTGTGCAAATGACTTGTATGAATGTTTCTGTTTGTGGGTTCCTATAATTATAACTTAGAACCATTTTCTTGATTTCTTTAAAGTTTCTGTTGGTGGGTTCTTGAAATAGTAACTTGAATTGTTTGAGATTCTGAAAGTTGAGGCTTTTAATTGACAGCAGATCTGTCATCAATGATGTCTTGTTTACTTCTTCTGTGATCTGTTATCTAGTGCTACTAGATCTTTACATACTAGAATATCTCCCACCTGCATTGCTTCAGTTTGACACTTTTGGTGATTTGAAGCTAATTCTAATCTGTTTGGTCTCATTTTATGCATATCTAAATTGTCACAGATTCAGGCTTTGGGGATGTAACTTCTTGTGGCTAAGAAATTAGACAGTAACTGAGCCTGGAGGGGTTTAACAGGTACGGTTATCTTAACCTTCATATAATCACTTCTAAAATGCACATCAAAACGGATGAAATTAGTAGTTTCTTGTAATAAATTCTAGATCTAAAGTAAAGAGCTTTATTAAGCTTTAAGAGTCTTGAACATTAGTAATCTCAAGAGTCTTTCACACACACAGGGCTGCAAGGAATATCTGAATTCAAGTCTTGAAAGTGTCATCAAAACCAGGTTCAAGCTTGTTGCTTGGTTGGTCCCAAGTGCTAAAACTATGACCTCAGTCAAAGAAACGAAACCATTGCAACACGTGGCATTCAAAGATTGGTCGACAACATCCACTACTCAAAATGTCAGCATTCCAAAAACTAGTGAAAAAACAGATTTTGTTGAAAGTGGAAAGAGTAGCACTTGTAGAGGAAGCACAAGCACTGAACTAAGTGATGAAAGTAGTTTCAGCACTTTCAGTAGTAGCATCAACAAGCCTCATAAATCAAACGATTCGCGGTGGGAAGCAATCCAAGCCGTTAGATTAAAAGACGGGGTTTTGGGTCTGAACCATTTTAAACTGTTGAAAAGATTGGGTTGTGGGGATATTGGAAGTGTGTATCTTTGTGAGCTTACTGGTATGAAGTCTTATTTTGCAATGAAGGTGATGGATAAAGTGTCACTTGAGGGTCGAAACAAGTTATTAAGAGCGGAAACCGAAAGGGAAATACTTCAATCTTTGGATCACCCGTTTCTTCCTACTTTGTATACTCATTTTGAGACGGATAAATACTCGTGTTTGGTTATGGAGTTTTGCCCGGGTGGTGACTTACACATGTTGAGACAGAGGCAACCCGGGAAGCGGTTTTGTGAACAAGCTGTCAAGTATTACTTCTGATCCTAACTCTGCTTTTCATAAAAACTTGAATCTTTATTATTCTTAGAGTAAATTACTGAATTGGTGTCTGTGGTTTTGTCCAACCTTTTGGTTTAGTCCTTTAAAAGCGAAAATTACTCCACAAGTCTCTAAGGTTGACATTTCGTTACTGAAATGGTCCCAGTGGTTTGGTCCAACCTTCTAATTTAGTCTTTTAAAAACGAAACTTACTCCACAAGGCCCTAAAGGTTGACATTTCGTTACTGAAATGGTCCCAGTGGTTTGATCCAACCTTCTGGTTTAGTTCTTTAAAAGCGAAAATTACTCCACAAGTCCCTAAAGTTGACATTTCGTTACTGAAATGATCCCTGTGGTTTGGTCCAACCTTCTGGTTTAGTCCTTTAAAAGCGAAAATGACTCCACAAGTCCCTAAGGATAACATTTCGTTACTGAAATGGTTCTTTGTGCTAACAGATGTCAAAATGACTGTTAGTTGTCCTTTAGTACATGGGCATTTTTGTCTTTTCACACTCGTTATCTTTTTGGTAATTTACTCTTATGCATGCTTGAGAAGGAAAATTGTATACCTAAAAAAACATAGGGGAATCGGACGGGTTAGGTAACGGGTCAAAAGTGGTCATTTCTATACGGTTTATCAAAACTTATGAGCATTTTTCCACTCTTTTACCATTCTCACACTTTTTGTGATCAAATATTGAAGAAATTAGTTCAAGAATCATGGGTTTTTGCGCATTGTATTGCAGGTTTTATGTTGCAGAGATACTTCTTGCTATGGAATATCTGCATATGCTTGGAATCGTGTATCGTGATCTAAAGCCAGAAAACGTTCTTGTAAGAGAAGATGGTCACATAATGCTTTCAGACTTTGATCTTTCTCTTCGTTGTTCAGTCAGCCCAACACTCGTAAATTCATCATCTTTAGACAACGATCCTCTTCGAAAGAACTCAGGTTACTGTGCTCAACCAGCATGCATCGAGCCACCTTCGTGTATCCAACCATCATGTGTGGTTCCTACGTCTTGTTTCTCTCCAAGATTCTTTAAATCCAAGAAAGACAAGAAACCCAAATCAGAAATCGGCAATCAAGTGACCCCATTACCGGAGCTTATGGCGGAGCCAACTGGGGTCCGGTCAATGTCTTTCGTCGGAACCCACGAGTATCTGGCGCCGGAGATTATAAAAAACGAAGGGCATGGGAGTGCTGTAGATTGGTGGACACTCGGGATCTTTTTGTACGAGTTGCTTTTTGGTAAAACTCCGTTTAAAGGGGCGGGTAATCGAGCCACTTTGATGAATGTTGTTGGTCAGCCGTTGAGGTTCCCTGAGTCACCGGTGGTGAGTTTTCCGGCGAGGGATTTGATCAGGGGTCTGCTAGTGAAAGAACCGAAGAACCGACTGGCGTACAAGAGAGGGGCGACTGAAATCAAACAACATCCGTTCTTTGAAGGCGTGAACTGGGCGTTGATACGTTGTGCGAGCCCGCCGGAAGTCCCGAAGGCGGTGGCGTTTGAGCGGATTGCTTCACCGGTTACATCACTCTGTGAGAAGAAAGTTGGTGCCCTAGTGGTTGGACCGGAGAAGAAGGGGTCTGAGAATTATCTTGAGTTTGATTTCTTTTGAAACTGTGACATTTGGGTTTCTTTTGTGGGAAAGATAAGATTTTTGTAATGTTTTGTTTGAAAAGCTGTTAAAATTGTGAAATTTTGTGTTTATTTTATAATGTTAATATGACACACAGGGTTACTCATGCAATGTATAAACTAAAGGGGTTAAAAAGTAATATCGATATAGTAAAAGGGGTTAAAGTGAATTTTTTTTTGTCATAAATAAATAAAAAATAAAAATCATGCGGTGAACGTGGATCGAACACGTGACCTTCAGATCTTCAGTCTGACGCTCTCCCAACTGAGCTATCCCCGCTTGTTGGTAATCGTTATATTTGGAGCCTATTATCACATACAAAAACTAGGCAGAAACATTCATAAATGTTCTAATTAAGGGTTAAAAGTAATTATAATTTTTTTTATTTAAAGTGTTTGTAAGCATAATGTCATCTATAATAAGTGCTTTCAAGAATATATATCTCATCCTTGATTATTTTATAAAATTGTAACCAGGATTGTAAACAACCGACAAACACTAGAGGTGATCTTGTGTTGGTTTTTTACTTTAAGTCAAACCTAAACCGGAATATCAGTCTTAAAAGTACATAGAATGATAAATTATCATATTAGACCATGCGTAACACCCATCTTTTTCTTCTTTATTAGTTTAATATTCAATTCTTTTAAAGCCATGTGCTAAACTCATGCACCTAATAACATTTTTGACAACCTTCAAATTTATTTTACTTTTAACTAAATCTTTTAGTTTTACTTATAAGAAAATGTTAGAACTAGTATATAATTTAATCAAAATATCTATAAATAAAGCCCAAACACTCATTTTTTATATAAAATAGGCCTTTAGTTTCACAGTATCAAAAGATGATTTAAAGTGTTATTTTCTCATTAAGATTGAGTATTTAAATCTCATAATAAACATTAGATGTAGATTAAATATGTATGTCTTTTTTTAATAAATAAAAATACAAAATGTATCTTGAAATGTTCTAGTTTTGTTTTATTCAACAATATTTTTCTTGAGATCTAACCATTTTGTATTTGTACATAAAAAGGGATACATTTTTGGATCTAATTGCACACTTTTCCTTTTGCCCATATTCTTTGAATCATTCTTTTCTTATCAATTTATATTTCTGAAAAGAATACAAAGATTATAAATTTTATTTTCCAGCATATTTTCTACAGATAAATATTCAATATAGTTCATACTTAATCTATAGTCCTGAGGGACTAATTTTAGTATTTGGATCAGCCAAATCAATGGTCCAAATTGAATTTTAAAATTTTGTGCGAAGTGATATTTTTGTAATTAACATGTGATGTTTTTACAATCACATATGATTGCATACTGAATTACATGTGATTGAATATTAAAATTACATGATTATGTTTTTTATATGGACTATATTGAACACAACTCATTTTCTATAATGTATATTTTAACCCACCTCAAAAGAGGAAAATATAAATATAATTATTAAAATTTATACATGCAAGTTCCAGATTAAAAAAAAATGTGATTGTCAAATATGTTTAAATTTTTATAAGCAAACTGATAACATAGATTACTAATACACTCATACCATCATACGTATTATGAAAATGAATTAATGTATAACATATTACTAAATGGATGAACAACATATAAATAATATTAATACATAATTACATACTGATAGTCCGATACACAAGACATTAACACGGTCATGACCTAAAGTCATATCATCGAGTCTTGTAATAAATAAAACTGAAATCAATTTAAATACCGTTAATTTTTTTAACACACTAATGTACATATATATAGTGATCGATGCGTATAATATTAACACAATGATGCACAACTTATTAAAGACACCTATATATAAAGTATTAACACACTCTTTATATAAAAAAACTAATAAATGATGCAGATAATATTAATAGAGATTTTTTTAACCACTGTGTTGCGGCGGGTTTCTAATGAGCAATAACTGAGATTTTTTTTAACCACTGTTAAGAGTGAAGTTTTTACAATATATAAAATTATAAAAGCAATTATTATATCGTAGCCTAGACTAATTAATCGCTTGAAGATAATCAACAAACTATATACCGTTTTTACAATCTTAAATTAGCCCTAAATAATCTATACATTTTGATGAATGGTTATTAAAATAAACTTAATGAATAAATAACATACACCTTAAATTTGCAATCGTTTCTTTTCCACAAACAAATAAAAACTTAAAAAAAAGAACAGAATGCTAAGTATATAAAAAAATCCGAAAGATTGGAAAATCAATTAACAAACATAAGCTAGAGGATAATAAAAAGGTTTAAGAGATGGAAAAAAAAAGTTTTAATCAAAATTTAAAAACCAAAAGTAGGGAGACGATGGTAGGGGTTTAATGTGAAGTAGTGGGCAAAATAAAAATAAGAAAGCTAAATACAAGTATGAAGGACAAAACCAATTGAGGATATAAAGAAAGATAAGTAGTGAATTTATCATTTTATGATAAGTGGAAAGATAATTTAAAAAAAATAGTAGAAATATATATCACTTTCATAAATAATTTACCTAACATTAAGAATAGCATTATTATTTATAACTTTTTAAAGCATCATTTCGCCATCAGCATTATTATTTGCAACTTATCTACCCAAACCATCGCATCTCTAAAAATTCAAAGTGTTACAATCGCTATGGGATCACCTATCATATAGGCGTCACTAGCCCCACAACACGTACCCCCTCTACAAAATTAAAGACAAAACAAAATATTCATCTGTCGATTTTACATGCAAAAAACTTAATTCCATATTTCTAGCGGGAATTAATAAAGTATGACGTTAGACGGTGTTTGATATGGATGATTGAGCGAGAAAATAGAATAAGTCATTCCGTCGTAATAGAAAAGATCTATTTGTTAATTATGCAAGAATGAAATGACAAATTTCATAAGGAATGTGATTCCTTATATTTCATTCCATGGAGAAGAGGTGTTCTTTTCTCATTCCAATATTCTATCATTCAACAGAATAAAACTTAACAATTAATCTAATGTTTTATAGTTTTTACTAATATTAACAAAAATATTTTTAGATATTTATAAAATTTAGAGAAAATTTCACTCATGGTCCCTGTGGTTTGTCACTTATTACATCCACGGTCCTTTATCTTCATTTATTACACTTGGAGTCCCTATGATATGCACTTTGTTACACTGATAGTCCCTGGTCCAACTAAAAAGACCAAAATACCCTCTTCTTTCCACATGAAATCACCATAATACCCTTTTTTCTATTTTTTTTAATCTAAATATTGTTTTTATTATTATTAAAAATTATTATTCATTTATTATTATTATTAATATAATTACTCCCCTTCCCCCAAATGTAAAAACCCCTCTCAGCCTCTCTCTCGTTCCAGACCAGCATAACCACCGCCATCCTCCCCTCGCCGACGAACAAAATTACACCGGAGAAGCATCTGTGATGTGTACAAGCTTCACCCCGAACGGGAAACATCCCGCCGCTACACTCACACACTCTGCTATAATCTCCGACGAAGCACACCAAACGCACACACTCTACTCCCGGTTGTGCTACCTCCGACGAAGCTTCCCCTCTCTCTCTCTTTGTCGTCTCCGGCGACTCACACCCACTCACGGCTGCTGCCAACTCCGGCGAAACAAAACAACACACACACACACAGACGCGGTCGTACGTACACACACAGTTGAAATTAGGGTTTTTTATAGAACTTTTATCTCTTGTTCAGATCTTGATTCTTGTTCTTTTTCTTGTTCTTAGGGTTTTTTATCCTTTCGATTAGGGTTTTTTTGCACTTGATTCCAACACATACGACCACTTCCTTCAGATCTTGTTCTTAATGGTATATGGTGGTTTGTGATTTTTTATTCTTGTTCTTGATGATGGTGGCTCAGATGGTTTCAGGCGTTCAGCTATCACTGTTCTTGGGTAACCAATGGGTAAAGATTCAATTTGTTAGGGGAACCACTGCAACAATCACTGTTCTTGAGATCTCATCAACAATCACCGCCATCTGGTGTTTTTGGGTTTTGATTTGGCGGTGGTGGGAGTGGTCCCAGACGGCAGTGTGGGTGGTGGCAGACGGTGGCCGATTTAATTTTCAGGGGAAGAATGGTGTAGTGGTTTTGACGGTGGTCGGAGAGGTTGCAGCCGGCGGCGTGGGGTGGTGGCAGACGGCGGCTTGGGTGGTGGCAGACGGAGGCTTCCAATTCATTTATCAGGGATGAGGGGTTTTAGTAATTATTTTAGTGTTTTAATTTTTTTAATAATATTTATTAGGAATTAATGAATAAAAATGAAATAAATTAAAGAGAAAAGGGTATTTTGGTCTTTACAAGTCCACATGAGGTGACTAGGGACTACCAGTGTAACAAAATGCATACCATAGGGACTCCCAGTGTAATAAACGAAGGTAAGGGACCGTGGATGTAATAAGTGACAAACCACAGGGACCATGAGTGAAATTTTCTCTAAAATTTAGTAAAAAGAATATTTTCTATTGTAGGTTCGTTGTGACTTACAAATAAGTCAAGGTTCTTTTTTTATAATTTTTTGTAAGTTTGTGGAGTCTGTTGCCAGGTTACATAAAGAGGTTGAGGTTAACAATATCTTGTTGTTAATTTTCTGTAAGTTCGATGCTTCTTGTTCTTCTAATTGATCTTCACTACAAAACAATGCCCCTTTTGGGTCGGAAAAATCCGTGGGAAATCCGTGAGAAAAGGTTGTTTTCCTCGGATTTCCCACCAATTTTGACCGTGGATAAAACCTTCGTGGGAAACCCGTTTCCCTCGGATTTCCCACACATTTTCCTCAGATTTCAACCGTGGAAAATCAGTTGAAAATTTTCCCACAGATTTGCAACAACTTTTTTACCCACGGATTTGCAACGGCCTTCTTTACCCACGGATTTGCAACGGCTGTTTACCCACGAATTTGCAACGGCCATCTTTACCCACGGATTTGCAACGGTCATATTTAACCTACGAATATGCAACAACCATCTTTACCCACGGATTTTCCACGGACATCTTCCCACGGATTTGCAACAGCCATTTTTCTCACGGATTTGGAACTACTTTTCTCACAGATTTGCAATAGATATCATAGAGATTTTTGTATCGAATTTTCCACGGATTTCTAATAAATATTAAGACGGTATTTCTCACCGATTTGTAACAGATTTCCCATGAACTAATACACAAACTATGTAAACTCTAAAACTAATAATATCCGATAGTACATTCCCTTGATAATGAGTCCCATATTAAAGTTCCAAAACATCGGATACTAACTTTCCAAAACAGCAACTAATAATACCCAATGGTAAATTTTCACAGCCAAGCTTTGAGGGCCAGATAACAATTCCAAAATATATAATATTAACTATATAATATATAAAGCATATAATAAAGATTAGTGATCACTTGAAGGGTCGGAATTTGGATAGCGTGCGAAGAAAGAGGCAAGCTTCTCATCCATTTTTGTTTTGTACTCATTCATTTCTTTCCGAGCAAGCTCCTCCCTCTCCTTTTCACGTTCTTCCCACTCTTTTTCACGTTCCTCTCTATCCCTTTTTTTCTTATTCCTCTCGTTCTTGCATATCTTCCACCAATTGTGTTAATCTTTGCACCTACAAAAACAAAATGTTTTAACCCAATTTCATAATCCAAAATATCCGAAATAACTACTAATCCGGATAATCCTAAATATTAGAAATTTCAACATGTAAATTTTAGTTTAAAACAGCTAATCAGGAATATATTTAAAACAGAATACCAAATGCACATTCATTTTGCTCTTTTCTACAGCCCATTATACAAAACAAACACCATTATCATGTGAGCAAATAACTACTACTCCTAATAACCTAATTGAAGTTCTCATCTGTTACACAAATAAGTAGTAAGTAACTAGACATTGGTTTTAAATATAAAAGTGCTAAGGCTAGCAAACTCAAAAGATGAGACAATTCATGCTAAATAAATTATCAGGCTAAGTTGCTAACTCTTCATGCTAAATAAATTCACACAGACGACCAACAGTTCCTTGTCACCAATATAATAAACAGATTTAAACTAACCCTGTTTTGGTTACTGGGTGTACTCATTGAGTCGTTGGAATTAACCATTTTGACATAATTAAGAGATAAACATATAAAGATGAATAAACAAACCTCTTGAGCTGCTGCACCCTGAACAAAGGATTCACTGCTAGACGACCCTGGTTTGCTAGTGAAGAGGAATGTTGGATCTGCATGCTTATCTGACCCGTACAATCTCCTTTTCTTACGCCCTCCCGCACATTCCTCCCATATGTTTGCATCGTATGAGTGTTCATGAGTGTCCTCCTCATACTTCTCAATCACACGCCTCTTATATGCTTCTTATATACAGTAACAAAAATCAACATTTACTAGTTCTTGCTTCCACAAAGAAACTAAAATTAAGATGTAAAATACGTTGATATGGACTTGTATATATATATATATATATATATATATATATATATATATATATATATATATATATATATATATATATATATGCCAATATGAAGACATAAATTAAATTTGAATGCAACACAACAATGTCTATTAACAGAGTGTGTGTTCAGTTGATGACCAAATGTACATATAAACCAGCATAATTAAAAATACCCAATGTACATAGTGTTCGATCACGTGATGACCAGAATCATAGCAAAATACAAATCTGAGCATGAAAAAAATAGAAAACAAACAACTTACTGTTATACAAGCAGAACACAAATGTAAAAAACACTATCGTATCTATATATGTATGGGTAAGATTTAATTTTCAACTGTCACGATGATGGACAAAAAATGTATCTAATAGACACTTTAAGGCTGCAAATGCAAAATTTGGCTCAAGATCTAATAACAGATAAAAAAATTAAAAGATCCCCACGATATTTGTTGGCTTTGTCAACAAGAATCATATGTAACCTAACCAATCAAGATTCAATTACATGTTCCATCCAGTTTAGAACATTGCAATACATGGATTTCATTTACCAATAACATATTTATACATCAGAACACACACTTATTATACACAGACAACATCACACACATATTATATAGACACATACAACATAGTAGGACACACAACAACACACACTTCATCATAAATTTATAATAAACTAAGAGCAATAATCATTGAACACTGTAAGGCAAACAAACAATTATAACTTTTGAAAGACTAAACCATAAAATCCAAAGCCACAAAAACCAATAAATGTCTCAGTTTACAATTAACGTGGGACTGGTGAAATTACCTTTTTCAACTTCAAATATAAGCCCAAGTATACTTATCTTCAAGTTCAAGATTTCTGTAACACCCACTTTCCCGGCCTAGATCAATTAAGGTATTAATCAAATTTAAGCTTGGGATTTAATTAATTATGTGGTTTAATTCTTTTATTTGTGATTAATTGAATTATTATTTTAATATTAATTACAACATTTTGTTAGAGGAATTTGAGGTGGCCGTATAGAGTGGTTTAGTCACCAACACCTCACCTAATACTCACAGTTGCATGCAATTAAACAAAACAATCAAAGGTGTGTGTGTGTTGTGCTCTCGGCCGAAGGATCAAGGAAGAACAAGAATTAATCAAATTGATCTTAGGATTTGCATGAATTGAGTTACTGAATTGGTAACATAAACAAGGTTAGCTTACTGAATTGGATTAATCAATTGTTGAATGTTTCGGTTTATATATATGAAATCCGATTATGGCATGTTAATGAATTGATGAACTTAGAATGCATGCATGTTAGATTAAATGCTTATTATAAGTTGTTTATATGATTAGATTGAATTCTGGAATCATAGAACGACTACATGCTTAAAATCAGTGTTGAATTGAGTTAGAAACTAGAATTGAGGAAGAACTCATGAATTAATCGGATTTATGATGAATCCGTCGGAATTGAGCGAATTCCGATAACATTTGATCGGATTTAATGAAATCCGATAATTTTTATCGGAATTAGATCGGAATCCGATAACTTAATATCGGATTTGGTCCTAACTCTTTTATCGGAATCTTGGATTATCGGATTTGAACATTTGATCGGATTTATGACTTTTAATATGAAATCAGACATGTAAATGCCTTAACTTTTTTCTCGGATTTCCATTTTCTCGGTATTGGACCTTTATCGGATTTGCCTTAGCAATTATATCGGATTTACTTTCTCGGATTGTGATTCTATCGGATTTGAACAATTTATCGGATTTAGCCTTTACTTGGATTGTGCCTATGCTCGGATTTGGGTAATGATTTTATCGGAATTGAAATGATCGGATTTGGTATTATCGGATTTGGACATTATCGGATTTGTTGCAATCGGAGTTGGACTTTCTCGGATTTTGAATCTTCACTCGGATTTCCATTTGATCGGATTTGGTTAATCGGATTTGATGATTTAAAGATAAACATGAATTGTATATCTTTGGGAATTAGGTTCAATGGATATGTATTTATTCAATTGTGATCATACATGATTTACATGATTAGATATGATATTTATTTTGGATCAGTATTATAATTTGAATACTGACTTGGGTTACTTCAATCTCAGGAACTGAGAAGACTCAGTGAGTTAGTCACTTGAGTGTGCTTCATTGCATTGAATACTTTGCTGAGTGGGTTTATATCTTTTGATATACAGGATATGATATCCTATTTGGAATGCTCTTGTTTGGATTGTATATACATGTTATTTGGAGATCAGTTTAGTCTGAACCATTGCTTGGGGGATTTACCGTATCAGATCTTGTGGTGCATCTGTTGTACCCAAAAAGGCTGGTATTGTTATCCATTTTAGCAAGGTTATCGGTAAATATAACACTGTACTTTTTAAAACATATATTTGACTGCACGCGGAAGCTAATTACATATAAATATCTTAATTACATAATAGATACAAAAGGATTTCACTTGTTTGATGTACAAAGATCGATACAGTGTTAATACAAAAATAGGCTCTTTCAAAAACTTGACATCAGAGTTTGGTCTGTCCATATTCCCAGCCCAAAGCAACAAGCTCACCAAAAGAGAACCTGCAAAACAATCTAGTAGGGAATTAGCACAAAGCTAAGTGAGGGAACAGATATCTAAACATACACAAGGCAAATATGCCCAAACCAAATAGCTCATGAATCCCAGGAGAACCGGCGGTGTTGCAAGCACCTATAACCATGGTCGGCCAAAACCAAGGTTTACCGATAGCCCAGCTAACAGTGATAACAACACCAGTCTTCTTAAGTACAATAAATGCACCACAAGATCTGGTAAGTTACACCCCCAAGCAAAGGCCCAGACTAAACTGGTCTCCAAATAACATGCATATACAATCCAAACAAGAGCATTCCAAATAGGATATTAAATCCTGTATATCCGAAGATATAAATCCACTCACCAAAGTCTTCAAAACCTTGGCACACTCAGATGACTAAATTCACCGAGTCTTGTCAGTTCCTGAGATTGAAGTAACCCAAGTCAGTATTCAATTCATAATACCGATCCAAAATAGATATCATATCTAACCATGTAAATCATGTATGTACATAATAACATATATACATATTCATCCTACAATAATCCCAAAGATATACAAATCATTGAAGCCGATTGAATCCAAATCCGATCGAATGGTAATCCAAATAAATATCTAAATCCGATAATACCAAATCCGATAATATCCAAATCCGATGGAATGGAAATCCGAGTAAAGGCAGATTCCGAGTAAGAGTCCAATTACGATAAAATCACAATCCGATAAGGGCACAATCCGATTAAATGTTTAAATCCGATAATCCAAGATTCCGATAAAAGAGTTAGGGCCAAATCCGATAAACATGAAATCCGGTAAAAAGTCACAATCCGGTAAAGGTACAATCCGATAAAGAGTTAGGGCCAAATCCGAGTAACTTCTATCGGATTCCGAGTCATTCAACCACAAATCCGACAGAATCATAACTTCATGCATAAATCTATTTCTAACTCAAATCTTACTGATTTCATGCATACAAGTTATATATGTTTCCAGAAATCATTCTAAACAGGTTATGAACACATATTGATCATAAAATCTAACATGCATACGTCCTATGATCATCAAATCATCATATATGCATCAATCGGATTTCATATAAATAATACACAAATCTATCAAACCGAGATAAAACTACAATCAACATCATAGCATAGAATTTCTAACCTTAAGATGATAACAAACTACCACAATAATGCAAGCAAGATGGAGATTGATTTTCTTTTCTTCTTTCCTTTCTTTCTTCTTCTTCGGCCGAGAGTAACCCAAAGAACACACACAACACACTTTGTCCAAAGTTGCAAGTAAAGAAGTATGGAGGGGGAGTGGTAGCTAAGTCCACCAAATCGGCCATACCCCCCCCCCCCCCCCTCAACAACCCAAATATAAAATTACCATTATTATTTACCTTAAATAATAAATCCAAATAATAACACAATACTTGTCAATAACACATATTCACAAAATAAAACACATAAACCAAATAAATCCCAAATTAATTAATTAATTACCTTAATTAATCTAGGCCGTCAAAGAGGGTGTTACAAATCTTTCCTCCTTAAGAAGATTCCGTCCTCGGAATCACATCGCTCTCAAACAAGGAAGGATACCGGCTCCTCATATCCGCTTCAGTCTCCCAAGTCAAGTTTGAACCCAAACTGTGCTTCCATTTGACCAAAACCATTGGTATCTGTTTCTTTCTCAGTTTGGTGACTTTACGATCCAACAGTTCAACTGGTTCCTCTATAAGTTTCTGATTCAAATCCACACGAAGATCCTTAATTGGAAGAACTTGCACTTGATCTTCTACATTACACTTGCGCAAATAACAAACATTGAAGGTATCATGAATACCCGCTAATTCATTTGGAAGATCCAACGCAACAGCTTGATCATTAACCACTCTTCTGATTCTGAAAGGACCATTAACCCACTAGTCTGTTTTGCAGATTAATTACGGTGAGCTTTGAAGCTTTAACTGGGAATATGGACAGACCGTACTCTGATGTCAAGTTTTTGATAAGAGCCTGTTTTTGGATTAACACTGTAAAAGTTTTGATGTATAAAACAAGATAATCTTTTGTATCTATTATGTAATTAAGTTAATTATATGTATTTAGCTTCCGCATGCGATTATATTATATGTTTAAAAAGTACAGTGTTACACTTTCCAACTTTGGTTTCACTTGTTGGTCGATTTGGTGAAAGAAGCTACAAATATATAACAGATTATAACTTGCTTAACTGGAACAAAAGTTTTAGCCAAGTGCATAAACACCACCGAAGCAAAGCCATAAACTAGTTTCTTACCAGAATCGTTACCGGTGAGAAGCCAAAAAATCAATTATTTGGTGAGAGAGGTCACCAAAATAGGTTCTTGTGATGAACTCGTAAAATCGCTGCCATAGATTGGGTGAGGAGAGAACCGATTGAGAAGCTGTGAGGAGAGAACTATCGATTTAGTATAGATACAAGTAGAGAATGATCTAGATGTCGATGGGTGTCTATTTTGGGACAAAGGCTGTTCGATTTTGAGAAATTTTGAGCAGATGGTTCACATAAAGACAAGGGTTGTACATTTGATTTGGGATTTTTGGACAAGGGGATGTAAGTACGTTTGATTTGGAAATTTTGAGACAAGGGTTTGGGTTAGAATGGGGGGAAATTTTGGGGGGAAGGTGAAAAATGGTGGGAAAGTAAAAAATTTAGGTAATTTCTTTTACTTTCTTAACTTATATTTAGTAATTGATATTATTAAATTTATTTGTTTTTTCAATTATACTAACTTTTTTGTTAAATTTTAATTAAAAAGATAACTAAAAATATGTGTTATAAATATAAGATTTATATTCTTTTAATAAGTTTTATGTCATATTGATATGTAATTGTTTTTGATGGATCTTAAGTGTTATACGAGATCTCGGCTTGTGATTTCAAATAAGATCTTCAGTAATATGGGTTGTCATGTGTAACAAGAAGCGATTAAAAGCATGTTTTTGTCGGTTTATATACGTACATATCATGACCTGTGAATCAATTATGATCAATAATCATTATGAATGGCTTGTATGAACCGGTTGTGCATTTGATTCAATAATATTGGTAATGATTAACCTATTTGGTTTCAAGTAATATAGTAATTGACCAATATTGATTATAATTAATCACCTTCATGAACAATATGACATTGTTTGACCAATAAGTATATCATATTTGGTTATATTAGTATCATATAAAAGTCGAGTTGAAAGCTTAGTACGCTTAGTGGTCATTAATGGTTAACTTTGGGTTTGTACTCAATTCGGTTATAAATCAATGAGAATTGCTATTTAATGGTTACTTTTTACCCAATTCTGTGAAAAATTAGTTGGAAAGTTATACATATCTGGAACAACATTTCCACAGTATTCTCCTTGTTCAGAATCCGTGGAAAATATGTGGGAAATCGCTCTTTAATTCTTACATTAGGTTTTCATACTCAATTCGGTTGGAAATTTTTTCGTTGAAATTTATACGACTTTTCCAACAACTTTCATACGGATTATTCATGTCTCAAATCTATTGAAAATCCGTGGGAAATCCCTTTGTAATCATTACATGTGATTTTAAACTCAAGTTTGTTGAAAATCCGTGGGAAAATTATACAAATTTGCAACAACTTTCCCTCGGAATATTTTCGTTTCAAAACAGTGGGAAATTTATGGGAAATATGTGGGAAATGAATAACAGTGTCTGTAGACTCAAATCCGTGGGAAATCCGTTAAAAAATTTTCCCACTGAATTTAGTTGTGGGAAATCCCTTTCTGATGTCTCTTTTTCTACTAGTGCTTGATCTTAGAAGTTTGTTCTTAATGAAAGTTTGAGTTGGTTCAGTTTTCATTTTTTGATTTGTGTTCTATTTAGTTATGTGAGATTGCCTAATCTGCAATGACCATAATATCTATAATGATCTTAATCAATTTTTAAATTTTTTTATGCTGAATTTTCTATCTAATAAATTTTTTTTGAACGGCTAACATTTCATTCATATCAAAATAACAATACACATAGTTTGTTACAAACTCACTCATTCTATCTAATAAATTGTTGATCTACATACTTTTATTAAATTATTAACTAGTTAAGAATAAAATACATATTATAATGTGTGTATAAGATATAAAATTTTGATATGGAAAATATTATTTTCAAATAGAAATAGATAAATAAAAAAATATTTACTCTTTTTTTAAAAATGTCGTATGTAATGATTATTCTAACATACTTTTTATATGTACAAAGATAATTTAATTGAATGAATTATCCCATTTTTTATGTGAAACAAACATGATAATAGAATATGATGGATCATTCAATTCCATATTTCCATCACTCATTCCATTACGTTGCTCATTCCATTCATTCATCATTATATAACAACCAACCAAACACACCCTTAATATCTTGAAAAAAAAACCAAACAACCACCTAACATGACTTACAAAAACCAAACAAAATTCCTTTTGAAATGGTGATAAAAGTAATTGCCCTTTTTTTTCTTTATTCCTCTTTATAAATAACGATGATGGCAATGCCGAAGCTCTATACCTAGTAAGTTTTTTGCTTTTCAATAAAAAATATTAATAAACATTAAACAATATTCTGATTTAAAAACCAGATACTAGATCAAACGTCACGATGGTCATATTTTTATTACAATAAAGTTTGTAGTTGATATATTTATTGATGTGCATTAAAGTTTCCAACCCCTTCGATCTATTTGCAAAGTCGTTTGGGTGGGCTACGGAGTCGTATAAAACTATAAATATGGCTATTACTTGCCTCTTAATTTTTTTTGGAACAAGTAAAACTTGAACCACAACCATAAGATTGGGGAATATCCTTTTCAAACTTCAATAACACTAGAATTGGGGAATATCCTTTTCAAACTTCAATAGCACTAGAACAAGATCTTTTGATACTACTTCCCATGAAATGAAAGTAATTTTGCTTTTAAGTTCTAAATATAGAAACTTCATCCAAAATCTGACCTAATTAAATTTATGGTCAATTGGGTTTCGGGTTTATATGAGCGAGTTAGTCGGTTAATGGCTAAAAGACAAATTATAAGAGAATTAAATTTGATGTTTAATTTATATGAAAAATACCACCGTAAAATGATTCTTGCAGTCATATAGGAAAAATATTACCTAATACTTTAGGTAAAAATGTACTACGTACCTAAGATAAATCTAACATAAAAAACAACCTAACATTCCTACCATAATGGATTACACGTATTAATGTTGGTGCTTGGGCATCTAAGCCTAGTTGACGATTCAAGAAAAAAATTTTAGGGGACTCAATCCTTCAATTTTACGATTAAGAATTTAATAGTCAAAAGTTTCACTTGCTGAAAAATTCTCTATTATTTCAGAAATTTTTTCTAAGAAAACAAAAAATCAGAAAACTTGTTCGTTTATACAATTTTTCAAGAAAACAGAAAACTCATTCACTTTCCCAAACTTCTCAATTTTTTCAAGTTTTCATAATTTTTCAAACAACATTTTCAAGAAAACACTCAAACTAAACATGTTTTCCATTTTATTTTGAAAAGGAAAACTTCACCCTTTCATCTAAAATCTAAATACGTCTTATATTTTTTTTTTCCAGAAAATGAAAACTTCAATCATTTTTCATAGAAAAAAAGAAAACGAAAAACAGGAAATTTTTCTCCAGCTAAATGCAGCCTTAACCTCTCAAGATATTTCGTGATTCCCACTTGAATCACCAAAGTTCTTACAGACTCAAACTAAGCAATCTCAACATCAATCTTGCTCAAAACTTAACCATTTTGTATAATTTTTAAAGCAATGCATTAAACATACTAACATTTATCAAATATTGTGTTACTATTCCTAAGCACTATTCATCTACAGTGTTTTTTTTACTCTTATAATATTATTTATCTAAACTAAAGATTTTTCATCTATGATAAATATATTTTTCTCATAAGGATTATTTTTTTACAAATTTTTTTTATCTCAAAGTCTAATTTATTAAAGTTAATATTTGAAAAACTAATTAACAAAGTCTACCTTAAAGTTTAATATAGTTAAAGTTAACATCAGAAAATATTTTACAATAATCTTATGTCAACCACTACCTTCTAAGGTTGTATGACACATGGTTGATTTGTATGACTATTAGTAGTGGATGATGCTCGATTTTGCATATTTTTACAATGATGATTCGTGTCTGTGGTAAGTTTCAGATTTTTAGGGGTTTTTAAGTTTGGTTTTTTAATAGATGTATATTTTGAAGTTTGTTTATATAAGTATACATATTTGATACAGAGATATATGTGTTTACTTTATTTCGAGAGTTGAAATATTGATGCTTATTCTTGGAAAAAGGTTATGTCAACTTGCAAATTTGAAACGAAAAACACAATGTCACAATGAGTCAAATAAGAACTGTTCATCTAGCTACAGTGTTTTTTTTACTCTTATAATATTATTTATCTAAACTAAAGACTTTTCATCTATAGTAAATGTATTTTTCTCATAATGATTATTTTTTTACAAAATTTTTTTATCTCAAAGTTTAATTTATTAAAGTTAATATTTGAAAAACTAATTAACAAAGTCTACCTTAAAGTCTAATAGTTAAAGTTAACATCAGAAAATATTTTACAATAATCTTATGTCAACCACTACCTTTTAAGGTTGTATGACACATGGTTGATTTGTGTGACTATTAGTAGTGGATGAGGCTCGATTTTGCATATTTTTACAAGGGTGGTTCGTGTCTATGGTAAGTTTCAGATTTTAGGGGTTTTTAAGTTTGGTTTTTTAATAGATGTATATTTTGAAGTTTGTTTATATAAGTAATAATATTTGATACAGAGATAGATGTGTTTACTTTCTTTCGAGAGTTGAAATATTGATGCTTATTCTTGGAAAAAGGTTGTGTCAACTTGCAAATTTGAAACGAAAAACACAAGGAGTCAAATAATTAACAAAAATTTTAGATCCATGAAGCCTATTAAGTTGTTATTCTATATTGGTGTATCTACCAGCATGTATGTATATGTGTTTGTGTCTCATGTGTCTTTTTAGTAAAAATTGTACGAGTGTAGAGTGGAAAGAGATATGGATTTTGGGTTGAATTATAGTAAGCGAATAAACTTTTGTTACTCACCTTGATGTTTAGGTTGATTCATGCAACAAGTTTGAAGTGTGTGATGCCTAAGTGCTTCTGAATTTCTGTGAGTAGAAGCCATAAATGATGATGCGGAAGTATGTTCAACCGGAGATGAAAGTTTGTTAGAGTGGAAGGTCATAAATGATTATGAAAATATGTTTTGTTAGAGTGGAAGGCCATAAATGATGCTATGGAAGTATGTCGTACATGTGATAAAAGTTTGTTTTTAACACCAGGACACTTATTAGGGGTACAAGATTAGTGTTTGGTTTAAAAAATGAATGATACCCATTGAATTGAATGTTTGTGTTTTAATAACCAATCAAACATTTTCGTTAAATCTATTATATACAAGCCCCGTCACAACGCGCAGACACTAAAAACCTTGTTCAAGATATGATTTAGACAAACCCTACCAGTTTTATTCTAGTTTAATCAAGTTTTAAAGTTTCTATGTTCGATTATAGTCCTCGGTTCTACACCACCCTTGAACACAATAGAAACCTAATTAAAACTCTATCAATTGCTACGACTCTTGTGTTAAGATGATCACAATGGGTATAGGACTCATACCGGATCGAT
The DNA here is from genome assembly GCA_947179395.2 of Pulicaria dysenterica. Lineage (NCBI taxonomy): Eukaryota > Viridiplantae > Streptophyta > Magnoliopsida > Asterales > Asteraceae > Pulicaria > Pulicaria dysenterica. The sequence goes on from OX359291.1 coordinate 18,606,775, forward strand.
TTCCAAATGATTTTCAAGCAACTTGGTGATAAAATGACTCGATTCTACGTTGCTTCCTTCTCAGCCGAAGCACACACAAACACACAGTTCACACACTTGTACAAAGAGTGACTACAGTAATTGATTATGTGACCTTGTGTCCTAATTTGGGTATTTATACCCTTCTTAAGTATTCCTAAATCTCCAAACACCACTTATATTATCATAAATGAATATTAACACCGAACATATGAATAAAAGAAGTCCATTCTTTATTAATAAGAATATTATAATAATAATTACAATCAGGAAATAAGTATGGCATACGAGTCAAATGGTCCAAAGGTTATATCAATGAGAAGTTTTAAAGGATAATGTCATTTACAGTTACAAATGACATGTAAGACAATTTTCATCCAGTCTGACTTGTTTCAAATAAAAGATTTAATTTTTTTCTCATACACACTTAATACAAATTTTATCCAATTTGATTCCTTTTAATTTTAAGATTTTGAAAAAATAGGAGCAATAGTTACTAGTGTAATCTTCGATCTGTTTGATCCATTTTATATTTTATTTTTTAAACACACAACCCTTTGATCATTTCAAGTGCAAGTATCGACTTATAATGATGTTTTATAAAATTTTATATACTAGTTTATTACCCCGTGTAAAAACACGGGGATGTTTAAAAAAAAGTATAAAATTTGATGGTATGAAATTATAAAAGGTATAGTAAAATAAGTGTAAAAGTGTTTCAGAAATGTTTTGAGATATTAAAATTTTTAAATAAAAATAATAAAATATCACAAAACATTTACATGTCAGAATTTTAACAAAAAACAATAACTAATTTTTTTGAAGTACTACTATTAATGGATAACAAAAAATTAAGAATATACTAATTTTTAAAAAGTGTAATATTACAATAAAATTTATACCAAAACGTAGATAAAAATGAGACGATCACAAATATATAATTATTTTTTCTCTAAACAAAATGTATCACAAGTTAGTAAACATAATGTATAAATACCGTATAATTAATTATATTAATATACAATTTTTATAAAACTCTCTCACATGTTTTATAAAAACCCCTCATAATTTTCATTCAGACCCCTCCCAATTGATTTAGATTTGGAATTCGATGCCATTAATCTTTCTAAAATTGTTTTTGAAATTTGAAATTGAAGGTTATGATTGGTTAATTAATACTCAATTTATGATTATTTATATATATATATTTTTAGAAAATTGTTTGAAATTTCTAACTTTTATACATAACATGATACCACTTATCTACTATCTGTTAGCCATCTTTTATTATCATTTTCTTGCTTTCTATAATTATATAATACTTTTTTAATAAAAACCACTCACATGTTTATAAAACCCCCTCATAATTTTTATTCAGACCCCTCCCAATTAATTTAGATTTAAAATTCGATGACATTAATCTTTCTAAAATTGTTTTTGAAATTGAATAATTTTGAAATTAAAGGTTGTGATTGGTTAATTAATACTCAATTTATGGTTATTTTTGGAAAATTTGCATGCCTTATATATATATATATATATATTAGATTAGATGCAGTCTTAATTAACGAACTTTATCTAATGTAGGATATATGAAGACCGAAGATCGTGAGCCTATTTGTACTTTTTCGTTTTGTACATTATCTTTGTTGTTAAAGATACTAAAGATGATGGATGTAAATTGTAATTTGTTTAGATCTAGTTAAATTCATTTTAATGTATTGATGTGATATTATTACATGATTTATGGAAGTCAAATACCAAATTTTCAATTTATGATGATTTTGTTACAAGATTGACTTTTAAGTTTATAAAGCCTTATGTATATTTGTTATGTTATGATTATTCATTAGGTACAAATAGTATTTAAAACAAACTAATTGTATTTTGGCATGACAAAATATTAGCCACAAACATTTCTTAGTGTCAAATATTCGTTAGGCACGAGATAATATTAGTACTAAATGCTCGTTTGGCACGGACAGTTATTAGTTTTAAATGACATTTGGCATGGATAATTATTAGTTTTAAATGATATTTGGTACCAGATAATTATTAGTGTTAAACATGAATTTGGCACATGTTACAAAATCGTGTCAAATAGAAATTTGGTACTGTTTTCTTTAATTTGTGCCCAATACTCGCACAAAAGTGAAAAACCATATTAAAATTGTGCCAAATACTATTTTGCACGGTTAGTATTTGGCATAGAGACAAAACCATGTCAAATAATATTTGGTATGGGTTTTGAAGTATTTGACATTTTTTTCCACTTTCCAAATACATGTTTTCATTGTAGTCGTCGGACGCTTTGTAAGTTCTATGACTCTTCCCTCGGAGCCATTAATATTGTAAGTCGTAGCTTTTCTAAAACAAAATTTTAACAATTTAGTTTTCAAAAATGTATCAAAGGTGTTACATTTTGGTATTATGTATATCAAATTTTAAATGTCCACCATTTAATATACTAGAATTTTAAAATTTACTATTTTATATATGATAGTACATATTACACAAGTAAATTTCTCATTATGCCTTTATTTTTAACAAAAGTTATTATTATTATTAATATTATTATTATTATTATTATTATTATTATTATTATTATTATTATAATTAACATTCAACCATCAAGTGAATTTTGGATAACGTGATGAACATGAAGAATTGAACATAAGAATATAAGATGAATATGATAAAGAAGAATACAATAAAGCTCAAAAAGATTTTAATTTATTTATTAATTATTTTAGATAAAGATGACCTGTTGTAACCTATTATCATATGTTATAATACATTAATAGTAACGTTCATAGTACATCAAATGTATTTAAAAATTTGATAAACATACTAGCAGAATGTAATCTATACTATATTATAAAGTATTTAACTTTCTTTTTTTAAAATTTTTTAAAACTACTCAATTTTAAATAGTATAAGTTTTTATGCTTAAGATACAAACACTTAAAACAATAAACTAACCAATCATTCTCTTAATTATCTCAACTAATTTAAGACGACTATTACTTTAATAAATTATTAAACATCACAATAACTATTTAATTTATCTAATTTGGCTAAATTACTTACATCAATACAATTTTAAGGGTATAATATCTTTTTCTCTAATTATTTATAATAATATTTTTTAATTGTTTTTCAAAAACTATTTTAACAACTAATAAAATGGTTGATTGTAAAAAAAGTAAAGAAACTAGAAATAGGAGAAAAAACATGAATATGTTGACTAACACCGCATTTCACACATACCATACCCTACTTTTAAAATCAAACATGTTGTCAGCACAAATTATTGTCATCACCGCTGCATTGCACGGATACAATGCTAGTAACTTAAATACATTTTCAAAAACTAAACTTAAAAATTGAATTACAAAGCATTAAGCAATTTACAATTTGATTCAACTATAGCAATCAATTTCATTTTAATATGATGAGAGAGTAAAACATGAAATTTATTTGTATATGCTGAAAAGGTGAGATTTCAAAATAACAGAAATATTTGTAAAGTTGATTCATCCAAGACACATTCATACTTTACTAAAGGGTTTAGTTCATAAAAGTGTATACAACTTTACACATTTTGCTATTGTATGTACTGTACCTTCAAACTTACCATTTGATGTACTAAACTTTTAACTTTTAAATTATTTGTTTTTTTTACCTATTGATCAGGTTGCCGGTAATTTCATCATTTTTCTTTTTCTTTTTATCTGATGTGGAAATGAGGTGTCAATTAATAGATGAGGTGTCATTTATGAGGTGTAATATAACAGATCCTTGTTGTGGACCCATACCCAAACCCAAACCCGTACGTCTCATTAGTACCTTTTCGTTATTCATCCTCTCTCAACTACCGCCATTTTCCTTCGGTTTTCTCTTCTACGATCATCATCCGTGCCGTTCGAGTGAATCTTAATGCAATTGGTGGTTAGTGTTCTTGTTATCCTTCGTTATTGATGCATAATTTTTGTTTATTTTGGTCGATTGTTGTTAATGAGGACCGAAACATTGAAGTGTGCATTGAAGGGTTGTGCCCTTATGAGTTTTGAAAATTTTCAACTTTTTAACTGTGTTTTCATAATCGTTTTTGATTCATTAGTGTAATGTGAGTTTTGTGTATGTGAAATTAGGGTTTTAGTGATGTATTAGGGTAAGGGGAAACAAAGTGTAGATAAGGGTAAGGGGAAACAAAGTGTAGATAAGGGAAAGGTATAGCCAAAGAGGGACCAACTGTTAAGAAAAATGCAACACCAACTGTTGGAGGATTCATGACTGATGCAAGAAAATCCTACAACACAAGAAGCCAAGAATCACCAAAGAAGCAAAAACCAAAGTTACAGCCAATCAGAAGACATGCACAACAAAAAATTTCAAAGATCAATATGCAAAAGAAAATACCTGGTCCAGGAAGCACATCAAATGATCCTACAATTCTAGATTAAGTAATTAGATAAACTATTTTTGATGTAAGTATTTGAATGGTTTGGTTTTTTTGGATGTAAGTATTTGACTAATATGGGTATTTTTGAATGTAAGTATGTGACTGACTTTACCTTAACTGTTTTTGGATGTAATTATGGTCAACAAATGCAACTCTAATGGAGGTGTTTTTAATTAATACAGCTGCCGTTTTAAGTAATACATGCTGCTGTAATGGAGGTGTTTTTAAGTATGTTGCTGTTATAATGTTGATGTATAAGCTGTTTAGCAGTTTTTGGTTGTAATGTTGCTGTTATAATGTTGTTGTATAAGTTGTTTAGCAGTTTTTGGTTACGAGATGATGATGAAGAAGAAGCCCTAAGTGTTGTTGAGTTACGAGATGATGATGAAGAAGAAGCCATATGATATGATGAAGAAGAAGCCCTAGTTCTGATTACGAAGAAGAAGAATCCGTAGTCACTTGATGATGAAGAACAACTCTAGGGCTTGAATCGTGAAATCTGTTTGATCGTTTAAAGAAGAAAGAGAAGAAACGTTTATAAAGAATGAAATGCCACATCAGATATACAATAAATAAATTTTAATGACACATAAGATACAACCTATTACACATCATCATTTACTAGGTAATAGGTAAAAAAACAAAAAATGTAAAACTTAAATGTTTAATACGTCAAATGGTAAGTTTGAAAGTCTGGTACATACAATAGCAAAAGATGTAAAGTTGAATGCGCTTTTATGAACTAAACCCTTTACTAAATTGTAACATAGTTTGAAAGATATCATGCATTAATCAAATTTATAAGTGGAAGAATTAACTTCCTAAATTAAATTCTAGATACATATACATTAAAATGACAAAACAAATGTGACCTTAAAGAATCTTAACAAAAGAGATTACAGAATTTTTTTTTTTGAAAGGCAAAAAGGAAACATAGACTAGAGAGCTTCGGCATTGCCATCACCCATAGACTATGCTCCAAAATTTCATTAAAATTAAAAACTAGCAAGGTGCTAGAGAACACGAGTACATACAAACAAACACCGATACAAGCCAGAAAAAAACTGAATACGGTTCGCTAAACCAAAATATAATTACTAATTATGGAACGCTACAGCGTCCGATGGAGAGCGAAACCAAACCTGAATGTCAAACTTCCGATTCTTAATTCTGGCAGCACACCAATGACCTGAGATACGCTGGATACTTGGGAAAATGTCCTCCACTCTAACCTTATCTTGATCTGAGCCCGTAGCATGTAGAATACGATTTCTCCAACCCCAAATCGACCAGATGCATACCATACATACAGCTTCGAAGATCTTTGCAGAAAACAAAAGGGAAGAAGCACAAACAATAATAAAACACAATATTGTCATCACTAAATCTATATTAAAGCGTACATGTAATTCAGTAATTCAATGCTACAAACAATAATAAAACACAATATTGTCATCACTAAATCTATATTAAAGCGTACATACTTCACTTATTGGTACATGTCATTTTATACTTATAAGCATACGTTGTTTTTCATTTATTTTTAATATATATTAAAAAAAGATTATAATATCATTATTTTATTTTTAAATTCTTTTTAGCAATTATCTCTTTTTATCCTCTCAAATATCACATTAGTTATTTCCTCAAATGTCATTTTTATGTGATTTAGTTTGTTAACAGTTAAAAACTTTAACCAAAAATATTTATTAAATCATTTAGTTAATATATCTATCTATACTTATGGTTATTTATGTAAACACGTGTACCAATTGGATTAAATCTATAAATACAAATTTAAAGAGGTTCTGCAATTTTTTTTTGATGATGATGTATGTATGAAATTTTAGGTTCTAATAGACTTACCAGTTTTTATAAGATTTTATATCTCTATTTATGCTTTACAATTGTTTTACTATATATATTAAGCATTATATAATATTTAAATTTTACTTTAACCATCCTTGTATTTATAAATGAGATGTTAAACTAATTTTTATATTATACATTTGACACATGCTACTTTTGCGTGCTTATATCATATTATGATTTTAATATTTATACTTACCATTTGCACTATGATTTATTTAATAACTAGCAGTTAGCTTACCCGCACTTCGCGTCGGGGACTGATTACTTTTTAAACAAGTTTGATTAAATTATTCATTTACTATATTATTTACTAAAAACCAAAAGAAAATTTTGAACCACTTACGCAAAAAGGTAAATTGATTGAAATATGAAACTTAAAACAATTGAATCGCTTGAATTAATTTAAAGTAATTTAGTTTTTCTGTATTTTAGAACTATGTATAATATTTAAACAATGAGAACCTATTTCACTATTAACAAATGTGACTTGGATTCTATCAAATAGAACAAATAAAGCATGCCAATAACAAAAAAAGATATTTAGGGGTACATATATATGGACGGTAGATCAATACTTAAAAATGGAAAGAAATAGAAACAAATAGAACAAACAAAAACACAAATAACAAAAAGAATTTAAAACAATAAACTCATTGTAAATACACACAAGTCTAACTTCAAGATCCAAACTTAGAAATAATCAACATTTTAATGTTACATATTTTTGAATCCAAATCCTAAACTTAAAAACTTATCTTGTATATTGTAATTATTTATTGTCATATTTATTGTAATTATTTATTGCCATATTTTAGATAAAAATAATAATTTTGTAAGACAAAAAAAGGATAATGAAATATTAAGCAACAGTAAGTATTATAAAAATAAAACTACATAAATAATGTACAATATACATCTATAACAATGTAACAAAAAATAAAACTTTATACTAATAATAAATAATAGACTATAATCGGCCCAATAAAAAACAACCTGTTAAAAAAGTTAAAAAAAAGAAAAGAAAGCTGGAGCATTGACTCGAACGTTAGTCTGCTCCAACACATGCAAACACCTTGACCAATCATTCTGGAGGCCCTTTGTAACATGTTCCGCAATTATTCATATATAATCATTTTTCTTTTTGTGACAAAAAACGGCAATTTTTTTTCCTGCCAAATGTATTATATATATAATATCTATTAGCTCTATCATACTCTAATTGAAATGACATTTTTAGTATTGTTTATTACCTGTTTTTTCATTTTCTTTACAATAAAACTAAGAGGAAATGTCACTGCGGCACTATCATGTCCGCTATTTATATTCATAACATATTAAGTGAGAAATATGTTAATTATTTTTATACTTATTTACGTGTTTGTAAATGTGATAATAGCTATCATGATTGCTAATAGCAGAGTACTTATTTTTCACTAAAAGCAAACTTAATGTATTTTTCTATTATACCCATAATGTTAATGAATAATATGTAAATATATTTTATAGCATAAATTTTTTATAATTAAATAATTCTGATTCTATAATATAAGTACTTGTGAATTTTAAACAAAATATGTATAACATATTATATAAAGTAAAATATATTTTATACCGGCATGCAATATATCAGTTTTACACATAATTGTGAAGTTAAAAAATGTTATACTAAGGTTATTTACCTTTTTATTTTACATAGTGAAATTTTTTATAAGTAACCTTGATGAAAGAGTTTTCATTACAATTATGTAAAATAAACCATATTTTAAAGTATAGGTTAGTAAAAATTAATATTTAAAAGGTATTATTTTATGATATTTTTACATTCATAAATACTTAAATGTGTTAATAATGAAATAATTAACATTCACCTCATTCAAATGATTTATAAGTGTACAACAATCTAATATAAGTACCGCTAGATAGGAATGCAAATAAGCTGAGCCAAGCTAGACACTTATTGAGTCAGACTCGTGTAGGATTTTTTAAGCTCGAGATTGAGCTCAGCTCATTTAGAGCTCGTGATATTGAGCTCATACTCAGCTCGTTTAAGGTTTATAAAGCTCAGGTTCTGCTCGTTTAGGTTCGGGTATTATTTTTTGATAATTTTATAAAATGATATATATAGTTACTAAAATTAAAAATATACAATATAAAATTTATTATCGCGAGCTTAAATGAGCGCACTTTTTGAAGCTCGAGCCCAACTCATTTATTAGACGGGCTTTAATTCAGACTCGAACTGAAGCTCATTAAGACACAACTATTTTATGCTCTTAACGATTCGAGCTTAAATAATATATAAGTAATTTGACTCGTTTACATCCCACCTGCTAGCAACATACCGCATACATCACCTCTCCAGATTTAATTACTAAAATGAGGAAAAAGAAATTGTAAAAATAACACTAAAAATCGTTTATATTTCTTACAAATTTTGCCCTTTATGATGTCTGCCCACCGAGTTTCCCCTTCCCCTCTCCCTCGCGCTCCCCTCCATCTTCGATTCAATTCATACATAATCCAACCAACCCAAATAAATGAATCAAAGATGGATTAATAAATTATTGCAGCGAGGGATTTCAAATTATTAAATAAATTCTTTTTTATCTTTTTAATTTTGTTTTGTTAGATTATAGGATTTCGAAGCAGATTGGCTCGGCAAGATGGTGATCATATCGCAGGAAATGGTTAAGCAATTCCAGAATATGATGGAATCAAGTCGGTGATTCTATCTAAAAAACCCTAATTTTTCTTCACATCTTTATCTGTTCATATCTTCCTTTTTTTGTTAATTTGATCCACAGCTCTGCTGATATTCTCATTTTCTTTTTTTCAAATTCGTTGTTTCAGTTGACGAGCCACTCAAGATTACATTTGAGGTTTATGTTTCTCTTAATCTCTTCTCTGTGTTGGATCTGCTACGAGCAGTTCATAATTTATATCTTGAATCATTCGATCCTGTTTGCTTTTTTTTTTTTTTTTGAACTTTGTTATAATCTGAAACCACTTTATGTGAATCAGAAGTCAACATTTGTGTATTTTTGGTCAAATGGACCTTATATGTCAAAATTGTAATCCAAATTAGCCTCCAAGTTCAAACCTTTTTGTCAAAATTGTAATCCAAATTATATTCTTTTGTTGTGTTAATTTAGATATTCATCTCTCCATAGCAACTATGGTTCCATAACTGAACTTCAATCGAAGGTGGATAATCTTTTAAGCTAGTAACTGAATTGATACTAGAAATCTTGTTGGTGAACACAAATCATATGCTGTGGATGCTCATGATTCTTTAAAATAGACCAGAATATGATCTATAGTAAATTACAGATAGATATCTAGTGAATGATATATGTTCATACAAGACGCGAATTGATATGGGCTTCTGATTCACAGAATTTGCATCAAGGATATCCAACTGAGGCTCTCGTCCGGTTTTTAAAAGCAAGAGATGGAAATGTCCCCAAGTCCCATAAAATGGTCAGCTCAAAGTCCTCCCTTGAAATTTATTTGTTATTTTCAAGATTTTTAATTATAAATGCTCTCTTTTCAGCTTGTTGATTGCTTAGAATGGAGGATCCAAAATGAGATTGATAACATATTGACAGTGAGTTTGTATTATCATTACGTAAAGCTTCATCAGGCATTATCTTTTTTGCACATTTTGTCAGTTTGTTCATGTGATAATGTGCTATTTTGTTCCTGCATATGCATATGAGACCGCTTCTTGGTGCTGTCACTTAACTTATTGTTAAAATTTTGTATATTATGCAGAAACCAATTGTTCCTGCTGACTTTTATAGAGGAGTTCGTGATTCACAGCTTATAGGAATGTCAGGTTACACAAAAGAGGTATTTTTATAAAAGAAGCTAATTGCATAAGTTTCAAATTATTGCTTATATCTTTTATGCACTTTTTTCTTGTAGAAACTAATTAATAAACATATATAAAATAATAAAATACCTTAAATCACTAGTCAAAAGACGCCAATGAGATCTTTGCTGATTTTTCTTTGGTTTCGTGTTGAAGGGGAGACCTGTTATTGCTGTTGGAGTAGGGCTAAGCACATATGATAAAGCATCTGTAAGAGTTCATAAGTCTCCATTTCTACTTATACGTGTTTACTATTTTACTGTAGGGATTGGATTAACTAGTTTTTGAATTCATGGCTTGACTTATACGTTGGTTTAAACAACGGTAATCAGTTATGGTGTAAAATTTTCAACTAAATTCCTCTTTCGTGTTAGATTCATTACTATGTTCAATCACACATCCAGATAAACGAATACAGGGACCGGATAATATTGGTATGTTTTTTTAATTTGACTACTTCTGTTAAGAAAGTATCTTATTACAAATTTCTGAACGGACTGATTTTCCTTCTTTAATTTTCTTTTCTAGCCATCCGCGACAAAAAAATTTGAGCGGCATATTAGCACATGTGTCAAGATTCTTGATATGACGGGGCTTAAAATTTCACAACTCAGTCAGCTTAAGGTACTTTGAAAATTACCTAGTTTTGTTTCTATTCTGTCGATTCTCTTAGCTGGTTTAAATATATAAGGATATTCGTTTTTCAATCAATATCATTAACATTTTTAATCATCACAGTGAAGTTATATATAATCTTGGAACCAATTTATTGTTATCTACTGATTTTTTTTGCAGCTGTTGACTGTTATATCTAGCATTGATGACTTAAACTACCCAGAAAAGACAGACACATACTATATTGTCAATGCTCCATACATATTTTCAGCATGCTGGAAGGTCCGTTCATCATATTTTCAAATCATCATTTAAAAACGACATTTTGTCATCATTCACCTCAAAATCTGAACTTTTGTAGGTTGTGAGGCCTCTTCTGCAAGAAAGAACTAGGAAAAAAGTTCAGGTGCTTTCAGGTTGTGGAAGAGATGAACTATTGAAGGTAAAACTCACCATTAGAGGTGGAGATTCGACCCATCTCATTATTATCATCATCATCATATAAACTTAACATGTTTACTTAAAAATGGCAGATAATGGATTATGATTCTCTGCCCCACTTTTGTAGAAGAGAAGGGAGTGGATCTGGATCATCACGACACTCAAGAACCAGCAATGGTGATGATAATTGCTTCTCATTTGGCCATGGATTCCACCAGGAGCTCTATAACTACATTAAACAGCAAGCCGAGGCCATGGAGAACCCAAAAGCCCCCATCAGCCACAAATCATTTCATGTGGCGTTCCCTGAACCCGATCCTGATGATTGTAAGATTGCACAGACTATAGAATCTGAATTCCAAAAGTTCAGTCAGCAAAACAGCGTTTCTGATAAACTAGACGATCTTACGGTTAATGAAGATAAAGAAAGGAAATGAAAGCTACCAGATACACCGCCCTGTGCCGACAATTTATCAGTGATGATTATAGTTAAGCCCTTCTTGTGGGATTTAAGGATTACACAGACAGTGATGTTAACTTAATGTTGTAACTTAAATAACTTGGTTTAATCAGGGTAAGCCTTGTGGTTTTCCTCTCTTGTCTCTCCCTTGAAGTTTAAGAGGTTAGTATGTTTAAGTGTTTGACATTAGAAGTCAAAATGTATTTGTTACTAAATTTTTTGGACTAATGTGATAGGGAGAAGAAAAGAGTTTATTACAAGAAGTCTAGAGCATATGGTCGAATGTGTTAATATTGTTTCCACAACAACAATATTACCCAATCCCGCTTCAGCGGGGTATCGGGAAGGTAAAATGTAGACAATCATACCTCTACCCATAGGGCCATAGGTAGAGAGATTGCTTTCTGAAAAAGACCTCCGACTGTGTAAAATAGAAATCAATAAATGAATAAAAAAATAGGAAAAGAAATACAACTAAATATAATTAGCCTCAAAATAAAATTAAATATAATAAAAAAGAAAAAAATAATAATAAAAAAAGACAACAACACTATGAATAACACTTATATAGGTAAGTCTTTAATCTTTAAAAATATTAGGTTTAATTTCTTAATTAGATATTAAATTTAGAGACATACTCGATCCTTATCCTATTCCCTAAGCTACCAAGTGCAAACTCGCTTTTCCTATCCCTGAACTCCTTCTTCGTGAGAGCCTATCTGAAATCATATCCTCGAAGATAGAGAGCTATTGTTTTCAATTTCTAGATAATCAAACACATGAAATGCACATAAACAAGGAGCTTTTGTTAGGAGGAAGCAATATGTTTTAGAAAGATATACACTTTGGTGTAAAAAAGAACATCTTTAATAAGGATCATATTTGGTGCTAGAAAGGAATATGAATGGTTGTGGGTTTCTTGCATGTTTGGAACTGATTTCTTGCATAGGTAAGAACACAAATTTTGTTTAATGTTTTGGGTTTTGTTTCATGAGTTCATCTTGATTTTCTTCATGAGTTTGATTTTGTGTTTGTGGAAGGTGATGGATGCAAGGTTAGTTAGGGCTGAAGGCGAATCACTGTTTTTTGCTTGTGGTGATGAAGGTTGGTGGTTATGAATGAAGGTGGTGATGGTCGTACGTCTGGTGGTCGGAGGTAAGTGTCGACATTGATCATGTCAATCAAAAAGAAACCTCCAAACACCTCTATATATACTTGCAATAATGCAAATGTTATACAATTATCTTGATTAATGATTTTATGGTATATAAGAATATGTGTTTTGTGTTTTTATAAAATAAAATGTTGAATAGAAGAAAGTGTTTGAGATAGTCATTACTAACAGGTAATCAAGTTTGGGTTAGCATTATTTTAGTCTAGCGGTATCAAGATATGATTAAAGTGTTTTTTCAAATGAAAATTCTTATTAAAAATATAAGATGTAAATTAGGTAGATAAGGTTTGTAATTTAAAAAGATATTCAAAGTCAGGGTTAGGGATATTAGCACAAAAGCATAATGCATGTTACCCATATCAGGAATTTGTTTAGATATAATACTTTATATAGGTTGGGGCAAAACAGATAAGATATTATTAAGTTAGCATATTAACACTATTTTATTTTTAACATGTCAAATATGGTAAAATAAAATAAGTAAATAGAATTAGATCAAAAGTGTTATTCGACGTTTGTTTCAATGCATTACATTTTTTCAAATCTTTTTATTAAAAGGATTAGATGGCGTTTTTATTGTTGATTTGGATCTTGATATCATCTGTCATTATTTATTAAATTCTAATTTCTTTCGCGTTTTATAATTATTTAACAGCTTTGTATTAATTTTTAGTATTAATTTTTTAAACTAACAGTGTATTACATAATCATATAATAAATCGAGAACATGGTCAAACGAGGTACTTATGCGAGGAAATTAAGTAATGGCTAAATATTATTTTAAAAAGGGTAAAATATGTTTTAATCCCTACACTTTAGGTTTGAAAATGGTTTAACCCCTAAATTTTTTAAATGAATGATTTAATCCCTAATCTTTTTTAATGAATGTTTTAACCCCTAAACTTGTTACAATTCATCATTTTAGCCACTTGACCTTCTACAACAAGTTACCAAGCTTTTAAATAGCATTTTAATCACTAAGCTTGGGGGTGTAATCGAATCAAGCCGAACCAAACCTAGTCAAACTCTAACTCGACACAACCTCTAAAACTTAAGCCGGTGAAGATTGAAGAACTGATTGGTTAGTGGTAACCGGTGTTCGACAATCTACAAAGTCACGAGTCACCTTCTTCATGGATTCCCAAAGAAACTAGAAAAAATAGAGATAGAGGAAATCGAAGATGTACAATCATCAAATTAGTGCAACTATACGAGTTAGAGTTTGACTAGGTTTGGTTCGGCTTGATTCGATTACACTCCAAGCTTAGTGATTAAAATGTTTTTTAAAAGCTTGGTATAGAAGGTCAAGTGGCTAAAACGATGAATTGTAACAAGTTTAAGGGTTAAAACATTCATTAAAAAAGTTAAGGGATTAAAGTGTTCATTAAAAAAGTTTAGGGGTTAAACTATTTTTAAACATAAACTTTAGGGGTTAAAATATATTTTACCCTTTTAAAAATTAAAATAATGTATCAGTTTCTTAATAAAATCATGAAATTACTATATACATCAATCAGCAAAGTTAACCAGCATTTTCTCGTGACAAATTGAGGAACATTTTTGTAATTTCATCTTCATCTAATGATACGATACGCATGTGAGATTTTGAAAATATCGCGAGATTGAAAATCACTAGAAAAAGTAGAGAGATGGGGGTATTTGCAGTGCAAAAGATTGAGCATATATCACGAGAAATGCAGTGATGGCGGGGATTTTAAACCGTGGGTGTTCAAGACCGATGAAGGAACATATCTGAACAAGAAACCGTAATCGGAACAAAGGGATCTCGAGCAACAGTAGGATGGAGGTTGGTGGTTTGGGTGACGGTGTAGGTATCCTATGTTCTCCGATGATGCGGTAGAAACAGTGATATTGGTGAAATCAATGATGATGGCGGCAGGGGCGGATGGATGTCTTGAGGAGGGGGGGCGGGGGATTGTCCCCCGTACAAATAGCCCAACAATATATATATATATATATATATATATATATATATATATATATATATATATATATATATATTCAATTAGGCCCATCCCCTTTTTTTTATTTAGGCCCCTCATTTCATGGACAATTATTTTAAGTGGGGTCCACTTTCAAATTTAAAAAGCTCAATATGTGACTTACGTCTCACGCCATACGTCCCTTTGCGTTTGTTCCAAAATTTCCAGAATTCCAAACTTATTGACTTAAACCCTTGCGTAGTTGCATTCGTTCTTCGTTCCCGTTCCGTTTTTGCGACCCTGCGACATCGTCTACTTCTACCGTCAACGAATTAGTTTTGTAAGGTGAGGTAGTTTCAGCCTATTAATCTATTATTTACAGCCTATTATTGCTTCCGTTTTTGCGACCTTGCGTAGTTTCACCTTCCGAGAAAGATAGCAATGCTTCCATCTTACAAATCCGTTTTGCCCCCTTTTGTTCAAGAATTAGTTTCAGCCTATTATTGCTTCCATTTGATTATTTACAGTAGACTAATCAAGCTTGTTGTTATCACTATTTGTTTATTTATAATCAACAATTCCCACTTCATTTGGATACTTGCTTAGTTTATTTATTTAGGAGAAGAATCTTTAAATCGAGCTTGTTGTTTAATTGTTTATTGTTTGTTTGTTTAATTGTTTTTTCAAGGGAATGGATAAATTCTTGAACTTGAAAAGAAAGGTTCCATCTTCAAGTAATGATTTTGGAGGAGAATCTTCAAATAGAAATACTACAAATGATGTTCCTCGGTCTACCACTAGTTATTCAATACCTAAATTGGTTGATTTAGATAACCTTCCTTGGGATCCCGCAGAGAGAAAAGGAATTTTAGAATACCATCCTAATCAAAGAGACGAAATTAGACGAACATATTGGCTTAAAGAACCTTGTCAACCTCGTGGTCACAACTTCCCAAAAAAATGATAGGGAACAAAGAAAGACGTTTTATAGAGAAGTGGTTCGATCATTATGCTAACTGGTTGGAATATAGTGTAAAAGTGGACAAGGCTTTTTGTTTATGTTGTTACTTGTGTAGAGACAATGTAGGGCATTCAGGTGGGAGGGATGCCTTTGTGATGGAAGGCTTTAATAGTTGGAATAAAACTGAGAGATTTTCAAGACATGTGGGTGATGTTAATAGCTTTCACAATAATGCGCTTAAAAGATGTGAAGATCTAGTTACAAAAAATCAATCCATTGCTATTTCCCTTCATAAGCAAGATGATATTGTGAAGAAAGAGAACCGGATTCGATTAAATGCTACAATTAATGCTTGTCGATTATTATTGAAATGTGTTTTACCATTCCGTGGGCATCATGAGCAAGAAACTTCTATTTACAAGGGCAACTTCTTGGAATTAATGGATTATACCATAAGTCAAAATGAGGAGGTTCGTAAGGTTGCTTTGAGAAATGCCCCCGGGAATAATCAATTGGTGGCTCCAAGTATTCAAAAAGATGTTGCTAGATGTTTTGAAGAAGAAATACTTGATTCCATTTTTAAAGAAATTGGGGATGATGTCTTTGCATTATTAGTTGACGAGTCAAGTGACATATCAAAAAAGGAACAAATGGCTATTGTTTTGAGATATGTAGATACACATGGACTTGTTAAAGAGCGATTTGTGGGTCTTATTCATGTGATGGATACATCTTCTTTATCTCTTAAATCTTCCATTGATGCTTTCTTTGCTAAACACAAATTGAGTATGAACCGATTACGAGGTCAAGGTTATGATGGAGCAAGTAATATGCGTGGCGAGTTTAACGGATTAAAAGCAAAAAATTTTAGAAGAAAATAACTCGGCATATTACATACATTGTTTTGCTCATCAACTTCAATTAGTGGCTGTGGCGGTTGCAAAAAAACATTTGGGTGTTGTGAACTTCTTTGACTTGTTAGCCATTATGATGAATATAGTTTGTGCTTCATGCAAAAGGAAAGATCTTCTTAGAGAAGTTGAAAAAGATAGAGTGGTGAATTTGATTGGTAACGATGAACTTGAAACTGGAAGTGGTTTGAACCAAGAACTCTCTCTTACACGAGCGGGGGATACACGATGGAGTTCTCATTACAAAACAATTCTACGGTTAGTTGATTTATTTCCGTCTGTTATTAAGGTGCTTGAATATGTTGAAGAAGAAGCAACTAATAGTTCTTGTCAAAATCAAGCAATTAGTCTTCTTAAATATTTCGAATCGTTTGATTTTGTATTTTATTTACATTTGATGTTGCACATTTTGGGGCTTACGAATATATTGTCAAAAGCATTTCAAAGAAAAGATCGAGATATCTTGGAAGCCGTTGAATTGATAAGGTCAACAAAAGAAAAATTGCAAGAGTTTAGGCAAAATGGATTTGATGCACTTTTAGAGAGAATCTCTACTTTTTGTGTAAAGCATAATATTGAAATGTTGAAGATGGAAGATGATTATGCTAATTCAAGAAGTCGAAGACAAAGGGCCAACATCACCAATCGCCATTATTATGAATATGATTGTTTTAACACGATTTTGGATATGCAAATTCAAGAATTTGGCGACCGTTTTAGTGAGGTAAGCACCGAATTACTTGAAAATATGGCGGCCTTGAATCCGTGTAATTCATTTTCTAGATTTAATGGATCTAAGTTAAGGAGGTTGAGTGAGTTTTATCCATATGATTTTGATGATGTCGAGAAGAGGAGCCTTGAGCATGAACTTGACTTGTATCATCACAGTGTGCAAAAAGATGAAAGATTTACTAGCTTGAATGGTATTGCAGACCTTTCTAGAGTTTTGGTAGAAACAAGAAAGCATCTTTCGTATCCTTTGGTTTATCAACTATTAAAGCTAACATTGATTTTGCCCGTCGCAACCGCGACAGTTGAAAGATGCTTTTCAGCAATGAAGATTGTGAAGACTTATTTGCATAATCGAATGGGTGATGATTTTTTGAACTCGTGTGTAGTATGTGCCGTAGAAAAAGAAGCACCTGTCAATGTTACGAATGAAAATGTAATTAAGCGGTTCCAAAAGATGAAAGAACGTAAAGGACAAGTATAGATGTAATATTTATATCAATGAAAGTCGCATTTTGCTTTTTATAACGTTTACTTAACTTTTTTTATGTTATTACTTATGCCCCCGTTTCTCAATTTCCTGGATCCGCCACTAGATGGCGGTGACCCAGAAAGCGACGATATGTGGAGAGCATCGGAGAGAGACGATTTGTGGCAGTAGAGGGTGGTGGCAGAGATCTAATAGCTTCGAAATCAAGAAGATGAATCATCTTATGATTATTAACTTCGAAAAGGAGATGATATGTACAATACTTTCAGCCATGAAAATGAAGTGAAGTTATTCTCAGGTGTGAGGAGATGATAAATGGGCGTGGTTAGAAAAAATGGACGGAAGGCAAGGTCTCTTAGCTGTATTCTCACTTCCAAGAGAAAAATTGAACAGAAACAAGAATTACATTTTATACACATCCACTTGGGCTTTTCAGCAATTGCTCCTGGATATATTGTTGCTTACATAATCTTTACAATCTTTTCATGTGAAGTATTATTGATAATTTTTTTTAAGAATTATTTATACTTAACTTCATTTAATAGATATTTTATTAGTGAACCAAACATTTAGAAACCAATAACGTATAAATAAGAGCTCAATTTTAGATTTTCATAGATTCAAGAATTGATTTCATAACCATAATCCTAATCTAAACATAAAAGTCATAGTAATTTAGTTTTTATAAGAACTTTCTTTACAAAATGTATCAAATTAATTAGTTTTTGACAAAAATAAGTTTAAAGAATCAAATTTCAATGGGATAGAAATAAACTTTACATGACAGTGGATGGAAAAAAACTTTACATGAGATAGTGCATATATTAAAACCTGATGCAAGACACGGGCATAAAAAACCTTGTTTTAATCAAATCTAATAAATAATAAAAATCGAATTTAAACAATTTGGACTGAATTTAAATTGTGGAAATGGGAACTTGAAAGTTAACCAACTTGTGAGTTGTGACAGCTAAACCATTAGGCCTTTCGTAGCGTCTTCGGGCTCCGCCTCGGGTAGTATTCGGGTCATTCGGGCTCCGCAATGAACACTCCTACGTGAATTCGGGTTCCTCCCTTCTCGGGCCAGCCAAACCGACTCAACCCAAACTATTTTTTTCATGAGGTTAACGTCTACTTTATAAAAAAAATTAAACCTTTTTCTTTCTTCCAAGGTAAATATAGCCGATATATATATATATATATATATATATATATATATATATATATATATATATATATATATATATATATATATATATATCTTATAATATTATTAAAAGAAAATGATGATAAGATCATCATCTTTATTAAAACAGAATAATGATGATAACATCATCCTTAATTATAGCAAACTTTTATCAGTTACAACCTTATATTTTTCATATATTCTTAATAAGCCCTCATAAATATCCCTTAATTATAGCAATTATAAATTACAACATTTTATTTCACAAATTTTCTTAATAACCCCCAATAATTACCGATAACAATATTCTATTTTTAATATATTTACTTTTCTTATATAAAGGGCGATTAGTTAAAAATCGAAAATAATTATAGATACTAAAGTTTTTTTTATTTTTTCAAACTTTCAATATTTGTAAGTGAGTTTTGGTAAACATATAATATATAAAAACAATATGTTAATTATCCTACAAGATATGTGTAAATAGTAACATTAAGTTAGAAAATTTCTTATGTCATTATCTATTAGTTAAAAACATGTTTATTTTAAAAATAATTAAAAATGTTTAAATTCACCACAATATGAACTGAAATTAGTGGTGAGCATGGGTCGGTTTGGGTCGGTTTTGACCCCAAACCAAACCGAAACCGATAATATCGGTTATGTGATTTTTCAAATCGTTGGGTTATCGGTCTATAATGGGGCGGTTAATGGTTAATGATAGCGGATCGGTTTCATTATCGGTTTTATTGGTTAACCGTTATATTTATGTAACACCGGGTTTCACGAGCTTAAAATCAGTAATAATTTTAAACTTTTTAAGTATATTTATCAAAGACTTGCAGTGGAAACTAAACACTGATTATAAGATATAAAGTGTTATTATCCGACTTGGCTATTATAACTATGAACAGCCAAGTATTAAAACGAACCGGTATTACCATACTATAAACCGACCATCGGGTCACAGATATAAAAATAACAGCAGAGTGTTCCAGAAGAGTTAAACACAATTACCCACAAGCACCCGCCTCACCAGGCTGCCTAAACTGTACCTGTAAAAATAGTAATTCAGGAACCGGTTAGCTACACTAGCTAGTGAGTACAGGTTGCACATAAGTATCAATAAGCATACTGTCACAACACAGGAAAAGCACACAAGGCTATCATATCACTTCGCGGAGCGCCAACATGTCAGTAGGAGTCATATCTCGCGGGGTTACAAGTCCCGCTCAACGAATCCAACTGGGGAATCAGTAACACCAATCCATACTAGTGGGGGAAGCGAAGAGCAGCCCACCGAGCATGTTACGGAGCCACCTGGGCTCAAACTAGGCCTTGATTATTACCAAGACCTTTCTGATGTCAAGGAACGGCGGTCCTGCAGAACCTGAGACACGGCGTGCACCACCGAGCCACCGTTGATCCCGAATAACCAGCCATCTAGGCCCTCAAGGGATCCAGCCGCAATATAGCCAGCTGACCTCAACCGAGTTGGAAACTATAAGCAGTTTCCCGAGTGTCCGGACATAAGTACATAAACAATACGTGATCCAATCAGGATCCAATATCATGCGCGCATATAGTCACAGCAATTCCTGTTCAAACTAGTGAACAGACATGCGAGTATAATTCTATCATAACATACACTTACCACATGATTCAGGTCACAAGTATTCAATTACTTTCATAGTAATTCTACACATCATAAGCATGACATATTATATCGCAACATACCTTTCACATGCGCACGTAATAGTACCAGTTAAACATTTCAACACACAAAGGTTAGTACTACTTACTGAGCCTCATGGGAAACCGGTATGACCTGAGTTGACCCGGTGGTTGGACCGGTTGACCCACGACCCGGCCAAGAGACCAGGTCAACTAAAAACCCGGGTTTTAAAACATTGGTGTGTGGGTGTTGAAGGCACCACTTCTAGTTTGGAGACAGGGAGAAGACGACAGCAGGAAAAGGGGTAGGGTTGTGTGTTGTGAACTTTGGACCTGATTTTTTAGTTAAGGCATGAGCCTGTTTCCTTTAGGATCTAGCTTGTTGGGCCACATTCACATCAAGTGGGTATTGGCTGATCTTGGACAAAATATATATAACACTATATATATATATATATATATATATATATATATATAGTGTTATATATAACACTAGTGAAACAAAGTAATTCATACGCAGGGCCGGCACAGCCTATGGGTGACCTGGGCTTTGGCACACGGCAACATTCTGGATGGGGGCAGCATTTTTTTGGTCCAACTCCCGGTATACTAGTCTCATTATTAAAAAAGCTAAAGCATGTTTGCCTTGGAGAACGTAAGGGTAACGAGACCTTTGCACTTCTCGACGTATTTGTTATCCACGAA
Organism: Pulicaria dysenterica; assembly: GCA_947179395.2. Lineage (NCBI taxonomy): Eukaryota > Viridiplantae > Streptophyta > Magnoliopsida > Asterales > Asteraceae > Pulicaria > Pulicaria dysenterica. The sequence goes on from OX359291.1 coordinate 18,628,293, forward strand.
CAACAGGCACGAGGCTCCGATCAAAGACATTGAATTGTGATTATCGAATATTTTGATTTTATCAATTAAGAAGATTTGGAGCTCGGAAACAGCAAACAATCAATAACGGAAGAAGATAATAAGACAAGAAAACAATAATGATTTAAAATCAAACGGGTTAGAACTCATGAATACAAAAACGATTCCAAGAATTCTGATTTTTGTTCTTGAATCATTCCACAAACAGCTGAACAGGTTTGGGTTTCAATGTTTGATTAGCATCTATCCCACTTGTTTGAATTTTTAATTTATCTACTAGCTTCTACGTAATGATGTTTTCTTCATTTGGGGCATGAATGCATGATTCAAAATTCAAGAACATCTAAATAAGTTTGGTTTTCTATCACTGAGAAGTCATTTGATTACTTTCTAATATGTTGTTCATTTAACTTGTATTGATTCTTGATTAGTAAATAATAGATTAAAGATAGTAACTTGATTCTTGTGATTAACTAAGGATTTCTTGATTTTTGATTTAGGGTTACTAATCAATCATTCATTGTTAGTTAGTTCTTATCATTTAATTATTTCTTATTTCCTTACTAGTTAGTTCTTATTCTTAATCTTGGCTTCATGGTTCTTGGTTTGAAATGAGATTCTTGGTTAGTTCTTATCTTTTCCTTAGTACGTATGTGATCGCGCATACAGCTTTCCTGGAGTCAGGTCGTATACGAGAGTGCCTTGTTAGTTCGAGCTTTGTTCTTATGGGTGACCCCTGCAAAACAGCTTAACACCTATCGTTAGGGGAAGACGGGGAAGGTCCCCGTATTCCTCTCCGACGATCAAGTTAGTCTCACGGGAATGTGTTTTTATGTGTATATCGTGCATGGCTTTGATGTAAAGGTGTTCTAATATTTATAATAGAAAGGAATCATACCTAGACCTTTGGATCACTGTACACATGTCTGGAATCGATGGCTTCTGATGATTGTGTTTGCAGCGGATCTTCTCGACAAGGATCCTTAAAAAGCCTGCGATATGTACCTGCGTATCAGACTTCTCCGTACTTATTATTAATTATGATTAGATATGTGAGCCTGTGTCTTGGGAAAACAAGGCTTATTCCGCCGGAGTCAAAGGGCCGGAGATCCTCCTGCCTGGGTGTTACCCCAGGGGACAGGGGATCCTCCTGCCTGCTCACTTTGGATGGAAGGTCTGAGTTAAGTGGTTTCTCGGGGTGTTGCAAATGGCTTTGTGCCGATAAGGACCCCGACACTTTCCATGGTCCTGTGAGGATGGGGGAAAGTGATCTTGGGTCCTTCGATGCTTGGTCCTTCTAATATGATGTTCATTTAACTTGTATTGATTCTTGATTAGTAAATAATAGATTAAAGATAGTAACTTGATTCTTGCGATTAACTAAGGATTTCTTGATTTTTGATTTAGGGTTACTAATCAATCATTCATTGTTAGTTAGTTCTTATCATTTAATTATTTCTTATTTCCTTATTAGTTAGTTCTTATTCTTAATCTTGGCTTCATGGTTCTTGGTTTGAAATGAGATTCTTGGTTAGTTCTTATCTTTTCCTTAGTACGTATGAATCCTGATTCTACGTGTGTATTATTATGTGCGTTCTTATATTTAATCTGTTTATTGGTGAGCAACTTAGTATGTATATATGATTTCATGGTTTTTTATCATTGATTCGTAAATCTTATTTTTAATCTTCATCCTTTATTACTTACTAAGTATAAGTATGAATGAATTCTTGGTTTTTAGCTCTAGAAATCTTTTTGGTATATTTCTTATTTTTAATCTGGTTTTAATTTTGATTTTGAGATTGTATGTGATCTTGATTTAGTGATCATCTTGATTCATAATATTGGTTCTCTAAATTGCAGGTGTAGAATGGAACCATTGTAACCAAGTTTTGATTAACAAAGCGAGAAAGTAATAGAAAAGAGAAAAGAGAATATGTTTATAATTTGCTTAAATATTATTTCATTATAAATTATAAATTATTATATATTCATGTTGACAATCCTCATATTCTTAAAATAGAGAAATAAAATAAAGACAACAAGAACATTCACGATCATTTCATGTTCCAAACTCCTAAAATTACATGTTTTCTAAAAAATTATTAGGGGCATTTTCTTCTATTTTGCCCGGGGCATCAAAATACTTTGAACCGGCCCTGTTCATACGTGTCTTATCTATGTTTATTTACAAATTATAATTTTTAATTATATATTTATGTCAAAGCCACTAGTCCCGCACTCCCACTAGTTATTATTTATTAGTAACTTGGACAACTATATTTTAATCTTAATAGTATATGTATCGAATGTAGTTTTATAATATCTCGACTCTTTAAGAATGTATTTATCCAACCGCATTGTAATATGGACGGTTTGCTTCGGATCTAAAGATTGTTTGGATAGATCAGATCTTATTTTTTTAAACCGAAATCCAATTGGATTTACTCAATCAAATTGGATTAAACAGATCTATCCGAACGTACACCCCTAACTATAAGGAAACGGGTCAAATGGGGCATACAATTTGGAAATCTAAAAAAGTAAAAAATAATGGCTCTAACCTCCTTAGATTTGAATGTAAATTCAATAGATCAGTACTATAATTATATGATTGTCCTAATCATTAATTACTTTTTGTTTAAATGACTAAAATTGTGAGGGCTCTATCCAACTCGACTGCTTTGGCATTGACTTAAAAGTGATCTGTTTTGAGCATTACAGAATTCTTGTTTCGCCAGCTCTCTCTAGCTCCAAGCACTCGTAAACATAATTACTTCGAGATCGATGGGTGAAGGATGAGTTGTTTGCGGTTTAGTTACTCCCTTGAGATACTACTGATATGGAAGCTGTTGGACTTGTAGCTTCTACATTTTCAAAGGTGGACTTTCCGGTCAACATCTTGATTGCAACTTCACCAGTATTTGTAAACCATTCATCATCCGGCAACATGCTGCTTTATCAAAACAAATCTTCTAAAGCTTGAAAAAAACTTGCTTTAGGAAGGGAAAAAATTAAAAAGGAACCTGTAGGGATCTGTATTGGCAGTAGCAACCGAGTCCATAGCTCTTGAGATGATATTCTTAATAACTTGATGCAAATTTCGTGATAAGTAACGCCCTTGCGAGGCAAACAACATAACAAACTGCATATCTAAGTAGAACTGCACATCTCATGAGTAAGAGCACAAATAGAAACTCTTGTTAAAGTTTATCAGATTTTTATCGCATAAAAGATGGTAAATGGAAATTGTAGAAACAAGTATTAAAGAAACCTGTCGAAGTCCAAAAGGGCCTAGTGTCTTTGAACCGTGTTCAATCTCTTCCCAAAAACTTTGTTCATCAGAAAGCCACAAAATTACTGTTTCGGTGAGTCTGATTAAAAGAATGGTGGTAAACCTTTCCCTTCCCTCAAACATATCTGATGCTAAGCTTGCAACTGTACACAGCTTAACAAACAGTTCCTGGTAGGAACCTATATCATATCAGAAGCCAGAAATCTTTTAAAACTGCATGTGTGACTTACATTACTATCTTTGAGATTATTATCTACAAAGTTATTAAATTTTTTTGATGGGCTACCTTTAAAGGTTAAAAATAATCCATGGTCGTTTAGATTTTTTTTTATAGTAGAATATTATCATGTCCAAGTGCACCTTGTTAGGAAATGGAACACATGGAGGATTTTGCTTTACCTGATATACTGGAGATGGGAACCATTCTTCGTGTTGTGAATCGTCATCCATAGAAAAGTAGATTTGTGAACTAAGACGGGCAGTTCCATCATCTGTAAAGATGAGATCAAGAGCATGTTTTCTACAAAAGCTGTCTCTCAACTGATCAACAAATCGTTGAAGTCGTTTCTTCAATTCTCTTTGGTGTGGAGTACGTAGTTGTCTCCTAGGCGTGGTGGTTTCAGAGGCAGCGGTAAAGCATTGTTGTACAGGCAACAGTTTGATGGCTGCTCGTGGGAGTAGTTCATCTGCTAACAATGACGCGTTAGCTAGCAGCCCTATCTGCTGAGTTTCATCCTCTGCAGTCCTTACAATTCTACCTTCCAAGTTCTCTGTCTCAGATGAACCTGGCAATGCATTTACTAGCATGTGAACATATGAGTTAAAAACTTGTACAACACCTTCCATGGCCTGGTTTGAAAACTGCAAGGACCTCAGGAGTCCAATGTCCTCGCACATTTCCTGGTGCAGTTCATTATTATCATCCTAATCAATATCTAATAATAAATAGTTTCAGATTCTGAGAGCCAATAATTTCTTGTTAGTGGGAAAGATGCATGCATTCATAGTGCAAAGTAAAGGGGGACATGACCTGAACCATCACATTAAATCGATGGGCGCTACTTGAAAGCTTTGGGTGGGATAGAATTGAAGTTGCAGTAGAGCGTGAACCGACAGGTGGGAAATTGAGTGACCAATCATCTGCGGCTGCTACAGCAGCGGTGCTTTGCTCGATCCTTTTCAAGTTAGCATTCAGTGCTTGTTCAACACAAGGCCTAAAATGTCTCAGGAGGACAGGCCCAAGTGCCAATCCACGAGCTTCTAACAGATAACAATGACCCATGGATATCTGAACACACTCTGCCACGCTCCGTAGCCCTCCTGAAGCAGAAGGTGAAGCAATAACGTGTCTCTTCATGAGATGTGCGAAAGTGTTGGTCTGCTTCACAGACCAAGTCACAAGTTCAGATGTATACAAGGGTTGATCACCAAATATGGCTAAAGAATCACTTGACGCCTGAGCAATGATTGAAAACACGAGTTGTGACAGTGCAGCGGTGTAAGCCACCCCATAATTTGAACCTGATGTCTGAAGACCTTGGATTTTAGATTGTAACTTGTGTTGGTGTGAGTTAAGGAGCAGTGTATGGGCTCGTGGACCATCACCAAGTCGTTTGATTATTTCTACAGATGATCGAAGTTCTATACCACTAGAAGACGGCTGGCAGGCAGACTCTGCAATTTGATCGGCTAATTTTTGTCTTTGAGAAGTGATTGTAGCCTGTAATGAACACAACATGGAAGGTGTCATTGCTTTATCTTCCTTTGCTACACCTTCTCCTTCATCAAGGGCAGACAAAGCTTCATCGACCCTTTTTTCCGCTAGCAAGATATTGAGGTTGTCCATGTATTCTGATAACCAAACTTCCATCTTTGAAGGTTGTCTATCTTGAATCTCAAAACTACCCTTTTCCCTGGAACGAGGACTAGTTGAAGAGGAAGAAGATGATGATGACGACGACGACATGGATGAATCCACTACCCCAACGCCCTCGGCTAGAGTATGAATGATAGTAGCACGATTAGATAGAAGATTCCTCAAGGCGACTAATTGGCCTTCCAGGTCAGAAATCTCCCTTGATGTACTGCATGAAATTCATATATCATTTGTTCATATTAATTAAAACTCCAAAATACAAATAGAAATACATGTTTAGATTGATTCGTGTTTCCTTACCGAATAAAAGAGGGGTAGTTAGCATACACACTTTTTCTCATTTCTTCTGCAGAGGCCTTCTTTAGATCTAGAAGACAAGTCACCAAGTGCCTTATTTCCTGCAAATTACACAAGAAAATGTTTGAAAAAATTTTAGTGATGGATGCATGGCCTAGCTAGCTACATGACAGAAATGTTGATATTAATTTCAAGTGAATGATTTTGGCATAGAAATAAGTAGGAGATTTATATATATATATATATAATTTACCTTTTCGCTGGTTGTGCGGCATTTGGTAGATACATAATTCTCTGGATCGAAACCAGAAGATTTGAAGACTTTGAGCTTATCAGCGAGCGTTACCTCCTGTCCAAAATCCAGATCGCCAGCTGTGGACGACGAAAGTGATCCCTCAGGTAACGACATTAATTTTTAACTTATTATTATGATATATATATTGTTTTTTAATGATTCTATATCTGATGATGACGACAATGATGATGATGATTCATCGTTTTGTGATTATATATGTAGGTTATGGAAGAATTGAAAAATATTCACACACAATTAATTAATATCTATCCATCGATCGATCGTTCCAACAAGGAAGTGCAAGAATTTAAGAAATAGATAGAAAGAAAGAAAGCGTAGAGTTGAAATTCACTCAAAGACAATGGCTATCGAATTGGTCTGTGCAGCGCTATCTGTGGTGACGTAGGATTCGCTCCTTTCTTCTATTTACGTACCATTATGGCCCATATTACTCACCATCTCATCTATCTATCTACTTTTAATTCCATATTTAGTTATAAATGTATATCAATAAATTTATTTCTGTATACATTTTGTTACACTTACGGCTCCTAATTATCTAAAAAAATGATAGTACCCTTTTCACTTTTATATATTCTTTTATTTCAAATTTTATTTATTTAAATATTTTAGAATTATAATAAATAATATAACAACTATTAATAACTAACTTAATTATATAATTAATAACAATTTTTCTATCGTCACCATGAGGAGTTTCTATCACCATCGACAACGACCACCAACCACCTTCTACCATTGAACTAAAAGGATACTATCCTTTTTTTGATTGACTAGGGACCATTAGTGTAACAAAATACTAACAGTAAGGACCTCTGGTGAATAAACATATTTGAAAGGCTAATGATGTAATAAGTAACATACCTTATGGACCAAATTTGTAATTAATTCATCGATCTATTTTCCAATGTTTGAAACCCAAGTTTTTAGATGACTCGGTCTACTCGTCATTTAACAACAGATTTAATATTTATCATTCATTTGCTTTATATCAAAAAATCAATTTTGACTTTTTAGAGTCAAAGTACTAAAAACTCATATTAAAATAATTATGATTATGATCTTATCGAAATTCAACCACACTTATTAATATTTTTATAATCATAAATAAAAATTAATAATCGATCTACAATTTCAACATGATAATCAACATATCCAAAGTTATTTTTTAGAGAAAATTCAAATCTTCTAATCTATATAAAAGACTAACTTTCATTAATCTAATTATAAGATCTTGGTCATTCATTTCATCATAACTAGTTTATTAGTTTATTACCCCGTGTATAAACACGTGGATGTTTAAAAAAAGTATAAAATTTGATAGTGTGAAATTGTAAGAGGTATAGTAAAATAACTGTAAAACGTTCATAGGAATCGTTTATCGCCCGTCTTTTTTTCTTTTTGTTGAAGGTTGTCCGAACAAAGGTCTCTTTGAAGATAATGAAAAGATTGTTTATTCTCCAAAATTGATATAGGTTGTCCGAACGAAGATCTCTTTGAAGATGATGAAAATAGTTGTTTATTCTCCATAATTGATATCTAAAAGAATGAAAAAGATGAGAACAATAGGATATTTAATGTTGAAGTGAGAAAAAATAAAAAATAAGGTTTAAACATGTAATCATATGTAATATATAGGTGATTATCTACCTATTTAAAACTAAACTATAAAATAAAAATAAGATTGAAATATTGTTTTTATATTAAAATATGACAAACCAATTCACCTAAAAATTTGAAAATTTTGAAAAGTAAAATTAAGATCTCACGTAAGTTTAGATATAAAATTTGAATAAATATCTTAGGTAAAAGTGTTAGATTGAATAAAGAAATGTGAGGGTTGGGATTAAGGATGGTGACATTATATTTGTTTATAAGTTTATTTTATTTTTAAAGAAAAAGCTCATATTAGTCGAATTATATTTTATAAGAGAAAGTTTTTTTTAAAAGTCTATTCTTTTAATAATATAATTAGATAGATTAGATTAAATCCCAATCATTCATTTTATCAAAATTGAAAGTCCAATTTTGACTTTAAATAGTCAAAGTTGAAACCCCAGTTTTTAAAATTTAATTCTTTATAGAGGATAAGATAGTAAGTAAAAACATTATTTAAATTATAAGCTAAAATAAATATATTTGTTTAAACAATATATTAGATAAAAATAAATTAAATTAATTTAGACGTATATAACTATAAGAATTATATATAACGTATATAACTATACATAATTTTTCTTTGAGATTAATATTAGTTAAATTTAAAATTAGAGTCTTCTAATATTATAATTAACTTGTTTATTACCCCGTGTATAAACACGGAGAATGATTAAAGTAATTTTAAATATTTATGATGTAAAATAATAATAACATATATTGGATGTGAATAAACGACAAATGTGATAATTATATTATTATCCTATTCTTTTAACATATATTAAAGATTAAAGATTAAAAATTAAAAATATTTTTCTTTTATTATAATTGATAAATTATTATATAAATAAAGTAAACCAATTTTAGTATATTAACTAAGAAAAAGAGATAAGTCTTTTATTATAATTGATAAATTATTATATAAAAAAAGGAAACCAATTTTAGTATATTAACTATATATTTATTTTCTATAATATATGCTTTAAAATATAAATTATCAAACGTTAAGAGCTAATGATACAATATATTCATGAATATTATCCAATTTTAAATTTGGCATCTCTTTAATTTTGAAGAGTTATATACGAATTCAAACTCACAAAAATTAAAATTAAATTGTGAAGATAAAGTAACTAAAAGTAGGATGATGACATCGTAATCATATTCTTTTAATATAGATTAAAAATTAAAGATAAATATTGAATATTAAAGATTAAAGATTAAAGACGATACGAGATAAAGATAATTTTTTGATATTTATTATTGATTTAATTAAGTATTATATTTATCTAATTCATATTAGTTTAACTCTAAAAAGTTAAAATCAAAATTTTAAAATTAAAAAAAATAACGGCTAAAATTAAATTCTTTTGTTAAATGAAAGGTCCATATCATTCAATAGTTTTTCTAAAATTAGTCTTTTATATATATTTTAAATTAGAAGATTTGAAAATCGAGAAAATGTTAAAATAATATCAATTTTCCAAATCATAAAAGTGATATCAAATGCCCTGTCGTGATAAAATTATAATGTGAGTTTGATTTAGTTTGAGTTTTAAAACTAATTTGAATTAGTTTGAGTTTTAAAAGTAATTTGAATTTGAATTAGTTTGACTCTAAAAAGTCAAAATCGATTTTACAATTGTAAATGGATAAACGGTTAAGATTAAATCTCTTATTAAATGAAGGGTCCAGATCGTCTAATTAAATTTTTGAAATTAGTCTTTTATATATATTAGAAGATTAACAAATATATATAAGTAATGAAAGTAAAATTGAGCTCTCGCAATACATATTTTTTTTACTTAACGAATTGTATTGGCATAACGGGCATACCATAAAATAAAACAAAACCATGGTAGTAATAATTTACATTACTATGATTAATATTTAATAATATTGACGTCTTTATCCGCAAATATTAGATAAATAAGTATTATATAAAAGTTGTGTTTATTGACGACATACATTTTATACATATAAATAAATAATCACCTAATACATAATTTTATTTTTTCCTCTTTTTTCTTTTCTTTGTATTTCTTTATAATTCATAACATGTTAGCACGAAAGCTTTAGGGAAGAAACATCAACGGCAAAGAATTAGGAAATATAGTAAGACATTGATCATTATTTTTTAATATTTTTCATTTTTAAAAGACTCATGTATAAGCTAAAATAGATTTTAATATTTACCAAAATGAATGATTTAGATTTGATAATTAAAATTTTCAAATATAAATCAATGACTAATATTGTATAATAAATCTTATTTAAGTTAGTCTTTTATATTAGAAGATACTTTTATGATTACCCGTATGTTTAAACGGGTATTTAAACTAGTTAAAGATTATAGAAGATTTAAAATTTTATTCAAATTAATAATAACTAGTTTATCACCCCGTGTATAAACACGGTGATGTTTAAAGTAAAGTATAAAGTTTGATAATGTGAAAGTGTAAGAGGTATAATAAAATAACTGTAAAACGTACATAGAAAGTGTTTATCACCTTTTTTTTTTGTTAAAAGTTGTCCGAACAAATGTCTTTTGAAGATAATGAAAAAGTTTATTTATTCTCCATAACTGATATAGGTTGAAATATTGTTTTCATACAAATAAAATCACCTAAAATCTAAAAATATGAAAATAAATCATACAAATAAAAATAAGATTGAAATATTGTTTTAATATTTAATATATAAAATCTATTCACCTAAAAATATGAAAATTTTGAAAATTAAAATAAACACCTCATGTAAATTAAATATAGGTAAAATATAATAAATATCTCATGTAAAAAGTGTTAAATTTAGTTAAGAAATGTAGTATTAAAGATGGTGACATCATATTTGTAAGTAAGCTTAATTTATATTTTTAAAGAAAAAGCTCCTAGTCAGATTAAATTTTGAAAAGGAATTTTTTTTATAAAATCTATTCTTTTAATAATATATTTAGATTTAGATTATATAGGTACGAATTAATGTTAAGATAATAACTCTTTTTTTTTCTTTAATTAATTCTTATTGTGGTTCGAAATTTATAGATAACTAAATCACTGATATTGTCATATTGATATGATTTATCTATAATCCTTTTTCGTTTAATAATAATAAATATAATACAAATAATTATAATTATTCGTGTATTTACAATGATATTAAACCAGTTATCATCTATCTAACTTACCAAACACATTTATCTATCTTAAAATACGTCCTGAATCATTAAACACAAACTATTTTACCCTTATGATTTTTCTTACACGTTATCTTATCTTATTAAGCTTTGTAATAAATCATTATGAAGGGTAAAATAGTCCATCACGTTCATGTAGTCTCTGAACTATTCTTGAATTATTCGATACTTAATAATTTCTTGTTTGATCAATTAGACATCGAGTAGACTGATGATGCGCGAACCATTTCATATGCAGAATTCTGATCATAATTACTAATAGCATAACCTACAGAGGGTCGATGGTTCTTATTGCTAAAAGTAGTACATCCGTTACAAGTCACAAAATAATAATGACTTATGTTACTTATTAACCAAAACTTTAAATCTTCAGTTACTAAATATTAATTAATACCAACTACAACTTTACATATAAATGCTGCCTTTACACATCTACTTTTAGGAGGCATTTTAATAAACAATGGGGATGGGGATATCCTTGGCCATGGCTGTACTTACAGGAGCAATTAGCCAAATTGGCTTCTGCATTTGGTGTAGACCAATTTGCAACCGTATACGCCAGCTTATCGACTGCCTGCGACATCCACGCCCTCCACCTCCCCGCCCTGTTACTGCTCACGAAATCTTTAAAACAATCAAAGAACGGATAAATTAGATCAGTCCCCATGTCGTCATCACGACAAAGGTTTTAGTAGTGTAAGCTTAGAATGCTTTTATATTTGTATTCTAGTCTTCATTCATATATTGCAATTCCAGTAGCTCCAAAAGAAATCAAGGTTTTGAAATTGGCTAAGGGGCTGTTTGTTAAAACATAATGATTAAGTACGAAATGATTTCATGGCTGAACGAAACTTCCTCTGAATGTGACATGCTGTTTGATAAGGATTCTGAATGATGCAAATTATCATTTTAACCTTAATTCTGATTTATCTTATCATAAAATATAACTCTTTAACAAGACAACATGTGAAAGAAGGGTTAATATGGTAAAATACTTGGGGTTTAATGATTCAGAATGTACTTTAGGGTGGAATGATTCAACAACATTCTTCTGTTTCTTTCAGCACAGTATTTATTCAGAGACAAAAATCAAACGCACTGAATGCTGAATGATTCAGCATTGAATGGTTCACTTTAACAGCAAACAAACTGCCCCTGATTACGCAAAGGATTAGGCTCATTTTATGATTAGACATGTCTACATGACTAGTCATGTTTGACTATACCAATCCTTGTAGAAAATAGGAATGCACTTTCACAGTTCTACCAATTAGACAACATACTTTCTACATGACTAGTCATGTTTGACTATACCAATCCTTGTAGAAAATAGGAATGCACTTTCACAGTTCTACCAATTAGACAACATACTTATAAAATCAAGGAAAATAACAAGAACAAACCACCAAAAAGGTAACATATATATATATATATAGACAAAAGTTCATGCGAGAACTGTTGTTAGCGCGAGAACCGCGAGAACCAATCTAAGCCGTCCAATTCCCCCTCCTTCAATGTCATTGCCCACCCATGAATTCCTCACATGCACCCTGCCACACTCTATCCCTATACGCTCTTCTTCAATGATACTTCCCATATCCAAGGAACGGCTGAGATTGGTTCTCGCGGTTCTCCCACTAACAACGGTTCTCGCATGAACCCTTCCCTATATATATATATATATATATATATATATATATATATATATATATATATATATATATATATATATATATATATATATATATATATATATATATATATATATATATATATATATATATATATATATATATATACATATATATATATATATAGGAAAAAGTTCATGCGAGAACCATTCTTAGTGCGAGAACCGTGAGAACCAATATGAGCCGTCCAATTCCCCTTCTTCAATGTCATTGCCCATCCATGAATTCCTCACATGCACCCTGCCACACTTTATCCCTCCACGCTCACCATCCATGAAACTTCCCATATCCAAGGAACGGTTGAGATTGGTTCTCGCGGTTCTCACACTAACAACGGTTCTCGCATGAACTCTTCCCTATATATATATATACAACAACAACAATACTCAATCCCGTTACAGCGGGGTAGGGGGAGGTAAAAAGTAGACAATCATACCTCTATTCGTAAATAGAGAGATTGCTTCCTGAAATAGACCTCCGGCTAGTTCTACCAATTAGACAATATATATATATATATATATATATATATATATATATATAGGGGAGGGTTCAAACGAGAACTGTTTTTCATACGAGAACTACGAGAACCAATCTCGGCCGTTCCTTGGATATGGGAACTTCATGGATGGAGAGCGTGGAGGGGATCAAGTGTGGCAGGGTGCATGTGAGGAATTCATAGGTGGGCAATGACATTAAAGGAGGGGGAATTGGACGGCTCGGATTGGTTTTCGCGGTTCTCGTACGAAAAACAGTTCTCGTTATGAATTCCTCACATGCACCCTGCCACACTTGATCCCCTCCACGCTCTCCATCCATGAAGTTCCCATATCCAAGGAACGGCCGAGATTGGTTCTCGCAGTTCTCGTATGAAAAACAGTTCTCGTTTGAACCCTCCCCTATATATATATATATATATCAAAATTTACCAATAAGGTAATGTGTAATTATTTGTGCAGAGAATGGATTGTAAATATAGTTTGTTATAACAAAAAGGAAATTTGACATGACAAACTGTCAACCTTGATTTTTGCCATGATACCCTTTTGAATAACAAATTGATATTTACAATCACTATTACGCGATATTGAAATTTACAATCCATTTTTATAACAATATTTTACATCTATACTATCTTTCTCGGTAATTTGCACAAATAACAACTCACTTTCAGTTTTTATTAATTTCTTTTACCACTCGTACCAAATACTTTGACCAAATGTAGCTATGGTTGGTAAGAATTTAAAAGTAAGTTCCTATGTGTGTAGTTTTAGAAGTATGTTGCATAAAAGTGTGAAATTTTGTCGCTAATTTGCAGAATTAACCCTTTTAAAAATACATACCTTTATATTACAAACTTGTAACATGAACAAATATTTGAGACAAGCATGGTGACCTATCCCAACTGCCTATAGCAGTTGCAGGCGACTGCAACCGAGACAGCAGCACCAATGAGTGCCAGAAGTGCGTAAACATCTTCGCTCTCCCATGTCTCGAGCCATGTTGGCATAGTAGAAACTTTGCGTGTTCTAGGTGCCGATTTGTTGCTTGTGTTAATTGACTTTTGATTCTTGATCCCTTTTCTCTTCTCAGAAGTAAACTTGGAGTCGAGATTGAAGTTCACTGAACCTTGAGGGGAGACAGGAGGGTTTTGACAACAACTAGAAGTTCCATTAGTTTGGCAACAACCACCATGTTCCACTTGGTTACAAACCTCGTTTGCATGTGGTGTTTTATCTTTCGTGTTTTTTTCTATGTTGTTACCACCGTTTGCTATAAACCTTAGCTTCTGGTCTTCTTCTGATAAACCCATCTGTCCCCTGAAGACCCAAATTATAACATGTTTATTCTTGTTTTTTCTTGTGCAAAAAGAAGACTAAACAGAAGGGGTAAATAGACAATTTTAATTTCATTGGAACTTGTTCGAACATTTGAAACTATTTATTTTGACATTAAGTTTCTATAATCACATAATCAGTTCCAAAACACGAATCCAAAAACCCTACAGAAACGACATAGGGAAAGGCAAGGCCTACCTCCAAAGCCAGTCTACAAATTGCCCATTGTCAACATGATGTTCGAGCAAAGCGGGTACATCATCAGGCATAACATATCCATACCTGTGAAAGATTACGATCCAAAATCCAACAACAAAGCAAAAACAAAATCAACATGTAGAAGAATAGAACAAAAAGACAGGTTGTAATTTGTAAATGCATATTTTATATACTGAAACAAGTGATGCTGTCTTCTTACCAGTGACCTGTGACTTTCCCATGATTATTTGATCCAAATATGATGACATTTCCTGCATACTTATGGCCACCAATGTGTGAGCATGGTCGAACAGACACTTTACTTTGATAACCACGCGATTCTATTTCATTTTTAAACCGCAAAATTACAGCAGGCCCACAAATACCACATTTTCTATCCCGAGTACCATGAGCACATACAAAAATGAATGATCCTGTTAATGGTTCAGGGCATCCAGGCAGCCATTCACCATCTTTTACTAGAACTTCTTCCACAAATGTGTCAACATCAAAATGTGTCAATCTCCTGCATTTTGCTAAAGTGTTATCGATCAAACCTAGAGGCGACAAAGTCAGCAGGGAAAAGTGGCAAACGGGTATTTTGTGGTCATCTTGTCCCAAAACCATCAGTTGTCATTTTACAAAAAAATTATAATTATGGATTACATACATATATATTATTACAATAATAAAAATAATTTTGTGAATAATATGATTCAAGAGCTTGTATCATTAAAATACACTTTTGTGCAACTTTTAACTTACTTGACCCATTGGGCCGTTAGAGATAAATATAACCCGAATATTTCTAATCTTACATGATGCACGGTCATAATCGGACCAAGATGGTGAAGAAAATGACAAAGAACTATCTTATAATAAAGATTGCAAATTGACCTGTATCTTATCATGTCTGGAAAAATTAGTACATCTCCATTTGATGACTCGGTCCCATCATGTCCCTCACATATTGTTAGACGGGTCTAGTCGAAAGAGCATCAAAAAAGGATGTTAATAAAAGCAAATACAACTTGATAATCAAGCTGATGGCATTTCATAAAGAATCTCCAATCTGCACAATATTATTTTACACTGAACTAGTGTAGAAGAAGAATCCTTGACAATATGCTAAAGATAAAACACTAAATCTTTACACTAGAACTTGTTTCTTAATGTGAAATATATAACAAAAGAATATATATCAAATTCCCAATCATTTAAATTATAGCAAACTTAAGTTGATTTTAAACAATTTTGAAATAATGTATTTTACTAGCACCAATCTTAGGTGTTTTCACACTCACAAACACTTAAACGAGTAAATGATGAAATGACTAATATACTACTCGTTTTAGTTATTTGTGAGTATGAAAGCACAGAAGATAGATATAAGCTGAAAGCATATATCTTATCCACTTTTACTATAACTTAATTATTATTCTAAAGGTTATATATGTAGCAGTTATAGAAATCAATTTGAATATGCCAATTTATAAAGTAAGAATGTACTATTCATTAGACTTTACAGTCAATGGTTTAGTGTAGACTGAGTTATTTCTTTAATCACTTCTGGTGTTTTTTTATGATTGCCTAATTTTCAGGAAATGAAATATAATCAATTTAATAATAGTAACGCTAATGGTTGCCGATTAATGATAATGTAGCAGCCCTAAAAGGGAAGCAAAACCCTAAAACTGAAATCGAACACAAAAAAGTAAAATCTGAAAACAAACCTGTTTCTTCATGTCACTTTTTCTCGAGGCGAGAGCAGCCGATAACAGCCTCGGCAATCGATCGAACTCCGCCGCCTCGATGTGCGGAGGCCAGACTTGCGGTTTCTTATAGCACAAGAACACATGACGGTCGTAATACTCTACACTCCCTACAACATCTCTCTGCCGCAACTCCGATCGCGAGAATCCAAAATCTTCTTCGCCACCGTCAAGGCCGCCGAGGAATCCATCATTCTGGAAGCTTCCAGCGGTGCTTCCGGTCTGGGGAGTGTCAAAGAGGTAGCTGTCAGCTTCAGATACGGCGACCGGTGACGACGTTGATGTGGTCAAGAAGGTCAGAGGCTGGTCTTTGTTACTTGCCATGGAGGAAATTCAGCAGCAAAAAGGGGAGAACTGAGGTTTTACTGTTTTAGTGAGTGGTGGCCATGGTGAGCGTTGGCAACCGGCGAAAACGGATCAAACAGAATATATTTTGGGATGCAGAGAATCATCTCGGCATTTATTGGTGCCAACTGTTATTAAATTTGTAATTATTAATTGAAAATATCGAACAGCACGTGGTCAATGTTTAGTCAAGAGGTAGGAAAAGTTATCTTTAATTGTAATACTAAAAACTACATGTTCTTGGATAAACACCATCTTACCATAAAAGTAATATTAATATTAAGACATAGATAACATGATTTCATTACAATATATAATAAATACTCTTTGCTCATTGTCCTTGGCGGAGTGGTAAAGCACACATTGCTAAGGCGCAGACGGAATAAGAGGAGGTCCTGGTTTGAAATACAACGTGAAAAAAATTTAAACGTTAAGAGTGTTTAGATTTAAAACGATTTAGATTTTATTTTTCATGTCTTGAATTCACGACTCTTTACAATCTTAACTAAATCACCAAAAAAACAAAAATCTTGAACAACAGGCAAGTCTCAAGGTTTCAAAGCCTAACAAATATATATATATATATATATATATATAATAAAACAAAAAATAAAAAAAAACATACAAAATATTATGCATGTGCCGAAAGCAAAAACAATAAAAAAAAACCTTCAGCCGCCAAGAATTGAACCTTGGTTCTGTGCTGTAAATCCATCTTTTTTAAGATTTTAAGATTTTTGAATTTCATTTGTAATTTCATTCTCACAAACATTTTTTACTTTTCTAACCTTTTAGTTGTTTATTTATGTTTTTAAAAGTTAATTTATTATATAGCTTTTTTTATGTAGTATTTTTACTTGATATTAGATTTTATTGTTTTGTTCGGTTTATATTTTAACATTCTAATTTAAAACCGCTCTATACGTTTAATAGAAACCCGCCGCAACGCACGGGTTAAGGAGAAACTCGTTCTATTTATTAATGAGACAAGGGGTTTTGAGCCTTTGAGGGGAGAAGGATGTAATTAAAGTGGGTTTAGCTTAAATAAGTTGTTAGAAGCTGTTGTTAGTTGATGTTTGAAAATTGAAAGCTACAAATTTTAGTTGTATATATGTTGACAAATAAGTTGTTAGTTGAAGCTAACTAATATAAAATGATAAAAAAAGAAAAATATAAAAATAAAAGGAATTATAAAATAATTAAAGTAAATATTTAGGTAATTTGATATATAAAAAACTTCTAACTAGTTTTAGAAACTACTTTTTTGGGAGATAATATTTTCACTTATAAAGTTGATTGATCCACTACAAACTCATGCTTCACTAACTTGTAACATAGCTTCAAAGATGTTATACCTTTAGTGGATGAATCAAATTTACAAGTGAAAGAATCAACTCTCTTTTTTTGAACAGCAAACGCACACACACACTAAACCTACTCCTAATATACTCCACTGTCAATGCCGGGACTTGAACCCACAACCTCTTGGAAGGGGGCCTTTCTTCATAACACCAGGTACCGCTGGGTTACAAGCCCTTTGGTTTTAGAAACTACTTTAACAAGTTTTTTGTCTTAGAGTTTTTTATTTAGAGAAAAAATTTAGTTTTTTTTATCTGAACATTACTTGTAGCTTTTTTTCAAAACAAAAGGCTACCAGCTAAGAAAAAACTACGTACCGAACACACCTTTAGTGTTTAGAAAATTATATTTATTCATATTTCATCCTTCTACTTACTAGATGATAACATTTGGTTTTCACATATTATTTTCCTTCACGTCCTTCTTTAATTTTGACATTTCTCATAATCTTGTGAGTAAAATGACGAGTAGGAATATAAAGTACGAGTTATAAAAGTTTTACCTATTATGAGCTTCAAACAATGATGTTCGAACAAGCTAATCGAAGATAGATAATTTGTATACAACAACTTTTTATCATACATTATAAAAAGGGTATATATACTCTTAAATAAATAATTAAGAAAAGATAATCGATGGATTTATAGAAATAAAAAATGGTAATAAATCATCTCCCCTAATCAAAACCCAAATCCCTCAACTCCGATAGCCACGTGTCTGTCTACGTGCACAGCATATATCCTGCAGCCACGTACGTTAAAACTAGGATGACATGAAAATAATACAAATGTACACGTGTCATGACTACTGCTCTTAAAACCGCAAGCAAAATACGTCTTCACAGAACGTACGTATGTAGCCCGTGATCTCGTCTAGTCGTCTTGAAATTAAAGTTAGAACATAACATTAATATGGCGACGGTGAAGGCAGAAGACCGCCGTGAAGATCGTACAACGGTAGAGGAAGAGCAGCAGGCGGAGAAAGAACTTGACGCCGGCGAGATTTCACGGTTGTGTGCAGAGCATGGATGTGGTGTTTCAGCTGCTGAGGGTGTAGTAGACCGGAAACCAACCGGAGAAAGAGATGTTACCGAAGACGGATCAAGTGGAAAGGAAGAGAAGTGTTCAGAAGTGAAACAACAAGCAGATCACTACAAGAACTTTTAATAGGAAAATTAATTTTACGAAATATTATAATTTTAATATGTCAATATATATTGTATAAGTTTAACACCAAATTATCACTTTTTACTAAATTATCCAATCGATCTTATAGTCTTATGTTATATCATGTTTCTGGCAGTGGCGGACCCAGGATTTCTCGGGACCGGTAGCAACATATAATGCGAAAATAAAATTAAATAAAAGTGAGGGTGTGGTTCGAGTTTTTTCTCGGGTTTCCGGTTAATCGGGTCGGATTAACGAGATTTCGACTGTTATTATGGTATTTTAGAGCCAAAATTTAAAACAAAACACAATTTATATGAAGTAATGTTAACTAAAACTTGATTTTAAATGTATAAATTGAAATATTAAACTATTTTTTATCATTTTTTTTAGAAAACTTTCATTTTTCCTTTGATTTTAGTGGCATCACGGGTGCACCCTGAAAATTTACTGGTGGCAACGTATCAAAAAGTCGAAAACTAACACTGCAAACCGCCAAAGGACTGGTGGCGCTTGACCCCCCCTCCCCCCCCACACAAAGGGTAGGTCCGCCACTGGTTTCTGGTGTGTTTTCTGGCAAGATATCGAGGCTACGGGCGTGACGTCCTGAAGATGTGATGCTTAAAAAAGCATGTTTTTAATTTTATTTGTGGGGATAATAAAAATTAGAAGAATGTTTAATATAATCTATATTGTTATGAATAAATATATTATAGATGTTCATATCTCCTAATTATGGATTGTCAATCATAGGTTTCTAAGGAGATGTTTATTACTATAGATAAGAGATTTGTTTCTCTAATTATTGTCTAATATATGTCTATAAATTGAGGATTACATAATGTATATGAGATAGTTCTTCCTCTTCATTCTCTTCTCTTTATAATTTATAACATGTTATCAGCACGTAGCTCTCCTAACAAAGCGAAAGGCTTACACGAAAGTCTTGTATTCATATCACAAGTTCACCGAACTTGAGAATATGGATTCTCTATTGGATATTGATGATGAAGACATATGTCTAGTATATAGTGCTTTTACGCACACCATTCTCAAGAAAAGGATATATTTCTCTCATTTAACTTTGCAAGAGGCAAATATGAGTACCATATCTGGTAGTGCAAAAATGATCAAAGGTTTTGGAAAAGCGAATCTGTTGTTACCAGGCGGAACACATTTAAAAATTGATAATGCACTTTTTTCCCCAAAGTCTCAAAGAAACTTATTGAATTTTAAAGATATTCATAGTAATGGATACCATATTGAGACTATAAGTGAAGGACATGTCGAGTACCTTCACATTACAAAAATGATTTCAGGGGAGAAACATGTGTTGGAGAAATTAACTACACTTTCTTCTGGTTTATATTGTACTAAAATAAGTGGACTTGAATCAAACATGGTCATAAACCAGAAATTCATGAACCGAGATGATTTTATTGTTTGGCATGACCGTTTAGGCCATCTCGGGTCAATAATGATGCGAAAAATTATAGAACAATCTTGTGGACATCCTTTGAAGAGCCAGAAGATTCTTGAAAATAAAGATATGACTTGTGTTGCTTGTTCACAAGGGAAATTGATTACTCGCCCTAAAGTGGGGTTTGAATCTCTTAATTTTCTGGAAAAAATACAAGGGGATATATGTGGGCCCATACATCCACCTTGTGGACCATTTAAGTATTTCATGGTTTTAATTGATGCATCGACTAAATGGTCACATGTGTGCTTGTTATCAAGTCGCAATATGGCATTTGCACGTTTACTTGCCCAACTAATACGATTGAGAGCACATTTCCCAGATCATCCTATAAAAACAATTCGTTTAGACAATGCCGGTGAACTTACATCCCAGATATTTAATGATTATTGCATGTCTATTGGGATAAAAGTTGAACATCCTATGGCTCATGTTCATACACAAAATGGGCTCGCTGAATCACTTATCAAGCGACTACAAATGATAGCAAGGCCAATGATTATGAAAGCAAAACTACCCGTTTCCGCTTGGGGTCATGCTATTTTACATGCAGCAACATTAGTTTGCAGCAGGCCAACGAGTTATCATACTTCCTCCCCATTACAATTGGTTTTTGGTCGGGAACTAAATATTTCCCATCTAAGAATTTTCGGTTGTGCGGTATATGTTCCAATCGCTCCACCACAACGCACAAAGATGGGACCTCAAAGGAGGTTGGGAATATATGTTGGGTACGAATCACCATCTATAATTAAATTTTTAGAGCATTAACGGGGGACTTGTTCACGGCTCGATTCGCTGATTGCCATTTTGATGAATCAGAATTCCCAACATTAGGGGGAGAGACTAAACAGCTGGAAAATAAAATAAGTTGGAATGAGGTATCATTATCCCACCTTGATCCTCGAACTAAACAATGTGAGCAAGAAGTTCAAAGGATAATTCATCTGCAAGAATTAGCAAATAAATTACCAGACTCATTCACCGACCCAAAAAGAATGACGAAATCACATGTTCCAGCTGCTAATGCTCCTTTTAAAATTGATGTCCCAAGAGGACAAGACGATGTAGGTAATGCGTCTAGGGCACGCCTGAAGCGTGGTAGACCTTTCGGTTCCAAAGATAAAAATCCTCGAAAGAAAAAATGACCTAATAATCAAGATGGTCAAATCAAGGTAAAAGAAACGACAGAATGCTAGACATGATGGTTCCAGAAGAACCTCAGGTACCTGAAAATGATGAGATCTCAATAAACTATATCACATCTAGAAAAGTGTGGAACCGAAACAATGTCGACATCGATGACACATTTGCATACAATGTAGCGCTAGAATTAATGGAAAATGATGAGGATCAAGAACCAAAATCAATCAATGAATGCATGCATAGAGATGAATGGCCAAAATGGAAGGACGCAATGCAGGCGGAATTAAATTCATTAATGAAACGAGAAGTTTTCGGACCCGTAGTCCGTACACCTGAGGGTGTAAAATCTGTTGTATAACATCCTCTCAATGGGCCTGGTAGTTTACGCGTATATGGTAAACTAATTGTGTATAATTTATATTTAATTGTTTTTATTAATTGATTATTAATTGTTATTTATTCGATATGATAGGATAATTTTAATTGAAACGCGAGATAAAAAGGTGAAACATTAATTTTAATGTTTTTATGTAATATTGATGTTATATGATTTGGTTTTACACGAGGGTTCTAAATAATACCTCGTTGCATGCTATTGACTTGAAAAGGACCACTTTAATTAGGTTCCTGTATTTCAGATATCAGTATTTGCACTATGTAGTGTAAACCTTATATGTTTTAACCCTTTATATACTCCTTGTTCATGTGACTTGTTCTTTTTGGATTCTGGCCGAAGTGGAGAGGAGAAACGAACCTTTCACGCACACACTCACAGCTTGATTCTGTTTTCGAGCTTTAAACGAGAGTTAACGTCTGGATTTCGAGCAAGATATAGATTCTGTAGCAAGAGGTGAGGCTGTGTTGTGTATGTCGAGTTTTGATTAAGAAGTTCTTGAAAAGTTGAGTTTTAGCCGTGCGAAGTGAAGTCCATTTCGTGCGTAGTGGCTCCACTTCGTACGAAGTGCTTGATGAAGAAGATGAAGTCGATGAGTTTTGGTCGCACGTGGTGTGGTCCACTCCGTGCGTACCAGTGTCATTTGCGTACGTAGTGTGTGAAACATGTTAAGTGTAATTGTGTTCTCTACGTGCGTAGTTTGTCCAGCCCGTGCGTAGTGCGTTCAACACGTGCGCAGTGAATCCACCTCGTGCGCAGTGAACCCACCTCGTGCGTAGTGACTCGTATGTTAATTCAGTTTGTTGTTGTATGATGTTGAGATGTTCATGCATGATTTAGGGTATATATATGAATGATTTAGATGATGAAACATGTTCTGTTAAGAATTGTATGTTGCTTATGATCTGTGTGATTAACTTAAATGAGTTAAGTTCTGATTATATGGTATATATGAGAGGGTTTACTAATGATGCTTCAAGATTGGATTCTGTATGCTAATCGCATGCTTAATTCGTGAAATGATGTTAGATAGCCTGAGTTTATGATCCGTTGATTTCTATATGTCTCATATGAATTATGAAGCACTCCTAAATGGTATTTGATATGCTTCAAGCTGGTTTGGTATTATGAAGTCTAACGGGTTGGGTTTTTGACCCATTTGCGGAATAATTGGAAATAGTTGACACTTATGAATATTTCGTTGACTGCTACATACTGCTTAGGCTGAGCGTTATACCCATCTTTCATCTTTCCTTACCCTCAACCACATCAGCGCCACATCAGCTTTCTTTCTTTTCCCCTTTCCTTACCCTCAACTAGTGTTGTACCCATCTTTCATCTTTCCCCTTTTCTTTTCACTTAAAAAAAAGAAAAAATATAATATAATAAATGTGACAAAGTTTGATTGGATGAAGGTGGGGTGATGGGGGGTGGGGATTGAAAGATTTCTCTCGGGTGTATATATCCGCTTTCATCTACCCGCATGTTTACCCTCGAGGGCGGAAATGGTGTTCCCGCCGTACCCTCGCCAATCTTTTGGTTACCTGCATAGAATCTTTCAGGTACAACACTCAGCCTTATGACTTACATGGATATTCTAAATGAATAAGCTTTGACTTGGTGGTGAATTGGTTTGACTTTTGGAGTTAACTATGATTTGAGGTATTGACTTGTTTATATTGTGCTCTCAGGGAACTCAAAGACTCAGTGATATGAGACAACTGAGTGTGGATCTTGGATTGGCAAGGACGCAGGTGAGTGGACTTTTAACTCACGAATTTGTGCTAGTTGTAACGGTTACGGTTGCAATGTTTTATGCTAGATTCTATGAGCAGAATGTTCAGCACGATAATTTGATGATTCTTGATATATGATAGTAATTGCTGAATTATGTTTTGAGAATATGAATTGATCTGTATACGTGCTTTGTAATCGGGGACAACTGTGATGTTGGACACTTTGAGTTGTTTGAAGGAGGTCAGCCGCGACAGTTTTGTAGGATGGGCGCTTGTTTGCTATCAAATTCAGTTAAAGGTTTCTAATGCGTTTAGAAATGATTAACTGATCTGAGTAGCATTACGCTATCGGTAAACCTATGCTAGGCCGGCATTTGGTTGAAGGTGTTGCAACACCGCCGGTCGTCTGGATATCCCTGATTGCATGACCTGGATGATAATTGTTTGATGACAATTATGTGATCTGATTGTATGTCGTTACTTGTTGTAACTGCTGCTGTTCGTTTGTTAAATCTCCATCACTTAGCTTTATGCTAATCCCCCACATAAACTCTCCCTTTGCAGGTTGCGGTAAGTTTGGCTGTTGGCCGGTTGTTGTGTTTGCTTTTGGGAATGTTTGAACTGCACTCTGATATTTTGTGTCGGTCGAGCCTGTTGTAAACTATGTAACGCCGAGTTTGGGATACAAATATTTTGGTATCAGTTTAATTACTTAATATTTATACTACCTATGTGAATAGGTTTGTAGTTGTCTGTATTCGCTTCCGCAGTGATTTATAAAAAAATATATATATAGCGGTGTTACATGTTGGATACAAATGGGTCTTTATAAGAAAGCGTAACGAGAAAAATGAAGTTGTGAGATATAAAGCACGGTTAGTAGCACAAGGATTCTCACAAAGACCCGGAATCGATTACGAGGAGACTTACTCCCCTGTGGTGGATGCAACAACTTTTCGATATCTTATAAGTCTGGTAATATGAAAAGGAATTGATATGCGTCTAATGGATGTCGTGACCGCCTATTTGTATGGTTCACTTGATACTAGTATTTACATGAAACTTCCGGAAGGGTTTAAACTGCATGAATCATGTAAATCAAGTTCTCGAGAACATTGTTCAATCAAGTTGAATAAATCTCTATATGGGCTAAAACAATCTGGGCGTATGTGGTATAATCGCCTTAGTGAGTATCTACTAAAAGATGGTTACAAGAATGATTCTATTTGCCCATGTATTTTCATAAAAAGATCCGGATCCGAGTATGTTATAATTGCCGTGTACGTTGATGATTTGAATATAATTGGAACTCCCAGGGAGCTTCCTAAGGCAATTGAATACTTGAAAAATGGGTTTGAAATGAAGGATCTTGGAAAAACAATGTTTTGTCTTGGGTTACAAATTGAACACCTTAAGAATGGAATCCTTGTGCACCAAAAAGCGTACATAGAAAAGGTGTTAAAAAGATTTTATATGGATAGATCACATCCATTGAGCACTCCTATGGTCGTAAGATCACTTGATGTTAAAAAGGACCATTTTCGACCTTCAGAGAGTGATGAGGAGATTCTTGGTCCTGAAGTACCATACCTAAGAGCTATTGGAGCATTGATGTTTCTCGCTGGTCATACGCGACCTGATATATCATTTTCATTGAATTTATTAGCGAGATATAGTTCATGTCCCACAAAAAGACATTGGAGTGGGATAAAGCAAATTTTCCGTTACCTCCAGGGTACCAAGGATATGGGTTTATATTTTGCGAACACATCAAAAGGAAATTTAGTTGGTTTTGCAGATGCTGGATACATGTCAGATCCTCATACTGGTCGGTCTCAAACCGGATATGTGTTCACTATTAATGGTACAGCAATTTCATGGCATTCGACAAAGCAAACCATTTCAGCGACATCATCTAATCATGCAGAGATTTTAGCAATCCACGAGGGCAGTAGAGAATGCATTTGGCTAAGGAATGTAATACAACACATTCAAGAATCTTGTGGTGTAAATTCAGAAAAGGAGTCCCCAACAATCCTATATGAAGATAATGCAGCATGCATTGCTCAGCTTAAGGAAGGGTATATTAAAGGTGATAGGACCAAACACATTCTCCCAAACTTCTTTTTCACTCATGACTTACAAAAGAGCGGCGATATCATTGTCCAGTAAGTTCGTTCAAGTGACAACCTAGCCGATTTATTTACCAAGTCACTTCCGACTTCGACTTTTACGAAGCTAGTCCGTGACATTGGGATACGCTGACTTGAAGAACTCATGTGATGTGGTCATCAGGGGGAGAAAATACGCGTTGCACTCTTTTTTCCTTCGTCATTGGTTTGTCCCAATGGGTTTTTCCTGACAAGGTTTTTAATGAGGCAACATCCCCGAGCGTATTGAATTATTTATGTACTCTTTTTCCTTCACTAGGCCTTTTCCCATCGGGTTTTACCTAGTAAGGTTTTAATGAGGCATAAAACTTTTTATGGACATCTAAGGGGGAGTGTTATGAATAAATATATTATAGATGTCCATATCCCCTAATTATGGATTGTCAATCATAGGTTTCTAAGGAGATGTTTATTACTATAGATAAGATATTTGTTTCTCTAATTATTGTCTAATGTATGCCTATAAATTGAGGATTACATAATGCATATGAGATAGTTCTTCCTCTTCATTCTCTTCTCTCTATAATTTATAACATATATTTAATTTATAGTTTTAAGAGATTAATTTTAGTCTTTGGATACATTAATGGTATATTGTATTTTAAAATTTTGGGTGAAATGGTATTTCTGTAATTTATACAATCAAATATGATTAAATACTGAATCACCTGTGATTGAATATTAAAATTTCAGAACTATATTTTTTATATGAAGTTTATTAAACACAACTCATATGAGATAGTTCTTCCTCTTCATTCTCTTCTCACCTGTGACTGAATCACTGTCGGCCTTTTGAACTACACGGTCATCCTGGCTACTGACATCCCCTTCCTCTCTTTGCACCAATTCCATATCACCCGTGTATCGAGTCCTAAATGCCAAAGCCATATAACCCATACACGTCACCAAATGATATAGAATTCACTGGTACAAAGCACTATCACAAAGATGGGTCCGGACCAAAACTCACCCCTAAGGGTCACATATATATCACATCCATAAGGCTAAATAATCCCAAGCATTTAAGCTTATCAACAAGAAATTGAAAGTCACATAAATCATAGTTCATAAATCTTAAGAGTAAATGCTTAATAAGCCATAACATTCATTTGGCATCACAATGCCCATATCACATAACAAGTACAAACACTTCTTATCAACTCATACCATATGAGTATCACAAGATTAAAGCTCACTCCTACATTGAGTATCATGTTTTCAAGAATTGAACATTACAATCATATTAACAAGATGTACCTTCTCCTAAGTAGAGTGCTGGTCTCCTTTGATTTCCGTTGTGATAATCAAGTCACCAATATAAGAAAATCATACAAGTACCACATCCTTTAATTCATAAGTTTCACAAAAATAGTTTGTCAAACACATCTTATGATGACTTGTAATCATTTATAAAAACTTGGTATCCGTAGGGTGTACTCACCTGAGGGTGTGATGAAGAACACAACCCCAAACCAACTACTCTTGAGCGAAACTCTAATAATGACAAGCTCCTAAAATGAGCAAACTCAAGCTTTTCAATACTTAATCACAAATCCAAACCGAGTGACATAATTGACCTCAATACTAGATGGAATATGAGGCTTTAAACACACTTTAATATGAGCTACTCATGAATCCAAAAACATCTCATAAGAGTTGTAGGTCAATTACTTCAAAAACCTTTCTTTACATTTGCCAATATATCATACCAAAACTGACACAACTACTATATATCGACATTTTGGCCAACTTATCGTTTGAATTAGCTTCTATGATCAAAAGATGGATTAAACTACACATTCACAGCTTTCCAACGGTATATTATACGTAAAATTATGATAAACAGTTGATTTTTAACGAATTTTACAAAATAGACCTGTAGGTGCTGAAATTTCCAAACAGCAATCTAAATTCGAGTTTCTTGAACTAAATTCATCCATTAGGTCAACAATTCGACCAAAACTCAACTACAACCTCTAAATAACTTATATTACACCAAGAAAAGTTTATTTCAGGTCTCAAACATAAACATAATCACACCTATAAGATTCAAACCCTAGCTTATGAAAATTTGCCCCTAAATAACTCATTTGACTTAGAAATCCAACATAGGGCTTTAATAGCAACGAAGAACACTACAATCATTCATAAACAAGAGTTAAAACTTACTTGTGATCACTAACAAAATCTGTCCAGCTCCAATCTTGACTCAAATCAAAGCTTCAAAGGTAGTAATATTACTAGAACACTTCAATTTTGACCTTAAAGTCAACACAATCAACAAACCTCTTGATTTCTTCATGTCTTCATCTTCTTCCTCTAGCTCTTTCTCTTTCTCTAGATGTTTCCAGCTACTCCAATACTCACAAATGAGTCTAAAAATCTGGTTTGGGACATTTATATCTCAAATTTACATATCAAGTCCCTCAAGTTCATTTTTCTTATATTTTGACCACAAAACTTATATTTTAACAAAATGTCATAAATAAAATAAATCAATATCAATCTTATCAATCTTAATCTTAATTATTCTTAATGAGTATCTAAAACACCTCATTATTGTAACAATTTTTTTTTCAAAATCGGAGATATTATAATCGGAACGGACACAATTTGCATAGCTAGAAGCTTTTGCACAATTTGCTTATGATCTCGATAAACTCTACTCAAAATCAATTGGCAAGAGGTCAACGATTACATGAATTGCTTAAACAATCTCAATCCGCCCCTCTCTCGGTAGAAGAACTGATACTTACTATTTATACCGGAACAAATGGTTATCTCAATTCATTAGAAATTGGACGGTGAGGAAATTTCTGGTTGAGTTACGTACTTACTTAAAGACCAATAAACCACAGTTTCAAGAAATAATATCTTCTACCAAGGCATTCACAAAGGAAGCAGAAGCCATTTTGAAAGAAGCTACTTAGGAACGGAGGGAACGTTGTATACTTCAAGAGCAAGCCGCCTAAACAAATGGATCAACCTTTTCAATAATTTTTTCAATAACATAAAAGGGGTACTCAATTGTTTTGAATTGAAATAATTCAAAATTAATTTTTTGATATCGAAATCTAAAAAATATCTAGAAAAGAATTGTGTCCAATAGGATTTGAACATATACTAAAGGTTTAGAAGACCTCTGTCTTATGACTTATCCATTCGACAATGAATGTTTTCATTGCGATTCACCTAAAAACCAAACCTAGTTGAACTAAAACGTAAAAACTAAAATAAGAGAAATATAGAAACAATAATTGACCTAAAAATGTATAGATTGGTCTGAACGTGGACCTGGTCGTTACGGATCAAATGATTTTTTTGCTTCGAGATAAGGAGGAGTGTAGATGGTAGGAAAACAATTAAAGAGGAAAACTTTTTATGATGGGCTTAAAACTTATGACTAATATTCATTTATCTTTTATAATATTTTAGTGATGTTATATTGATCTAATAGATCAATCAAAATATGTGCGTGGAGAAATGATATGTTCTCCTACTTTTGGTTCATACTTTATCCTTCTATCTATTCAACATTTGACATTTGTAAGACACTAATTTCCTTTCCTTGTATCATATTTTTGATTTTAACATTTGTCTTGATCAAGTAAGTAGGAGGATAAATAATTTCTTATGTGAGAAATTAGACTTCGGTGATTACGTCTTTTTACATATTTGTCTCATATTTTGTTTTTAATTTGTATGTGTCATTGTCTTTTTAATTATGTCATCTACTCATTTATATTCATGTGATCTACACAAATGATGAGTGACTATTGTAGTAGGTCACTAAGAGAGTTGAGGCTCGGGATTTAGAAGATTATGATGTTGGGCATAAGCCACATGCATGTTAGTCTAACATAAAGTTTATAGCAAAATACTTATACCATTCTAGTTTTTTCCTATGTTTCAATAGAACATGAAGGTTCTTCAAATTTCTACATTGATATGCAATTAATGTAAGTTAGTTCTAAATCATTAAATGAATTTTCTTTCAAGCAAAATGTAAAATTGAAGAGTTTGAATCTTGGATAAATTTAAAATATGTTGGAGCTAACACTATTATTTAAATCGATCTCATCACGATGTTCAAGTTCAAGTTCAACTTCATCACTATTGTTGAATTTTTCACAACTTCAAATCGATTTCATCATGTTCGACTTCATCATCGTAATCCTTCCTTTTTTTTGCTTAAATTTAGGACACAAAAACGATTTAGGTTTCTCTTGTTCATCATCTTCGATTTAGGGCAATATTGTTCGGGCATTGATGGTGGTGGGACAGTGAGGTGGCTGTGGTGTTTGGTGACAGTGTTATTCTAGCAAGTTCCATTCAAATTCCAAACCTAACAAAACATGCTACCTAATGAAGTCAATTTCGATTTCCAGTTCCTTCGGGATTTCCTTATATGAGAAATTAAATTCAATTTATAAGCATTCCAATAAACCAAACGCCCTCTCAGACTTTGGGGGGTTTTGAGTCTACATGAAAAAAATAAATGTTCTCTTTACTATCTACATCTATGATCATATTTATGGTAACATATATAACATATATTCTGGAGAAAATAGATTAACAATGCTCTGATGTAAGACTATTTGCTATGCTTTTTTGACAATCTAAGAGTGTTTGTAACTTTCACTTATCACCACACCGTTACATTAGTTTTTTCTCTCACCATTTAACCCATCACTCAGTTATGTAGTTGGTCACTTTGCGCCACATCAAATCTTGAGACCCATCTAATATTCCACTACAATAAATAAATAAATAATATCAATAAGATAGAAGTATTTTGATGGGACTCACAAATACTCACTCCTCTATATGATCTTCACCTCACACACTCTCCTACCACACATACATGATATAGAGACCCATTCACCACATCCCACCCCCTTCCCGTACCATTTACACTATGTTCCAGAGTTATACGAGAAGAAAATAGAATGATAGAAAATTAACGAGAGAAAAGAAAAGAAGAGAGAAAAATGTTTTTGTCATTTGGTGTTCCCGAGTTCGAAGGAAAATGAGAGATGTGAAACTTGAAGTGTTTTTTGATTTCCTTCCAAAATCTTTCCTACTTTGAGAGGAAAATCAGGAAAGAAAATAAGGGATAATTTTCCTCTCAAAATCTTTTCTTTTCTCTCCTAAAAAACTTGGGAATACAACTAAAAATTATTTTTCCTCCTAAATCATTTCTTTTCTCCCCTATTTTTAACTCTGGAACACATCGTTACTCTATGTTACCCATCTATGATTAAACCCCGGTCTTCTTTAGGCTTTCTAGGCCCCTATATAACCACATATCTAAATAATATTTTCAGTCTTACAGAATATATCACATAGAAAAGATTATAAATGAAGCTAATCAATCTAAAATACATTTATATATATTATCATGAAAAATTACAAGAAGCCAACTATCATTAAAAACACTTGACCTTGTACAACCTTTTGCCTTCATAAACAATCATTCTTCCCAAACTCAAAAACAGGATGTCTTACAAGGGAAGATGATTTGGGTACTAATAGCTTATCACATTTGTATTTGCAAAGAGAAATCATTGGTTTTTTGTCACTTGTTGAAATCCCAAGATTATTTGCACTTACAACGAGTCGTTTTCCAACTCCACTCGACTTCTTCTTATCTCTCAACCCTCGAACATTCGTCCTTGCTGGAGGCGTAACCAGCGCGTATTTCGGAACTCGCGGTTTCGAATTACTCGACGTCACCTCATCATCATAAACAGAAAAGTATTTCTTGATAATACCCGAAACAGATACTGATTCAGACATTCTTTCACTTGTTGGTTCCACAGCCGAAGAGTGAAAATCTTTTCTTGTATTTTTCTTGTTTAAAGGGTAGGCTTCTGTGTACAAGAACCATGCTTTTTTGGACCCCTGGAAAGCGTGCTTTATTGCCATCGTTTCAGGTAAGTGATACAGGCAAGACTTCCTCTTAACCTGGATAGCAACAAGATGAAGAATCTCAAATTGCTTATTGTATATAACTTATCACCCCAAAAGTAGATGAACATAAGCAGTTTCTCATCCAAAAGCTCAAAAATGCTCATCTACTCTTAAACAGCCATGATTACTACATACAAGTTCTCCACATAAGAGGGTAAAGAATGACTTATATTTAACCGGAAGACTGGCTGTACCTTTAACGCGTCAACTTTGATGATTCCTATTCCGGGATAGCAATTCAAATGCATGGTTTCGAATTTTTCTGCATAAATCAAGATCTTTATTAAATTTCAAGTTGAGAACAATCCCAGATTGTAAAGTTTCATAGAGTTACAAAAAACATAATGCTTACTAGAACCACTTTTCTTGTTATTGTCATTTGATACAACAATGCATTGCTCTGAATCAATAAGCAATAAGCAGATAAACAGCCAGACAGCCCCCAAAAATGTCTTCACATAATATCAGTGCACCTAATTCTATAAGGGGATAAGATATATGCTTCTAGCAGCACTTATCTTAGGTGATCCCATACTCACAAACACTTTTAACGAGGGGTATGTTAGTCATTTCATCATTTAGTCATATAAGTGATTGTGAGTGCGGAACCCACCTATCATAGGTGCTTCTAGCTACACACGTCATTTTCTTATTCTATAATTCATGTTTGCATATATAATCATGTTGTCAAAACGCAATACCGAACACCCTTTATAGATTTATAGATTACAATTCACAAAAACTGAAAACCAGCCCTAAAACAAGATACCAAACCTCTTTAGAAGTGATTACTGCAAACTGAAGACAGATAATTATAGCTGATCAAAGTCATGCTAAATCAGACAAATCTAGGTTTATCTATAATTCTCTACAATCATGGGCTTCTTTAAAATCACAATTTGACCTAAAATTTAAAGCATTTTGCGACTTTCAAATGCCCCTCAAACGATACCCGATTCTCTTTTAACATACAGCAATCGCTTAAGAACTAGGTTAAGAAACCATTATATGGTTTATCTTCATTACATGTTTAGCAGCCATTAAAATAGTCCATAAAAATTCAGAGAAGCCACCAAGCTTTCAAATTTTATAGAAATGAAACGACAGATATACTCTGATGTTGGATCTAAGCATAGAGTGGTGGCGTGAGAAACTAGACTTACTCTTGAATTCCCCGACCGTGAGATGAGGAGAGACAGAGATGGCAATGTGGGTTCCTAAACTTGTGTCGATGAACACAGGAACTTCAATGGCGATTGAAGCTGATGCCATTGAAGGCCGATGCTTTAAGAAACAAAGAAAAAGTAGAAGACAGCAAGGGTTTTTGTAGTAGCGATGGTTTAGCCGCTTAAGCTTTTCTTAATTCAAAAATCCCAAAGTTAAAGTAACTTTTTATCATCCTTATATAATCATCTCAAAAGTTTCATTGGTGTAAGTAAGAGTGGAACTTTGACCTTCGTAAGACTATCCGCATCCAGGGAAGAAGCCATCGGCTTCGGCTGAAGTGGAGTCTTCAACCCATCGGGAACACCATCGCACCCCTTTGGGTGGTGGTGGGGTTTCAACCCAACTAATCCCGAGACCCGATCGGGTTCCTCTCTCATTTCTTTTCTATTTTTTTTTAATATAAAAATATAAATGGGTTGTATTGGTTGGATGTGGGGGTTGTAGGGTAAGAAAGGGTTGGAGGTGGATGCTGATGTGGCGGTGCTTTTGGTTAGGTAAGTTGGGTTGGATGCTGATGATCTAAAAGAAATCAAGAATAATAAGTTGTTGTAATTGAATATGATCGGGTAATGAATATCAATATCTTCTAGTTTTGCATAATTGTTTAGACATAATTATTTTTTTTATTGATGACTTATATTTTTCTTTAAACAAGAGTTAATTACAAAATTCGTCCTTTTAATAGGGCCCTTTTGCAGGTTTAGTCCTTTACGTAAAATTCTTACATTTTTAGTCATTTAAATAAGAATTTGTTACATAATCAGTCCTTTACGCTAACAGCAGTTAAATTTGACTAATGGTCAAAGGGCAATTTGGTCTTTTTACATGTAAAGGACCAATTTTGTAATTGAAATAGTTAAATAATATTTTTTTACCATTTTTTAATTATTAATGTATTGGTTTTATCATTATTAATTAGTTTTAGAGTTAATGGCATAGGTAATTACATAATTAATGTATTTCTCTCTCTCACACTACAAACACAACACACACACACTCTCTCGCTCTCTCCATCTCTCCCTCTCTTCTTGGTGACTCAACCACCGCCCACCTCCCACTCTCTCTCTCCAATTATGTCAAAGATTCACAGCCACCAACCACCTCTCACTCTCTCACTCTACAGCCACCACCCACCTCTCTCTCTCTCTCTACAAACACAACACACTCTCTCTATCTCTCTCTCTCTCTCCATCTTTTCCTCTCTTCTCGGTGACTCAACCACTGCCACCGCCGCTTTGCATTTCTCCGATTTAAGTTTGGGAACAACTCCTGAAGGAGGTGGCGACGGCGGTTGTTAAAGACGAGAAAAACCCTAGAAGAACAGAGAGTTGATTTTTGCGATGAAAACCCTAGAAGGAGGTGGCGATGGCGGTTGTTAAAGACGGTGGTGATTTAAGTTTGGGAACAACTTCATCTGGGTCTGTTTCCCCTTCACCTTACAAAAACGGTGGTGGTGGTGGTTTTCTTAGGGTTTTCTTCGGTGGTGATGATGGTTAATGGCGGATTAGGGTTTTCTTCAGTGGTGATGATGGTTAATGGCGGTGGTGTTGGTAGTTAACGGCGAGGTAGGTGATGATGATGGTTAATGGCGATGGTGTTGGTGGTTAACAGATTAGGGTTTTCATAAGGTTTTCTTAGGGTTTTTTTCGGTGGTGATGATGGTTAATGGCGGTGGAGTTGGTGGTTAACGGCGAGGTAGGTGGTGATGTGCTGGTATAATGAAAAGGATGTGGTGGTGGTGGTGGTGGATGGCGGCGGCGGCGTATGGTGGTGGAGTCTGTGAGGTGACCGAGTGGTAGAGATGAAAAGTGAGAATGTCAGTGTTTAGGGTGAGATAGAAAAGTAATTAAATACAAAAATGAGAGATGTGTTTGGTTACAAGTATAACAAAGGAAAAGACGAAATTACCCCTAGACTAACAGTCAAAACTAACGTTGTTAGAGCAAAGGACCTTTTTTGTAACAAATTCTCATTTAAAGGACTAAAAATGCAAGAATTTTGCTTAAAGGACTAAACCTGCAAAAGTACCTATCTAAAAGGACGATTTTTATAATTAACTCTTTAAACAATGAAATATTTTAAGGAGGATGATAACCATAACCCTTAGGGTTGTGGATAAGAGTAAAAATGGTAATTAACTTTTCATACTTTCATAGTTACCTTTTAATTAGTTTCCAACTTTTCATACATGAATCAAGTTTACCATTTTTAAAAACTAAATATTACCTTATTTTATTCTTATCCACAGCCCTAAGGGCTGTGGTTATCAAAATCCATATTTTAAAACTAGCTAGTCATTAGAAACCAAAAACATAAACAAGTGAAACGAAAACAATTACATATGAGTTTCAAGAAAAGGAAAGAACATTAATCCAATCCAACTTCCTACTAAGCTTTCCTCTCAAATTTAACCATATATAAAAACCAAGCTTCAACCGCCCCCAATATATAATTAAATATAACTTTAAGACAGAACATGTTTTCAAACTAGAGCAGTTTCAAAAGCCATCAATTGATTGCCTTTTAAACCTAGTTTAGAAGATTCAAAACATATTCAAAATTTGGTTTCAACAAGACTTACCATCTACATACATCATTTAACTCCTGAAATACCTAAGGTCACAAAAATGCTTCTAATTTTGAATTCTTCTTTGCACGGATAACATAAATCTAAAACAACACCACCCACCTAGTATGTAGATATATAACGGGTGCTGTCACTCACACTTACAATATCTACTCATTACGAAGTAGAAATGACTAATTTGAAAGCCTCTGTTCAAAACAGTTTTCAAACGTAATTATATGAACTTAGTTGAATAACAACATAGAGTCTAAAACCGGAAGTTGTGGAATAGTGCAAGGACTGCTTGTGTAACTTCCTTTAGTTGTGCGTTTAGCCGTTTTGGCCTTCAATTTCACTTCCAATAAACAGTAAAACCCACATCGCATTTTTGTAAGACCTCCTCTTCCTCTTACACTACTCAACTGTAGAATTATTATGGCGATTCTTCATTTGCCATCCATACAAGTGTTTTGTTTGGCAGAAAAGCAGCTTAAACATTCTTCTAATAAATCATTAAAGTTTGGAGAATCAAATCTAAGAACAGCAACTCACAGAACAGGTAATCTTGATTTTTAAGCAAGACCCCATAATTGATTTTAGTCACAATTGATTTCATTCTTCAACAGAACCCATCAAGATTGAGTCTTGTTTTTTGAAGGTTAAAGATTTATTGAAGACGTAATTCGTTTTCTTAATCTGTTTACTCACACTTGATGCTACACACAGGTTCTGTTCATCAAGAACGCAAAACCCAGAAGCTGAATCTGGAAATTTCACCTCATAGAGCAGGTAAATCTTTAATCCTGTAGTTCTTGATATTCCCACTTAATTTGTTACTACAATTCTAATATGCAATGGGTCAATTTCTTAATCATGGATGGTCAAACTCTAAAAACACCAATGCCATAATTGCAGGTGAAGATTCTATCCACCTATAAATGGGATGATTTGAGTTAAAGAAGTAACTAAGTTAGGAAAGGTTTAAAGTTTTATTCAACATTTTGCAATATGATAAGTTGACTCTATTTGGACCCCCTTTGACAATCTAAATTGACCCCTCTCATGTGAGTAAGTGTATGACCTACTTTGGAAACTATAATTGATTGATGTGCCATGTACTCTGTGTGATAGGAAGGGGTCCAAATAGTAGCGCATAAATGGCTTTATTAGAAAAGAATTAGATTTTATAGCAACCTACTTTATAAATTGTTTTTTATATGATTCGGTTAGAAGGTTTTGAGATGCTAATGCATTTAGTATTCATGATTACACATACAGTGTCTGCAGTAAGATTAATGCGGATAGAGTTTGGAGGCGCCTTTGCAGACCTTTTAAATGAGAAAGGGAAGGGGTCAGGTGATAACGAGATGGGATATGTTGAAAGAACTCTTGGGTTCTGCACTCGAGATTTGGATGATAGAGATCTCAGATTGGTCCATCTCTTACTGAAACTTTTATATTCCATACTTAATACTCCCAATAGGGACTTTTAATCTTTACATGATCCTTATCTTGAAATTTGAGGTTAGAATATTGACCCATTTACCAAAAAACGATTGATTAGGTTATATATATGTAGACAAAAGTTCATGCGAGAACCGTTGTTAGCGCGAGAACCGCGAGAACCGCGAGAACCAATCTAAGCCGTCCAATTCCCCCTCCTTCAATGTCATTGCCCACCTATGAATTCCTCACATGCACCCTGCCACACCCTATCCCTCCACGCTCTCCATCTATGATACTTCCCATATCCAAGGAAC
The DNA here is from genome assembly GCA_947179395.2 of Pulicaria dysenterica. Taxonomy (NCBI): domain Eukaryota; kingdom Viridiplantae; phylum Streptophyta; class Magnoliopsida; order Asterales; family Asteraceae; genus Pulicaria; species Pulicaria dysenterica. The sequence goes on from OX359291.1 coordinate 18,665,766, forward strand.
GGCTGAGATTGGTTCTCGCGGTTCTCGCACTAACAACGGTTCTCGCATGAACCCTCCCCTATATATATATATATATATATATATCTAATGGTAAAAGTAAAAATTAGCTTAAAAAGGGATCAAGTTGGTTGAAAGTCATCCAAAATGTATTTTAATGCATATATTTTGTAAATAATCTACTTAAAGAAAAACTATATAGTTATTGGAATAACAAGACAGTAGTTATTTAGTAAAAGTTATAACTATTTGGACTTTGGGATCTGTTTTGGCCATTACCAAAAACTTACCTGTTTTGACCCTTTACTTGACCCGTCCATAACTCCATTTTGCCATCTCTTCCAAAAATATGATTATTAGAAAGCTTGTTCTTGTCTTCTCCTTGAGGATATATGTGTTAATGATTAGGTGAAAGAATTCATTTAAAATTTAGGGATTTTCATATTTGAAATTATCAATTAATTCCATGTAATTTTCTTATTTCTACATAAAATCCATCTTTTTTCATGTTGCTAGTTAAATCTGTTTGGAATACAGGTAACAGACATTGTTGGAGGAACAATTCGTTGGAGAAAATATCTTGATTATTTGATTTTGTCCTTGTGCCATGATCCAAACGGTTTTAGTCGTATGGAACCTCTACTATTACAGGTACTTCGATAGGGTGCTTTATTCTTCTGTTTTTATTGGCGTCCTTCTTTATAGTCGAAAATTGGTGTAGACAACTCCTATGGATTATAAGTTGAGATCCGCTCTAAGTGGCAAAAGTGTCATTTTCTATAGTTAATATAAGGTTTGATGTATGAATCCCCACAAAGTTTAAACTCTAGCCATTTAACTATATATTGATGGACATCATTCTTTATGCAAAGTTGATGTTTAGAGGTTGTAATATTGATTGCTTACCTAAAAAGTGGGCCAATTTGGAATTGGGTCAAATGAATGAACTTTAAAAGTGTAGTATAAAATTAACCGGGTCAAATGGGTCTCGTGCGTTTCTCATTTTGTGAAAAGTTAAATTTATTATTTTTGTAAAAAGTTAATTTGTTATTTCGATAGCATAGTTTTTTGTAATCAAGTTTAATACACTAATTTTTTTATATAGTTCAAGAAAAGGACATAAAGTGTTACGGGTCAACCCTATCTGACTCATTTTCAGATGTATCAAAAAGTACTCATTTGACCCATTACCTCACATTCAATTATTCAAACACGAATTATGCTAACTCTGAAAGTTTCCAATATTTGTTTATAGATTCTTCGTATCGGATTCTATGAGATCGTAAAAATGGAGGTTCCGTCATATGCTGTTGTTGATGAGGTAATATTAACTATATGTCATTTCCTTTAGTCAGAGAAAAAATATGAATAACCCTAAGTTGTTTCTAGAACAGATAAAATTATTTTTGTTATAAGTTCTCTTTCAAGATCCCCCAACTTATCTCTATTATGCTTACAAGTGCTCATATATACAAGGAAAATGCTGGCGTGATTTCTAATTTGATCATTGGACTTCAAACTTCAATACTTCATCACTAAAACCATTGTACTTTTCAATAACTATTATTTTAGGTAAATTTGACCAAGAACCTGGTAAATGCTTATGTGACTAATTGCTTCCCCATAGGTATTTTGTATTACATTGACAACTATTTATAGAGTTCATTAGTACAAGGTTACAAAGAAAACCATAATGAGAAACCATAATGGACCCTAGCCCATCTATACAACTGGGTCGGGTCATCCTACACTAAACCCTGATCTACATTATCTCTAATAGCTACATGGTCTTTATAGTGGTTTCCGAAAGTTGGATATTTTAATAAACAATTTTGAAGCCTGGTGTCCAAATTAGAAAACTATATAATATCATGTTATTGGTTATTGTGACTTACCTAATTGTAAGTGTAACTGCAGAATGTGCAGCTTGCAAAAATTGCACTTAGGCCGGGTGCTGGTAACATGGTCAATGGTATGCTGAGGAAGCTTGTTTCGCTTAAGGTTCAACTCGCCTCTTATACCACTCAAATTATCTTATCTGTTTGATATTTATTTGTATTAAAACTGATTTTGGTAAAGTGTGATTTCTGAGTTAGAATTTAAGCTGTAACTGAAAGGTTTCGTTGACTGTGTTATTTGTTGGAATATGCAGGAAAGTAACTCTCTTCCTTCACCTAAAGTTGAGGGTGATGATCGTTCACAAGCACGTGCTCTTGCTACTCTTTATTCTCATCCAGTTGTAAGTCTGGCTTAACCCGCACAACACTTATTTACTCCTTTTTTCAAACATAACTAATGTGTTAAGTATTCTTTCAATAACTATTATTAAAGGGTGATTCACACTAAAGTTACTATTTTGATTGCCTGTAAAAACTTATGAATTTTCTTTAGTGGATGGTGAGGCGGTGGATAAAATATTTTGGACGTGAAGACGCTATCAAGCTGATGATGTGGAATAACAGTGATCCCAGTTTTAGTCTAAGGTGTTGGTCGAAAATATCTTGTTTATTTATTAGTTCAAAATTAAACAGCCATGTTATCATATATCTTACAATTATGGTTAGCTTATTTCAGGGCTAATAGAGGAAGAGGTTTTACACGATCAGATCTCGTGTCACGACTTGAAGTATTGAAGGTTCCCTATCAGATCTCTCCTCATCTGGATGATTTTGTTCGTATCACCACAGGAATGCAGGTATCTAGATTGTCAAATGTTTTGTACAATAATGCTGCATGGTATTCATATTGTTGTTTGGATGTGTGTTTTTGGAAGTGATAAGTGCTATCTGAAGTGATAAGATGTAGACAGTTATATCTCAAACCTATCAAGCAAATGAGGAATCTTTGAAAAGTTTTTATCGTCTAACTTTTATTTAAATATACCAGAGTGATAAAAACTTTTATATAAAGCCATGCCCATTGATAGACATTGTTCTTTGTTTGGTGGTTTCCATAGATATACTCTGTTCTCTACTTAGTGTTCAGAAGATTTGCATACAAATAAGATTTACTTATCTTACTCTTGTGCATGTATTGATCTTTACAGAGTGTCATTCAAGATGGACTACTAAAAGAAGGTTTATGTTCTGTCCAAGATGAGAGTGCAGGTCATTTTTTCTAACTGGACTTCAATATATATCTCAGTTTATCACCAAAATAATCTGATCTTTATTTCCATTTAATGAAGTGGTATTGGAGCTTGTTTTGCATTTGAATACACTTTGAATGACTCTCAACTTGCTTAACCCCTTTGACCCATTTGGCCGTTTTCCTTTGTAGTTGAAATCCTTTAGCTTTATCCATGTGACCCGTCAGAGATAAAAACACAATCCAAATCGACCATTCAACTAGATTGTTTGATTAGAGTCATGCTCTCATGCATGCATACAGAATTATGATGTGTGCATGGTTAATAGATATATTGCTAAAAGTTATAAACTTGGGCTGCAGGTTTGGTGGTTTCCATAGTTGACCCAAAACCTGAAGAGACAATAATCGATTGTTGTGCTGCTCCTGGAGGGAAGACTCTCTTCATGGCAGCCTGTTTGAATGACCAAGGTAAATTACTCAACTTTTTTTTGAGAAACACAAATATTATATTATAAACCAAACACACATTGCTACAATGACAACCCCAATTTATAAGTAATAATTTGGGCTGACTGATACAATTGATAAGAGAATTTATGTTGGAATCAGTATTTATGTTGTTATATATTTATATATCAAGTAGTTAGAATAAACGTACCATGTTATGGGTTGTAGGCATGGTAACTGCAATTGATATAAATAAAGGACGCTTGAGGATCTTAAAAGAAACAGCCAAACTGCAGCAACTTGATAATGTCGTCACTACTGTTAATGCCGATCTTCGTACATTTGCTGTGAGTAAATTTCATCATAATCTTATAAAATATTTTCTTGTTAATGTGTACATTCGTGTTGCATTTATTTTTTTTCCTTATTTCAGGAGAATAACCAGGTGACCTTTGATAAAGTTTTGCTGGATGCTCCTTGTTCTGGACTCGGTGTTCTTTCCAAGGTATATGTAGATAAAAGTTTCACTTGAAGGCATTTTTTAAAGGCAACATGACCTGTTTTTGAAAAATGACGTGTTGCAACCCGACCCGTTTTTGACACTTTACCCGACCCGAATATCATGCTACCTTCACTATTTGTCTAGTGTTGTTTGCTTGGATATTACTATATAAATGTGTGCATCTTGCAGAGAGCAGATTTACGCTGGAACAGGAAGTCGGAAGATATGGAAGAACTTAAAAGTTTGCAAGATGAACTTCTTGATGCTGCTTCCATGTAAGAACTCCACACACACACACACACACATATTAATGATAGATGATCCAAAGGGCATCTTGTATGATCTTTTTAACCTTGATCACTTTGCAGGTTGGTAAAACCTGGTGGAGTGCTAGTATACAGCACCTGTTCAATTGATCCTGAAGAAAATGAAGAGAGAGTGGCTGCATTTCTTCAAAGACATCAAGTATTAACCTTCACAAACTACTGCATCTCTCCTTTGCCAACATCAATACAAAAATACTTCTAAAAATAATACTCGTATCGTGAATAACTTACTTATTTGTGCTAAAAAAATTCTTGAAAAATCTTCATCTTCCAGGAATACAGCATAGATTCAGCAGAGAGATATATATCGGCTGAATTTTTGACAGAGGAGGGCTACTATTTCTCTAACCCTGTGAACCATTCTCTTGATGGTGCCTTTGCAGCACGTCTCATCCGATGCTCCTGATTTAATATTTTGATGGAAGCATAGATTGTTCAAAGAATATGAGACGGATGAGGTGAGTAGACACGGGTATCTGTAAACAAACTGTTCATTCATTCGACTAATCTTTAATCTTTTTTAATATTTGAACAAAATTTACATGTTTGTGAAACTTTTCTTTGTTTTATAGTTTATCTGACTGGAAATGGTCTTCAAGACTAAGCAAAGACAGAAGGGTTAAGCTGGTTGAAGACTTGCAGCGATATTCTCCATGTTTGAGTTGTGTTCTTACACATGTTGATGGCTAAATGATTACTATGAATTGAAGGGGATTGCAGCCAATAGAAGCAATGTGGCATGAACGTTATCAAGCTCGATCAAGATCGTACACTGTCGCAGTTCATCATCAATTCTGAGTTTATTTAGTAAAACCATATAGTGTGCATGTTTATGTAAGAAATTCTTTTAACAGTTTATCTAAAAATGTAAAAATAGTAAAAGAAATTTTTGAAAAAAAATAACCTTTTCCACCACCAAACACTTCTTTGGACTTTTGAAATCACATAGTCAACACTACCATCAAAACAATCATAACATGAATGATAAAACAAACAACTGTTGTAGTCACTGAGCATAATTTTGGATAGTATTTAATTAGTGAGGTGCATGGTTAGGTTTGGTTTGGTTCTAGGCTAATGGTGGCAATTTTTGGGTTGACACGAAACCCGACATGTAAAAAGTGACATCAATTTGAAACGTGTCAAACACGGGTTGATACGAAAATAAATGGGTCGGGTTAGGATCAACCCGACAACCCGAAAGCGACCTGTATGACCCTTTTAGGGGCAAAACTTTAACATTATATAATTTTCTTTAATGCTTAAAATTTGAATTGAAAAAAGATTTTTAAATTCAAATAATAGAGTGACATCTTAAGACAATAAAAAAGATTGTTAAAATTTGATTTTTGAAAAAAAAAATTGTTAAAAAGATTGTCAAACAAAAGCACGAAACCCTTAAACGTTTAAAAGTTAAAATAAACAATAAAAGATTTACAGGTAAAACATTAGTATATCATTTTGGTATTTGTTATTTTGACTATGTGATTTAGGTAGTATTTTGATTACTTGGTAGGTGGTACTTTGGTATAATGAATTTGATATATAATTCTATTTAATGATGAATTATTAAATTTAATTCGGTTGATTAATGACATTATTTATTAATACTTGGTAGAATAGTAGTACACCACATTTTTTATTTCTATTTATTTATACAAGTTAAATAAAAAAGTAAAATCAAAATTTGAATCAAACCGAAACAAATACTGAGTCTAAAGTTCGAATACAATCGGAACAAACATTGATTATTCGAGTTAGAATGTAAACGAAAATCATTTTCGAAAGTTGGAAAACAAACATAGAATTTGAAAATTTTATGAAGAAAATCGTAGTCGAAACGGAAAACCGAATTTGAAAATCGTAAAAAATTTCGTCGATCACATTTGCCTTAAATGGTTGACACACCCACATGAAAAAAATGACACAACCCGAACCTGTCACGAAATTAAATGGATCGATACGAAACTGACCCGAACCCAAATGACATGAACCTTATAACACGAACCCGACCCAGATTGATAACCTTATAAATATAGGCTATAACCAAACAACTGTTGTCGTCACTTATTCGATTATCAATTAACTTTTAAGGGTTTTTATGAAAATCGGTTAAAAAGTTAATCACTTTCTTATTTAGGCTTTGAGTTTTGGGCTTAATTTCTCTTATCATTCTTAGCTTAAAATGTCTATTTTGACGCAATAATACACTAAATTTACACTTTTATTCGGCCTAAAATCATATATTTAAGATATTTCTTTTTTTAAACAACAATAAAGTGATAAAACGTATTAATCAAACTCATGTGAACTCTGAATGCTATATAGGGGTAAGATCGGTTTAAAAGTTGGACCCGACCGAAAAGGACTGCCCTAAATGTATAAAAAAACTAGGACTTAAAACTGGACCGACTGCTCCCGGTCTGATTTGGTTCGATTTATTGGTTTTCGGTCTGTTGATTGTTTCATATAGTGGACCAAACTAAACCGGACCAGACCGAAATTCGAAATCTATAAAAAACAAGGACTATAGACTGGATCGACTGGGCCCGGTCTTAGTTAGGTTTGTCGGTTTTTTTCGGCGTGCCAGGTCGCATGCTCAAATTTTATTAATCTTATTATACTTTCTTTTTTGTTTACGGCATAACAGTGGTGGAAATGGTAGACGGGCCTTTACTTTTTCTAATAAAAAAACTTATTGGGTTAGGTGGTAGAAAAATACTTCTTTAAGGGTTTTTTTAAGATAAAAAAAATATAATTTTTAATAAATATTAAAAGAATAGACTTATTTTTTTACCATTTAGAATCCTCTATTTTAAAATGGCTTTCAATTGTTTGTGTAATTTTTTCCCACTAATCATCTCGTTTATTTTCTAAAATAGATAAAACTATTAGCGCAAATCTGTGAGTGTATCAATTTTCTTTCTTTATTTTCCGATATTCTTTTTTTTGCCGATTCTTATATATGAATGTAAATATTTAAAATTTACATCAACCATTCCCCGTGTATAGAATGGGTAAAAAATATCGATGATAGATGAAGATGACCGTACAACTCATCCCTCTAACTAATTTGAACACTTGCCTAACATTCACGCTAACAAAGAGTTTGTAATCTAGCGGTATAAGATGTTAAAAGATGTTTCTGTTGTCTAACGGTATAAGATGTTATAAGATGTAAAAACATGTATATTTAGAAGTAGATTAGTGCCTCCGTAATTTTTTTTTTACATTTGGCGCTAGCTAATTAAGGAAATCCACACGACAAAAGCAACGTAAAACCCTAGTCATTCACTGCACGACTGCACTGTCCTCTCCCTCCGTTGTCCCTGCACTCTCGTCTCTCCGAGGAACGCTGCTCGGTAATCAGGTAACTCTTCTACTCTCTGCACGCCTGCTTATACTTTTATTCCTATACGTGGGTGCCCTCTTGACCTTCGGTAACATTACAGCTTACATTCTTTTTCTGTTTGCATATTGTTCTCATTACGTTGAAATTTATGTTTCTCTTTTGATTCGTTATTCACTTGCTGTTTCTTATACTTGAAGATTAATTATAGCTTCATTGTACTTAAAATTGATGCTTAATGAATGACCACAGCAAATAAGTAGTCAATTCGTCATGTTATCGTCACAGTAGTTGTGATCATTAATCGCCTTGTCTGATGTTTTCTGCATTCGGTATTAATTTTGTTAATTTGCAACTCGATTTTGGGTTTGATTTTACTCTGTTATTTTCTGTCGTATGGCGTAATATTATTATAAAAACTTAATCATCATGGATTTTGATCTGTTAGAGAAATCTCATATCACTTGCAAATGCTAATGTCATCTGCTACTTCACAGAGCCTCTCATGAAGAAGTGTCAAAGACAGTGAAAGAGTATATATTGTTATGAAGCAACGTTTGATGGTTAGGGCACTCTCCAAAACCCTAACCCTGATTCCATCTTCTCGTGTTTCCTTCTCCTCCGCTTCATCCAGTTTTGCTATCAAGAATGTTACAAAATCCAACTTCGAATCGTCTCTGGCCGACCTCAGGCGCCATGTCAGAGACTCAGATTTCGTGTCAATTGACTTAGAAATGACAGGAGTCACGAGTGCGCCTTGGAGGGAGTCGTTTGAGTTCGACAGATACGATGTTCGTTATCTCAAGGTGAAGGACTCTGCTGAGAAGTTTGCAGTTGTACAGTTTGGAGTTTGCCCCTTTCGATGGGACCCCACCAAGCAGTCCTTCATTGCTCACCCGTTAGTCTTTTACTCTTTTTCATTACCTATATGTTCTCATTGTTGAGTAAGAATTAAAACTGCAATAAGTGAATAAAAAGACGGAGTCAAGTAATTGAAACTAATTTTAGAACTGTATGATTTTATTTGGAATTGAGACATACTTAGAAACTATTATATTGATCTGGTGAAGCATATGTTGGTAAAATTCTGATATCAGGGTGGGATTACTAATAGATGTGCATAAGGAATGGTCCCTTCTTGGCTAGTTGGCTCCTTGCTAAATTTGATGGCTGGCTTAAAATGCATAATGGAGAGAAATAGTAAATAATTTCTTGTAGTTGTAGTATGTAGCTTGACACTGTGCTCTTGTGACAGGCACAACTTCTACATATTTCCACGACAAGAAGTTGGAGGTGATGACTCATCTTATGAGTTCCTGTGCCAGACTTCCTCAATTGATTTTTTGGCAAAGTACCAGTTTGATTTCAATTTGTGTGTAAAAGAAGGTACCTTGTCTGTTAGTTTATGAGTACTATGCTGGTTTTCAACTTTTCATGTTAAATAATGAATTCAGGATAATCTTTGGTTTTCAACTTCCAGCATTTGCTGAATCTCTGTTTTCTGTAAAGCTGGAAAAATCTTTCTTAGTTTATTTGTGAAAAATATATGGACTATTAGATCATTATTAGTATTTTGTTATTATAGATAAAGATAGGAGCATAGGACCATAATTGTCTTGTGCTACTGGTGAATGAGGTGCTCTGTCACATTTTATTCTAATTGTGTACATTTGACATTAAATTTAGTTTCAACTGTTCGTCAGCTAACATAGTCCGTGATGACCAGATAGTGCATAACCTATCACTTAAGCTAAATGGTTATGATAACAAGATGGTGCATGTTGTCATTTACAATCTAACTCTTTTTCATGACAAATTTGCTCTCTTTTTAATCATACAGAATTGTTGGAACCATCAAAATTACAGGATTGGTGCGCTGCATATTGTGATTTTGTCTCCTAGTGGCTCATAGTTATGCCTATTAAGGAGACGAGCTTTGTGGATTAATTTACTATTTTTTTGTTAGTAATGAATAAGATTTTTTAAATCCTTGCTTAGGATTGCTTTAGTTGCTGCCTAGGCATTAGTGTCTTTGTATTGCTTGAATCGTCTAGGGCTTCTCAATTGAATGCATAGGAGTCTAGTGTCCTGAAAACTTTGGTGATAAATTGACTTTACTCAAATTGGTGAGAATCTGAATAGCTATTCTGAGTATTATATCAATGCACCTAAACTAGTCCTGTAGAAAAGTCAAAATCTGAAGTATCAAGTATTTGATAATCTAAAAATTGATGTCTTTTATATTCAGATGAACCACTTAAGATTTAAATACATCCCTGCTTAGGTAATTAAGCTCTAGAATACTGCTTGACCTCAGCTTCACTTAATGGTCTTTAAGAACATAGTGCATGAGCATTTACATATTTAGATGCTACATTTTTACCAATAAGTTAATTTCATGCTACAAAACCCACTTTGATTGTACTACAAAACCCGCTCTGATAAATTATCTGCATCCTTTTCCTTTTGAGATTTTGTAACTTTGGATAAATTCAGGAGTATCTTATTTATCCAGAGCACTAGAAGATGAAGCTAGGTTGAAGTTACATTCAGTACATGAAGACGAGTTATCATCAGATATAGAACATGCTAAAGAAATCAAAGATGTACCAGTGATCAGAATGGCAGATATTCTTTTTGTGGAGAGAATGAGGAATAAGATCAGTGAATGGCACGATGACCTGTTACAGAACAGAAATGGGGAGTCTGGCTGGAGTCCTAAGGAAGACTCTCATGACTCAATTGATCAGTTTCAGGCCATCTTCTTTAGGATGCGTCCAGCCATTAAATTGAATGGATTCACTTCCCGCCAACTAAGGTTAATTAAGTCGGTAATGTTTTTTATATATAAAGACAAGTTTGTATAATAATTTGGGCTTGTTTTCTAATCGTTATTACTTTGTGCTTTCTGTGAAGAACTATTCTTGTATTGTTGTGATTATTGAATTTGCACAATATGTACTGTAAGCCATTGGTAACTACTGTTTACTTTTAATGAGAACACTAAATTATAGACAGATTTGCTTTGCAGATCAAGAATATGTTTTGGAAGTATACTGCTAGTAACCTAGGAGGCTAGGACATCTTTTTCTTTTATGTTACTGTATAGAACTAATTTTGCTCGCTCAATTCTTGCTTTATATGTTAATCAATCTGTTCAGTGGACTTGGAAGTCTTAAACTTCCTTCTCCCATCACTAAATTGCAATGACCTTGTTTCTACTTGGTAAACTGTATTTTTTTATACATGTGCCCCATGTTTAGGAAAGATCACTATTACCACTCTGGTTCACCATATCGCTTTCTGATAGGGCTCAGATAGAAAAGACTAAGTTAAGCTGTAGATCAAAGTAAAATAGCAATAATGAGATAACAGATAAGATAACAGCTTATGTTTGGAGATATTTAACCCTCCAAGACAGCAGTTTACTTTCGAGAAGTGTACCAACTCTCCCGGTAATGCCTAATTGGAAAAACCAAATATATTTATCAAATTAAGCATAATTTTTGAGTTATACTAGTTCTTTTACATCTAATATAATAATACCTGTGAATAAGATGCTAATAACTATTATTTAGTAAAATATGAAATATGCATTGGTCTATTACTTTCATTGACTCACAACAACAACAACAACAATACCCAATCCCGCGACAGCGGGGTATGGGGGAGGTGGGATGTAGACAATCGTACATCTACCCGTAAGTAGAGAGATTACTTTCATTGACTAATATCTTAAATGAGAATCTTTTAGTAAAACAATAAAACGATTGGGTATCATCAATTTATTTATAAACAATAACACAGAAGTCGGTAAATTACATGAATTATTGTTTTTAATTCTTTTTGGTAATTTCAGGAAAAAAATTGAAGTGTTAAGGTTTTTGTGGGCAGATAGAATACTTAATACGAGTACTATGCAGGTTGTGGAAAAGAGCTTCAAAGATTTAGCTTACATCCGTGTAAATGATGATGGTTCAGGTTTTCAACAAATTATTGTCTACACAGACTCCAGAAGAGACCTAGAGTTGCTTATGGTAAGATACAAGTATCAATCTTAATACTTATGGAGCGTATTTACTTTATATTCACATCACATATTCCAACCACTAGTCGTAATAGGAATGGTACCGAGGCTATAGCCAAACTACAATGTTCTTTTTGCATAACTATCAGTGGAAAAAGTTGTTATTTCTGCATAATTATTAGTGTGCTGTGATTTATTTCTTATAGACAAGCTTGTCATTTTTGTCTCTTTTTTTGGTTCGAACATGGAAGTAACTAACCAGATAATTCATGAATTGCAGTTGAAAGAGTCATACTTAGAAACATGAATAAAACTTGGATATAAGTTTTTTCTTAATTATTACAAAATGTAAACTTTGTGCAGAAAGATGTTAAAGAAAACCATTTCAAGGAAGCAGAGATGAAGATTGGAGCTGCCATTGGCTTCCGCCATGTGATTGATCTTCTTTCTTCTGAACAAAAGTTGATTGTTGGACACAATTGCTTTCTTGGTAAGAATAACTTTTGGCTTTAAATCAAAAGGATGATTTCGATTTCTATACCGCTTCTTTTTGTTTCATGCCACTTATATTCTGGTGCTCCATGAAACAGATATTGCACATATATGTAGAAAATTCGTGGGCCCTCTTCCTTCAAATCTTGAGGAATATGTATCGTTAGTTCAAAAAAACTTTCCATACATTATTGACACGAAGATCCTACTGAATGCAAATAACATATTGCAATTAAAGATGAAGAAGAGTAGCACATCACTTAATAAAGCTTTTGCAATTCTGTGTCCACATATTGCTTCTGGTATCAGCAGCTTTGGTTCGGCTTATAATTCTAATATTGCAGTGGAGGTTCAAGTGGATGATATGCGGTATGCTTTTCTTGTAGGATTTGAATATTATGCATTTGCAAGTATACACATTTAACCTGTTATTAAGTAAAGGGAAAATTGCCGAGAAAGGTAACTTAAATATCGAAATTTGCCAATAAAGGTAACGTATAGTTTTTGTGGCCAAGAAAGGATCATAAATTTTGATTTCTAACAAAAAAGGGAATCTTGACCAATTTTTAGCATGTCATGATGCTCTTTCTTATAGCAAATTGAAATTTATAACCTCTTTTTATGCAAAGTTGAAATTTACAATCCTTTTTGTATAACAAATTAAAATTTATAATTCTTTCTCGGCACAAAATTTTTTATGTTACCTCTATTGACAAATTTTGATATATATGTTGCCTTTCTCGGCAATTTGCCCTTAAGTAAATCAACCCAACATGGCATGTTGTCATATAAATGGGTTGAAATTGCCATCTGTACGTGTTGTTTTAGTAATATTCCGAGCACAATTTGCAGATCATCAAACTGGAACTCTGGAGCTAAGCATGAAGCCGGGTATGATGCTTTCATGACAGGGTGTATTTTTGCCCAAGCATGCAATCATATTGATATCAATTTCAGCTCTCACTCAATGTTGACGAAAGAAGAAAAGCTTCAAAACTACATCAATCGTCTCTACCTCAGCTGGACTAGTGGAGACATAGTTGACCTGAAAACTGGTCAAACTACAACAGAATCTTCAGCATTCAACAATTTCAAAACCCAACAACCTAAGATTCTGTTTCCAAATATTGTCTTAATTTGGGGATTCTCGCCCAAACTTAAGGCAAAGCAAATAAAAGATTCTTTGTGTAAAGTTTTTGGGTTGACCTCAGTTTCATCCATCTACCATTTGGATAAGAGTGCTGTGTTTGTTCAATTTAGCAAGCCGGAATTGGTTTCTGACTTTTTGGAACTGAAATCGAAGATGGAAAAGAAGAAGAACGATGCAATTTATGTTTTGCACCCCCTTTCAGAGCTTCTAGAAGGTGGATGTACCCGTGCTTCTAGTTATGAGGCATACAAAGACATTTGTGGTTCACCCATTTCCAAAGTATTGTTTGCTGATCAAGCTGAAGCTGTTGATGTTAATTGGAAAGCCCACAAAATTGATAATTTGCAATCCGCGATTGATGCCAACACAACAGAAAGCAACCAACTTATAAAGTCTTCATCAGGTGGCAGAAATATTCCTAGAGATGAAATCCTGAATTTGGTATCCTGCTGAGAATTCTACTGCAAGTAACTCCTACACTCCTGGCCTTGAAACTTTATTATTATTATAAGCTTCAAATTTTATAAGTTAGTTCATTTTATATTTATCTTATTTATAGATGTAGTAGGCATGTTATGGCTCCTGATGAAAATCCATTAAAATCTTTAGTTCTTTAGTATATAATCCAATATATAAGATTACTTGCACTTAAATCATGCTTGTTGCTGAGTTAATTGTGAACTCAGCTACGGCTGCTATGCTTGTGACTATACTATCACTCGCAAGCATTTGCTACCGTCACACTGGTGACTTGCCCTTGCTTTTATTTCTTGTGAGCACACGATAAACATAGTAACTTGCATATATCATCAGCCCACAACACGATTAGTATACTCGCATGTTTTTCTGACATGTTATGTAACACTAAATAACTCGCATTGATTAGCTCTATCAATGTGGGTGAGTAAATTGGTTATGTTAGTTTTAATTTCTTTTTAAGTTGGTATATTGTACCTCTAACGAATTCACATAACTTAATTTTAATTTACTAAATTTCTACTTCCATAATCATTATATATATATATATATATATATATATATATATATATATATATATATATATATATATATGGATTAAAAAGTAATAACCATAATGCCCTTTAGATGGGTTGGTAAATGTCTATGTTTTTTTTTCCTCCTAGATCTTGAGTTCAAAACTTAGCTCTTGCATTAATTCAAGATTTGATTTCTTTTAAATAAATTAATATTTGTTTTTCTTTTATTTTTAACATATAAAGTTTAATGTAAAAATAATATATATTTATCATCTCCTTTTAATCTACTTTTGTATATAAATTTTAACTTAATATGAAACTTATCAATAATGTATCTTTCGAAATAGTAACATTAAAAACAAATATATTTTCTTCGATAGATATCATATTAGTTTAAAGCATGCATTGAAAATTAAGTAGATTTGAAATGCGTTGGTTACAAGTACGTATTTAAAAGTCTTTTCTCATTTTCTGATATTTACAAAGATAACCTATTATAATGAGTGTACCTTAAAATCGATAATTAAGTTTTTTCACATTTTTTGATACTTAAAAAGATAACTTATTTATAATGGGTGTACCTTACAATCGATAATTAAATTTTAATATAAAGTTAAATGTTACGTTGAAACGTGCTAGGAAATAACTAAATCTGGATATATCTTTAAATTCGAACTATGAAAAATATAACTTAAAATTCACTACCTACCTGATTTTAAATTATCTGCATTTAAAGGTTTGTTTTATATTATTTATTTTTACCTTTTGCTTCCAACTGTAATACGCGAAAAAATGTGTTAATCTCTTATTTATATTAAAAAATTTAAGTAATTACCAAAGGGCCTTTGGCCTAGCGGTACTATGGTGTGACTAAGGTGTCTTCCTCTAAGAGGTTGAGTGTTCAAGTACTGTTAAAGACATAGATTTAAATTAGATGGGTGTGTCTGTTTGCTGTTAAAAAAAGATCCAAGTAATTAATATAAACTAAAAACAGTCTAACAGTAATTTTACCCCGCTATGAAATGCGGGTATTATAAAACTCGTTAATAATATTAACCTTAGGTTTTTTAAATTTTACTACTACTAGTACTATTACTACTGCTGGGTCATCGGTGGCTAACGCGATCGCTAGTAGTAGTTGTTATCAAATAATTTGTATTATTTCAAACTAACCTTTAGTTTTACAATAATTTGTAAAATGACTCTAAAATCATAATTTTTGTGTGTATTTATATATAGATAAAATGAAAATACTTTATAAAATATATTTATTTTTGAAAAGTAATTTTTTAAAACCTTCTTTGGAATGATAAATTTAATAGTTATACGATATACATAATTTTTTTTCTATATAAAACTTACTTTTTTATTGTAATTAACTTTCTCTTAAATGACAGACATACATCTATTCTAATTTTCATCTATGTTTATAGCGAGACTTGAACCCTAAACCTTAAAGACGAATGAAAATATTTTGAAATCACCTTAATAATGTTAGCATGTTAGGCCAAAGATCCTTAGAACAAATAATATAGTTTTAATTAATGATTCAAATAAATTAATAAGAAAAGTTTCTTCTAATTGTAACCTAAATATTTTTCATAACTACAAAATTAGTCATGTTTATGAGTTATTCATATATTTACAACTAATTAAGTATAACTAAATGTACGAATTTATGTAATCAAAAGAAAATCAATGCTAAATCTTATTTTTAGCAATTTTGTATCATAAAAGGATTTTTTCCGTTACAACACGTGGGTTAAAAAAACCTCGTTAATAACAATAATATAGTATAAAAAGTGACGTGCATTTCTATAAAAAAAAATTAAGTGACAAAAGGAAAAGAAAAACATCGGGGTCATGGGCCTCTCACTCTCTAAAGCCATCTATCTATATGTCTTCTATCGTGTTATATTAGTGTTATATGTATTTTTATTTTCTTTCACGTATAATTTAATATAATCTTTTCCAATCTTATTCTCATATTTTATTTCATTTTATAAATATATTTAAGAAAGAGCGAACGGAAATGAGAAGAGGGAAACAAAAGAAAAAGAGAAAGAAAGTTACATGGAAGATTGGGGAAAGTCTCTTGGGTTGTGTAAACCGATTGCTGGAAGTGCTTTTAAGTATAAATCATACCAACCTTAGACGAAAAGCACTTCAATTCTACTTACTAACTAATAAACCTCGATACCAATTATCTCTTAGCCTAGTGGACTAGTGGTTAAGAGTGAGGGGGAGGCAAAGCCTTCTAGGAGGTCCAGGGTTCAAACCTTGACAATGGAGTTTAATTCTAACTTGGGGTTTACTAACTTACTAACAACTAACTTTGCCGTTCAAAAAAAAAAAAAACTAATAAACCTTGATAATATTTATATAAATAAAACCAAAATCGAAGTTTGGTTTCAAATGCAACACACTTTACTTTCTTATTCAATGCAACACACATACACAAAATAAAATTCATATTACCTCATAGTAATGAATCAAAATTTATACATTCCTTTCAAACTTGGCAACCTTGATACTTTTATCCACGTCAATAAAACTTTTGAGAATCAGTATGGAAAAAACTATAAATAAAAATGCTGAAAATAACACCAAGCAAATGAAATCAAAATTCATCATCAAGACTGGAGTATCTTTTTTTATTTGTTGTTGCCATCAGAAGTAAAATGCCCGCCACTAATTAGCTGTAAATAAAAACCAACATTCAACGGAACAAAGAGGCACTTCACCAAGGCTTGAAATGCAACACATTTAATTTCTTGTTCAATGCAACACACATATACGCTAAAAAAAACTTGCATGCAAAAATTCAAAACAAATAGGAATACACATCTGATCTCTTAGCATGCAAAAACTCAAAACAACTAAGATATATGCATTTGATTTCTTGTTCAATGCAAACCATACAAATATTAAAGAAATTGTATGCAGAAACTAAAAAAAAGAAGATGTATATATACATCAGGGCCGTCTCAAACTTTTTTGGGGCACGGGGCAAATGTAAAAAATGGGCCTCTAAAGCGCTAAAATATATAAAAACTGAAAAACATAGTGAACTATAAAAAAAACTCAAAGTAATAAACACACAATTGTACGTAACCGACTAACAATAAAAAAACTCAAAGTAATAAACATAGTTTCTTCCAGATTTTAGCTTCCATTTTCTTTGCTGCTTGTTTCCATTTTCCTTGCTGCTTGCTTCCATTTTAGCTTCCACATTACCTTGCTTCCATTTTCCTTGCTGCTTGCACAAAGAGACTCCATCACCTGCTAGAAAAAAATTCATAAAAATACGTTTCGTCGAGCTTTTTTCGATGCAAAATCATTAATAACAGTTTCAAGATCAATACTTTCTAACATATCATTCTCTATACATAAAATGGCTAAACCATTAAGTCTTTCTTGAGACATTGATGACCTCAAATAATTTTTTAGTAATTTAAGTTTTGAAAAGCTTCTCTCAGCGGATGCTACAGTTACGGGTACAGTTAACAATATTCTGTACGCAATCAAAACATTTGGATAACAATCTGCCGCTTTAACAAACTCCAATATTTCAACAGCCGACATCTTTATAGTTGGTAAAGTCATTTGCAACACTTTTAGTTCAGAGAAAAGATCATTTGTATCCACATCACAGACATTGTTTTGAGAAAATGTTGATGAAAACTTGGCACAACAATTTTGAAGTTTAATATCATCCAATGATTTTAAATTGTTTGAATTGTATAAAAATCCAAAAATACTTTCAAATGTTTTTAATTGATCAAATCTATTATTCAATGAATTAATTGCCATATCTACTACAACCAAGAAATACTCGACTCTAAAGGATTCTTCTATCGAGTGTGTTTGATCTTCACTATCAGTTTCGTCAAATTGTTTTTTCCTAAACCAACCATTTTCTATCACTCGTCTCTCCATTACTCAACTTTCTAGTATAATAAACATAAGAAAAACGCCTATTTGAGCTATTACTAGGAAAAACTTTAATATTTAAATCTCTTTTTGGCCCCTTTTCAACTAAAATCTCTCTTTCTTTATTATCAAGACCATCGCATAATCTAGGATCACAAATATCTTTTGATTTTTCATTCAAGTTCTCATCACTTTAATTCAAGTTCTCATCTATATCAGAATCACTTTCATTCAAGTTCTCATCACTTTGATTCAAGTTTGCATCATTTTCATTCATATGAACTTCATTTTCATTCATACGAATGATCATTTTCATTTTTATTCAAATTCTGATTTAGATTATAATCATTTTCATCCATGTTACAATCATTATCATTTGAAATACTGGAAGTACTTGCTTTCTTTACAAATTTATCCATTGATCCTTTTTGAGATCGTTTTAGTTTTTCAAATTCTTCTCTTTTCTTTCTCTTTTGACTACCGGATAAATGCTTTTTAAGAAACATGATTTAAAAGTAGCTAATGAAGTAATGAACTAGCTATCAAGATTCAAACAATTTAACTATTCAAGTAACCAATTAACTATGAAGACTGAAGTGATTCAACTAGCACACAAAGTCATAAACCAATCACTAACCCAAACAAAAAATCAAGAATTCAAGGATAAAGGAAAGTTTACACCTGTTTGTTTGAGGCTTTGAGCTGTTGAGCAATAATATCTGAACTTTTGAAGCCTTGATTCTTGAACTCGAAGAGTTTTCACTGCTGCAAGAAATAATAACAAATGGCTCAAATAATGAAATTCTGAAACAGGCAAACAGCAAAACAAGTAACAAATAGTGAAATAAACAAATTCAAATACTGAAATACTTACTCTCAAAGTCTTGTAGTCCCAAAAACCAACCAAAATCGATGCAAGGTCCTGAATACACACACAAATGCAGGCGACCGGCGGGCGACGGACCGAGAAATTATGATTTATGAGTGCCTGAAATAGCAAAATAGTGAAGTCCTAAACTGATTAAGTGAATATATGAACACGAAGATTACTCTGTACCGTTTAACTTGTGTTCCACCGAACAATCGAAGGTACGCCGTACGCCGCACGCGAACCCTGAAGAGGCGACGCCCCCTTCTGCATTAACAGCTCCATCTCTGATTCGCCAAAGGGTTTCGTCTTTCGAGTTCCGTCGTTTCGTTCCCGTAGATATTTTCGGCGTAGAATATTTTATCTTGACGAACCGATGTATGAATCGAAGATGGTGCAAAGGGGGTGGCGTGGGATGTCGTAGACATCAAGGGCAAAATAGGTTGGGCTTACTACTGGGCCTAATTAAACTTTTATTTAGTGTGTGCTTTAGAAAATTATACATATATATATATAAGGTATATCCTGATGATGGGCCCCCTTCAACCGTGGGCCCTGGGCGGTTGCCCTGGTGGCCCGGCCCTTAAGACGGCCCTGATATACATGATATCTTGCTTAATGCAAGCCAAGTGCCTTGCCAACAACTCTAAAAGAAACACTATGAAAGGAAGTTGATATTTGTTTCCTGTTTGGACATAATTATAAAAAAACATGTGTTTACCTCTTAATGTGCCACGTATTACAACCCCACTAATAATTTGAACCCAATTTTCAAATAAAAAAGAATTTAAAAAATAAGCCAAAGACAAATGAGCAATATAAAGAAAAATAAAAATAAAAAACAAAAGACCACCGACCTTTCTTAACACCCTGTTCTCGAGTTAATTTAAGGACTGGAAGGAAAGGATAGAGAGGGGAAACTATGTTTTTTAAGGAGGGGAAGGAAAGGGTTGGGAAGGGCTAAGAAAGACAATTTTACCAATTTTGTGTGTAAAAACTCTCCCCCCCCCCTAACAACTTTTGGGATGATTGGGAGGGGAAGTTTTTCTTTCCTTCCCTTTTCTTCCCATCCTTTCCATTCCTTCCCTTAAAAACTCGAGAACATACCGTAAGGGTTCTTTGTAC
The DNA here is from genome assembly GCA_947179395.2 of Pulicaria dysenterica. Lineage (NCBI taxonomy): Eukaryota > Viridiplantae > Streptophyta > Magnoliopsida > Asterales > Asteraceae > Pulicaria > Pulicaria dysenterica. Next base: position 18,686,067 of record OX359291.1, read on the forward strand.
TGATCCACGTCACCAGCCAGCCAATTCTTGATTGTTGCCTCACACAACTTCAACATGAACTGCTTCGAATCTTAGTAATAGCAACTTTAAGATTAAGAAGATAGCTGGAAAAAACTTACATCCTAACGCAACACCACAAGACAATTTTCATATACCTGAAGTTAATTGGCTTAGAATAAGAACCTCTCCCAAACCGAAGCTGCAACGACGAACATTAGGAAGTGTTCGACGGCAGGACAGATCAAAAACCCACCGCCACAAATCAAACGGGGAGAGATGCAATTAAAGTATTAATTGGATTTAAATCATATAAAATCTTTGATCGATGCATTCGTTTGCAGGAAAAACCCCTAATTCAGCCCCAACATCCAAGATTCTCTACAAGATCATCTTTAATTACAGATAAACATAGTTTTCTTCATTCTTGGACGAAAAGAAATCGCTAATTGTTTATATTAGAGCAAGTAATTTGATTTTCATTTCTTATTTAATAGAAATGGGTCTTTCTAATCACTCTCCAGCGGTCCACATATTTTGTGTATTCTTCAAATCCCCGTGACCAAATCGCCTTTTGTCGTTTCTCCGGTGTGTATTCTTCAAATCCCATTCCCCGTGAGCAGATCGCCGTTTGTCATTTCTTCGGTGTGTATTCTCAAATCTCATTCTTTTCGGATTCCTCCAACCGATGATGCTTCCCAGTTTGATGAAACCCAACGATATATCCAGAAAACCGAAAACAACATCTACGCTTTCATCAGGAATTGAGTACGGAACGAAAGAGAAAGAAACGGAAAATGCAATTGTTAGAACTGTATTATTGTAATAGAATAGGAGTTCAACAATAGTTGAGGGTGCTTATTGTAAATATACCTTATAGGTATATAACCCTTGTGATACACAAGGAAATGTAAGGATTGCACACAACTCTTGAAATAAACTATGTGTGTTTTAAGGTGAAACGAGATTCTCTCTCTATCTCTTCATAGTTATATTAGCAATCCTTCAATCTACCGCTTGTTTTTCACCAACAAGTGGTATCAGAGCCAAAGGAGTGAAGATCTATCGGTGTTATCATCAACAAATCGACATTTGAAGATCAAAGGGGATGAACATAAACCTCTCGGTTACGGTTTCATCAAAGAACAACCGAGTTCTTCATTAACGAGGTGTGTTATAAGTTGTTTTTGTGGTGTAGATTATCGATTATCTGATGTACAAGACAAACAAGGTATAATCTCAACACCATTTCACGGTTTATCGAGTTCTTCAAGACATTCGAATTTTCTTGAAGATATATTTACTATTGTAGTGAGCAAAAACAACCTTGCCACATTTCGATTTCGGGTTTATACGGTTTTGGGGTTAGTGTGTTCGGTTTAATCACTTTAATGGAGAGTTGAAGCTTTCAGAATTTTTCTCAAGAAGAAGCAAGAACGTCATTTTTGCAGGTTTCAATCTCTTAAAATTAAAAACACCAAAAATTCGGTGTTTGTGTGTGAAATCAAGTGCTGGTATGGGTATTTGAGTGTGGAACCTGCACAAGTCAAGATCACATCAGGTACAAGTGGGTAGACACTATTCAGAGTAAGGTCAATAGATCTGAAAGTGACATCTCAGATCCTATCAGCCGCATCCATGAGCTATCAGCCGTACTTTAGGGCTTCCGCATGCGATCGAATTGAATTTGGCTAAGTACAAGTTCTCTATCAGCCGCAATGGATCCAATCGCATGGACCCAATCGCATGCGATTCGAATCACGCTATCGGCCGCACTCTAGGGCTATCGCATGCGATCGAGTTGAATTTGGCCAAGTATAGGTTCTATCAGCCGCACTGAATTCCAATCGCATGCTATTTACCAATCGCATGCGATTCAACCTGATAACCATTTGCACGCGATTCAACCAGATACAATCGCATGCAATAATCCAATCGCACGCGATTAAACCATATACAATCGCATGCAATAATCCAATCGCACGCGATTCAACCAGATACAATCGCATGCAATAATCCAATCGCACGCGATTTAATCACACTATCCAACAGGTTTCTCAGAGTTGCAATTTTCACTCAAAATTTCAAAATTTTCATTCGAAATGCATTTTCTGATACAGCAATATTCTTCATTTTCAAAAAAAAAATTCAGCTCGACCGCAGCCAGAGGCTCTGCCCCTTGGACCCCGCCAGGGGTTGCCACCCCTTGGACCCCGCTATTAGGGGCGCTGCCCCCGAACCCCCGTCGTCGTTCTGACTGATTTATCTTGACACCTTGATTCCTAACTAAAGTGTTTGGATTTTTTGACTGAGTCAGGAGTTCTCAAAGTTTCAGTTATCATTCTCATGTTTCTAGATTTGGGTTAGCTTTGGGTCATTACTACCATGAACTTAATTCCTAATACCCTATGTCTAGTCATCCTGCCCTTTCCTAACTGATTTTTGGTTCTTCTTTCTTAGTGTCACCAATATCTGGTCTCAAAACCAGATTTTGGTCATCCATTCCTTGTTTCTTTAGAATCTTGGTAGTGTTTTATCAGTCAGTTCTGAATTCTCATTTGTCATTCTTATCTTTCAGAATTCGTGTATCGTTGCTTGATTGTCTTAACCAACATCCGTTTACTTTATGTTTTCAAAGAGTTTGATAGATTTTTGTGTGCTTTCGAATAAGGATATATCCGACTCCCTGTTCACGATAAGTTTTCAAAGTCACCTTTTCTATAGTCGTACAGGTTGAAAAGGCTTGAATGTGATTTCAGCTCCCTGTGTTCCTTAACGCTTATTTCTTACTATAGAATCCTTATCCGCCCCAAGTTCGTTTGCATCCACTCGTCTTTCGTTCTCTTTGTCACTTGTTGTGATCCGGACTAGGTTGATACTCTTGTACGAGCCTTCTCAGATTTTCGATTTGGTTGATGTATTCACTTATGATCTACATTCACTCCTCAACGATCCATTTTGGCTCACAAGTGGTAGAAGTTAATAGACTGATACTTCACAACTGAACATTTTTCATGATGACCATTAAAGACTTTGGACATCATGAGGGGGAGATATAAAGATTTATTCAGTTGGTTACAGCATGAGACATATTGTACGAGGTATTCAGTCTAGGGGGAGAAGTACTTAGATGAACGTATACTTAGATGAAAGTAAAAAAAAAAAATTTATTCTCGCCCCAATCTTATCAACAAGGATCGAGAGCAACATTGTAGGGGGAGGGTTTCCCCGTTCGTGATTCTAGGGGGAGTAAGCAACATATTCTCTCATGTTGATGAATCCTTATATGCTTCCGCTGATGCTATCAATGCTCAAAGATCCGTCTGCTGAAAACCTCTATATGCTAAACTGCTTATGTAACCAAAGGCGATCAATGCCTTAGGTTACCGGAGCGTTTCAAGACAATAAGCACAAGATCCTCAAGAAGATGAAAATATCAAGACTCCTATTCATTTTATTCTACAACTCCTATTCCATTCCAAAGGGGGAGATTGTTAGAACTGTATTATTGTAATTGAATAGGAGTTCAACAATAGTTAATGGTGCTTATTGTAAATATACCTTATAGGTATATAACCCTTGTGATACACAAGGAAATGTAAGGATTGCACACAACTCTTGAAATAAACTATGTGTGTTTTAAGGTGAAACGAGATTCTCTCTCTATCTCTTCATAGTTATATTAGCAATCCTTCAATCTACCGCTTGTTTTTCACCAACAAGTGGTATCAGAGCCAAAGGAGTGAAGATCTATCGGTGTTATCATCAACAAATCGACATTTGAAGATCAAAGGGGATGAACATAAACCTCTCGGTTACGGTTTCATCAAAGAACAACCGAGTTCTTCATTAACGAGGTGTGTTCTAAGTTGTTTTTGTGGTGTAGATTATCGATTATCTGATGTACAAGACAAACAAGGTATAATCTCAACACCATTTCACGGTTTATCGAGTTCTTCAAGACATTCGAATTTTCTTGAAGATATATTTACTATTGTAGTGAGCAAAAACAACCTTGCCACATTTCGATTTCGGGTTTATACGGTTTTGGGGTTAGTGTGTTCGGTTTAATCACTTTAATGGAGAGTTGAAGCTTTCAGAATTTTTCTCAAGAAGAAGCAAGAACGTCATTTTTGCAGGTTTCAATCTCTTAAAATTAAAAACACCAAAAATTCGGTGTTTGTGTGTGAAATCAAGTGCTGGTATGGGTATTTGAGTGTGGAACCTGCACAAGTCAAGATCACATCAGGTACAAGTGGGTAGACACTATTCAGAGTAAGGTCAATAGATCTGAAAGTGACATCTCAGATCCTATCAGCCGCATCCATGAGCTATCAGCCGTACTTTAGGGCTTCCGCATGCGATCGAATTGAATTTGGCTAAGTACAAGTTCTCTATCAGCCGCAATGGATCCAATCGCATGGACCCAATCGCATGCGATTCGAATCACGCTATCGGCCGCACTCTAGGGCTATCGCATGCGATCGAGTTGAATTTGGCCAAGTATAGGTTCTATCAGCCGCACTGAATTCCAATCGCATGCTATTTACCAATCGCATGCGATTCAACCTGATAACCATTTGCACGCGATTCAACCAGATACAATCGCATGCAATAATCCAATCGCACGCGATTAAACCATATACAATCGCATGCAATAATCCAATCGCACGCGATTCAACCAGATACAATCGCATGCAATAATCCAATCGCACGCGATTTAATCACACTATCCAACAGGTTTCTCAGAGTTGCAATTTTCACTCAAAATTTCAAAATTTTCATTCGAAATGCATTTTCTGATACAGCAATATTCTTCATTTTCAAAAAAAAAATTCAGCTCGACCGCAGCCAGAGGCTCTGCCCCTTGGACCCCGCCAGGGGTTGCCACCCCTTGGACCCCGCTATTAGGGGCGCTGCCCCCGAACCCCCGTCGTCGTTCTGACTGATTTATCTTGACACCTTGATTCCTAACTAAAGTGTTTGGATTTTTTGACTGAGTCAGGAGTTCTCAAAGTTTCAGTTATCATTCTCATGTTTCTAGATTTGGGTTAGCTTTGGGTCATTACTACCATGAACTTAATTCCTAATACCCTATGTCTAGTCATCCTGCCCTTTCCTAACTGATTTTTGGTTCTTCTTTCTTAGTGTCACCAATATCTGGTCTCAAAACCAGATTTTGGTCATCCATTCCTTGTTTCTTTAGAATCTTGGTAGTGTTTTATCAGTCAGTTCTGAATTCTCATTTGTCATTCTTATCTTTCAGAATTCGTGTATCGTTGCTTGATTGTCTTAACCAACATCCGTTTACTTTATGTTTTCAAAGAGTTTGATAGATTTTTGTGTGCTTTCGAATAAGGATATATCCGACTCCCTGTTCACGATAAGTTTTCAAAGTCACCTTTTCTATAGTCGTACAGGTTGAAAAGGCTTGAATGTGATTTCAGCTCCCTGTGTTCCTTAACGCTTATTTCTTACTATAGAATCCTTATCCGCCCCAAGTTCGTTTGCATCCACTCGTCTTTCGTTCTCTTTGTCACTTGTTGTGATCCGGACTAGGTTGATACTCTTGTACGAGCCTTCTCAGATTTTCGATTTGGTTGATGTATTCACTTATGATCTACATTCACTCCTCAACGATCCATTTTGGCTCACAAGTGGTAGAAGTTAATAGACTGATACTTCACAACTGAACATTTTTCATGATGACCATTAAAGACTTTGGACATCATGAGGGGGAGATATAAAGATTTATTCAGTTGGTTACAGCATGAGACATATTGTACGAGGTATTCAGTCTAGGGGGAGAAGTACTTAGATGAACGTATACTTAGATGAAAGTAAAAAAAAAAAATTTATTCTCGCCCCAATCTTATCAACAAGGATCGAGAGCAACATTGTAGGGGGAGGGTTTCCCCGTTCGTGATTCTAGGGGGAGTAAGCAACATATTCTCTCATGTTGATGAATCCTTATATGCTTCCGCTGATGCTATCAATGCTCAAAGATCCGTCTGCTGAAAACCTCTATATGCTAAACTGCTTATGTAACCAAAGGCGATCAATGCCTTAGGTTACCGGAGCGTTTCAAGACAATAAGCACAAGATCCTCAAGAAGATGAAAATATCAAGACTCCTATTCATTTTATTCTACAACTCCTATTCCATTCCAAAGGGGGAGATTGTTAGAACTGTATTATTGTAATTGAATAGGAGTTCAACAATAGTTAATGGTGCTTATTGTAAATATACCTTATAGGTATATAACCCTTGTGATACACAAGGAAATGTAAGGATTGCACACAACTCTTGAAATAAACTATGTGTGTTTTAAGGTGAAACGAGATTCTCTCTCTATCTCTTCATAGTTATATTAGCAATCCTTCAATCTACCGCTTGTTTTTCACCAACAAGTGGTATCAGAGCCAAAGGAGTGAAGATCTATCGGTGTTATCATCAACAAATCGACATTTGAAGATCAAAGGGGATGAACATAAACCTCTCGGTTACGGTTTCATCAAAGAACAACCGAGTTCTTCATTAACGAGGTGTGTTCTAAGTTGTTTTTGTGGTGTAGATTATCGATTATCTGATGTACAAGACAAACAAGGTATAATCTCAACACCATTTCACGGTTTATCGAGTTCTTCAAGACATTCGAATTTTCTTGAAGATATATTTACTATTGTAGTGAGCAAAAACAACCTTGCCACATTTCGATTTCGGGTTTATACGGTTTTGGGGTTAGTGTGTTCGGTTTAATCACTTTAATGGAGAGTTGAAGCTTTCAGAATTTTTCTCAAGAAGAAGCAAGAACGTCATTTTTGCAGGTTTCAATCTCTTAAAATTAAAAACACCAAAAATTCGGTGTTTGTGTGTGAAATCAAGTGCTGGTATGGGTATTTGAGTGTGGAACCTGCACAAGTCAAGATCACATCAGGTACAAGTGGGTAGACACTATTCAGAGTAAGGTCAATAGATCTGAAAGTGACATCTCAGATCTTATCAGCCGCATCCATGAGCTATCAGCCGTACTTTAGGGCTTCCGCATGCGATCGAATTGAATTTGGCTAAGTACAAGTTCTCTATCAGCCGCAATGGATCCAATCGCATGGACCCAATCGCATGCGATTCGAATCACGCTATCAGCCGCACTCTAGGGCTATCGCATGCGATCGAGTTGAATTTGGCCAAGTATAGGTTCTATCAGCCGCACTGAATTCCAATCGCATGCTATTTACCAATCGCATGCGATTCAACCTGATAACCATTTGCACGCGATTCAACCAGATACAATCGCATGCAATAATCCAATCGCACGCGATTAAACCATATACAATCGCATGCAATAATCCAATCGCACGCGATTCAACCAGATACAATCGCATGCAATAATCCAATCGCACGCGATTTAATCACACTATCCAACAGGTTTCTCAGAGTTGCAATTTTCACTCAAAATTTCAAAATTTTCATTCGAAATGCATTTTCTGATACAGCAATATTCTTCATTTTCAAAAAAAAAATTCAGCTCGACCGCAGCCAGAGGCTCTGCCCCTTGGACCCCGCCAGGGGTTGCCACCCCTTGGACCCCGCTATTAGGGGCGCTGCCCCCGAACCCCCGTCGTCGTTCTGACTGATTTATCTTGACACCTTGATTCCTAACTAAAGTGTTTGGATTTTTTGACTGAGTCAGGAGTTCTCAAAGTTTCAGTTATCATTCTCATGTTTCTAGATTTGGGTTAGCTTTGGGTCATTACTACCATGAACTTAATTCCTAATACCCTATGTCTAGTCATCCTGCCCTTTCCTAACTGATTTTTGGTTCTTCTTTCTTAGTGTCACCAATATCTGGTCTCAAAACCAGATTTTGGTCATCCATTCCTTGTTTCTTTAGAATCTTGGTAGTGTTTTATCAGTCAGTTCTGAATTCTCATTTGTCATTCTTATCTTTCAGAATTCGTGTATCGTTGCTTGATTGTCTTAACCAACATCCGTTTACTTTATGTTTTCAAAGAGTTTGATAGATTTTTGTGTGCTTTCGAATAAGGATATATCCGACTCCCTGTTCACGATAAGTTTTCAAAGTCACCTTTTCTATAGTCGTACAGGTTGAAAAGGCTTGAATGTGATTTCAGCTCCCTGTGTTCCTTAACGCTTATTTCTTACTATAGAATCCTTATCCGCCCCAAGTTCGTTTGCATCCACTCGTCTTTCGTTCTCTTTGTCACTTGTTGTGATCCGGACTAGGTTGATACTCTTGTACGAGCCTTCTCAGATTTTCGATTTGGTTGATGTATTCACTTATGATCTACATTCACTCCTCAACGATCCATTTTGGCTCACAAGTGGTAGAAGTTAATAGACTGATACTTCACAACTGAACATTTTTCATGATGACCATTAAAGACTTTGGACATCATGAGGGGGAGATATAAAGATTTATTCAGTTGGTTACAGCATGAGACATATTATACGAGGTATTCAGTCTAGGGGGAGAAGTACTTAGATGAACGTATACTTAGATGAAAGTAAAAAAAAAAAAATTTATTCTCGCCCCAATCTTATCAACAAGGATCGAGAGCAACATTGTAGGGGGAGGGTTTCCCCGTTCGTGATTCTAGGGGGAGTAAGCAACATATTCTCTCATGTTGATGAATCCTTATATGCTTCCGCTGATGCTATCAATGCTCAAAGATCCGTCTGCTGAAAACCTCTATATGCTAAACTGCTTATGTAACCAAAGGCGATCAATGCCTTAGGTTACCGGAGCGTTTCAAGACAATAAGCACAAGATCCTCAAGAAGATGAAAATATCAAGACTCCTATTCATTTTATTCTACAACTCCTATTCCATTCCAAAGGGGGAGATTGTTAGAACTGTATTATTGTAATTGAATAGGAGTTCAACAATAGTTAATGGTGCTTATTGTAAATATACCTTATAGGTATATAACCCTTGTGATACACAAGGAAATGTAAGGATTGCACACAACTTTTGAAATAAACTATGTGTGTTTTAAGGTGAAACGAGATTCTCTCTCTATCTCTTCATAGTTATATTAGCAATCCTTCAATCTACCGCTTGTTTTTCACCAACAAGTGGTATCAGAGCCAAAGGAGTGAAGATCTATCGGTGTTATCATCAACAAATCGACATTTGAAGATCAAAGGGGATGAACATAAACCTCTCGGTTACGGTTTCATCAAAGAACAACCGAGTTCTTCATTAACGAGGTGTGTTCTAAGTTGTTTTTGTGGTGTAGATTATCGATTATCTGATGTACAAGACAAACAAGGTATAATCTCAACACCATTTCACGGTTTATCGAGTTCTTCAAGACATTCGAATTTTCTTGAAGATATATTTACTATTGTAGTGAGCAAAAACAACCTTGCCACATTTCGATTTCGGGTTTATACGGTTTTGGGGTTAGTGTGTTCGGTTTAATCACTTTAATGGAGAGTTGAAGCTTTCAGAATTTTTCTCAAGAAGAAGCAAGAACGTCATTTTTGCAGGTTTCAATCTCTTAAAATTAAAAACACCAAAAATTCGGTGTTTGTGTGTGAAATCAAGTGCTGGTATGGGTATTTGAGTGTGGAACCTGCACAAGTCAAGATCACATCAGGTACAAGTGGGTAGACACTATTCAGAGTAAGGTCAATAGATCTGAAAGTGACATCTCAGATCCTATCAGCCGCATCCATGAGCTATCAGCCGTACTTTAGGGCTTCCGCATGCGATCGAATTGAATTTGGCTAAGTACAAGTTCTCTATCAGCCGCAATGGATCCAATCGCATGGACCCAATCGCATGCGATTCGATTCACGCTATCGGCCGCACTCTAGGGCTATCGCATGCGATCGAGTTGAATTTGGCCAAGTATAGGTTCTATCAGCCGCACTGAATTCCAATCGCATGCTATTTACCAATCGCATGCGATTCAACCTGATAACCATTTGCACGCGATTCAACCAGATACAATCGCATGCAATAATCCAATCGCACGCGATTAAACCATATACAATCGCATGCAATAATCCAATCGCACGCGATTCAACCAGATACAATCGCATGCAATAATCCAATCGCACGCGATTTAATCACACTATCCAACAGGTTTCTCAGAGTTGCAATTTTCACTCAAAATTTCAAAATTTTCATTCGAAATGCATTTTCTGATACAGCAATATTCTTCATTTTCAAAAAAAAAATTCAGCTCGACCGCAGCCAGAGGCTCTGCCCCTTGGACCCCGCCAGGGGTTGCCACCCCTTGGACCCCGCTATTAGGGGCGCTGCCCCCGAACCCCCGTCGTCGTTCTGACTGATTTATCTTGACACCTTGATTCCTAACTAAAGTGTTTGGATTTTTTGACTGAGTCAGGAGTTCTCAAAGTTTCAGTTATCATTCTCATGTTTCTAGATTTGGGTTAGCTTTGGGTCATTACTACCATGAACTTAATTCCTAATACCCTATGTCTAGTCATCCTGCCCTTTCCTAACTGATTTTTGGTTCTTCTTTCTTAGTGTCACCAATATCTGGTCTCAAAACCAGATTTTGGTCATCCATTCCTTGTTTCTTTAGAATCTTGGTAGTGTTTTATCAGTCAGTTCTGAATTCTCATTTGTCATTCTTATCTTTCAGAATTCGTGTATCGTTGCTTGATTGTCTTAACCAACATCCGTTTACTTTATGTTTTCAAAGAGTTTGATAGATTTTTGTGTACTTTCGAATAAGGATGTATCCGACTCCCTGTTCACGATAAGTTTTCAAAGTCACCTTTTCTATAGTCGTACAGGTTGAAAAGGCTTGAATGTGATTTCAGCTCCCTGTGTTCCTTAACGCTTATTTCTTACTATAGAATCCTTATCCGCCCCAAGTTCGTTTGCATCCACTCGTCTTTCGTTCTCTTTGTCACTTGTTGTGATCCGGACTAGGTTGATACTCTTGTACGAGCCTTCTCAGATTTTCGATTTGGTTGATGTATTCACTTATGATCTACATTCACTCCTCAACGATCCATTTTGGCTCACAAGTGGTAGAAGTTAATAGACTGATACTTCACAACTGAACATTTTTCATGATGACCAGTAAAGACTTTGGACATCATGAGGGGGAGATATAAAGATTTATTCAGTTGGTTACTGCATGAGACATATTGTACGAGGTATTCAGTCTAGGGGGAGAAGTACTTAGATGAACGTATACTTAGATGAAAGTAAAAAAAAAAAAAATTTATTCTCGCCCCAATCTTATCAACAAGGATCGAGAGCAACATTGTAGGGGGAGGGTTTCCCCGTTCGTGATTCTAGGGGGAGTAAGCAACATATTCTCTCCTGTTGATGAATCCTTATATGCTTCCGCTGATGCTATCAATGCTCAAAGATCCGTCTGCTGAAAACCTCTATATGCTAAACTGCTTATGTAACCAAAGGCGATCAATGCCTTAGGTTACCGGAGCGTTTCAAGACAATAAGCACAAGATCCTCAAGAAGATGAAAAGATCAAGACTCCTATTCATTTTATTCTACAACTCCTATTCCATTCCAAAGGGGGAGATTATTAGAACTGTATTATTGTAATTGAATAGGAGTTCAACAATAGTTAATGGTGCTTATTGTAAATATACCTTATAGGTATATAACCCTTGTGATACACAAGGAAATGTAAGGATTGCACACAACTCTTGAAATAAACTATGTGTGTTTTAAGGTGAAACGAGATTCTCTCTCTATCTCTTCATAGTTATATTAGCAATCCTTCAATCTACCGCTTGTTTTTCACCAACAGCAATACGGAGAATAACAAAGAAAGGAGAAAAAAAGGGGAGAAACATATATATCGTGAGATATTGTTAAATGACCATAATAGCCTTGAAAATATCGTGAGAATATGCAATCTTAGTCCTCAAATTGATAGAGTTATTAATAAGGGAAATATACGTGAAAGTATAAAAAACTTTGTCAATATTGTCATTGTATGCAATCAACTTTATTTTGTATCTAAAAATGCACACAACTTATAAATTTGGTTTATTGTATACAATTGGTAACTTGATTACCATGTTGTGATTTTTTTTATTTTAAAATTTTTTAATTAGAATATTCATATGTTCTTGGTGTTCTTCAAGTTCATCAATGATGAAGAACAAATCAAATCAAAATTGATTTTTATACAACACAAAGTCGGATGAAGCAAAATCGAACGACCATGATTCCATGAATGACACTATGAAGAACAAAATGAAGCAAACCCACACTGATATGCAAATCTGAACATGAACCAAGTGAAAACCAGATCTGCAAATCTGAACTTGAACCATAATGGCACCAAGATGAAGCCGAAACATGAAAACTAGATGAAGCCAACTCACGAAAAGGAACAAGATGAATATCAAACGAACCTGATGTGGAACACATTGATTACCCAAATCGAAAACTCAGCAGTCGCAAACCCTAATGATTCAACTAGATTTGCATATGGGCGGCACATAAAGCCACCACCGCCGTCTCAAGCCTTCAAACGCCACCACCTTCGCACCTTCAACCTACCACCACTGCTGTCTCCTTTTCCGCATTCGCCTTCAAAATCACCACTGCGATCGTCGCCTTCGAACCACCACCAAAGTCGTCGCCTTCAATAACCACCATAGTCGTCGCCTATAAACTCCACCACCGTTGAGTTCAGATCTGAAACTTTCTGGATGTCTGTTAAACCTTTGCCGCCGCTTTAAACAACGAAAACCTCCACCACCTTCCAGATTACCGCTGCCGCCGCTTTAAACCACCACAACCGCCGCCGTCACCTTATAATTCATGTATCAAGGGATGCTACAACAAAGTTTTTCCGCCTGGTAATTTCCAGCTTCCTCCACCATCTTTCAACACCCATTTCAGAATCTCAACCGAAAGGGACATACTACAATCACAAGAGAACGACTATGTTCCCGAAAGTTAACACTGGAAACACCAATCGATTCCAACAAAACAATCGAACCTCAACACCTACAACAACTTGATAAATACTAGGTGAAGAGTAACAAGTGAAGCCGATATTATACGAACGGCGCACTACCGATACCGAGAGGATAAAAAATGGATCACTTTCAACCATGAACAAGCTTCAAACGTTCTTAAAAATTGTCCAAAATGACACAAGTACAACGGCTGGCTAAGCCTACTTCCCGAGCTACAAACCGTAGTAAAACGTCGGGTTCAAAAAATTTAACGCCTGGGTTTTTCAACGCACGTTGTAATTTAAACAATGATGATGACAATGAAGATGAAGATGATGAGGTTGGGATAGAGGAGTCTCAACGACCCCTCAAGAGAAACAATGGAAAGAGACCATCAATGAATTCTATTGGAAAGAGAAATAAGAGAGAAAAATAATATAGCATGAGAGATGTTACTCTCATGATCAATACAAGTGTCAAAATCAATGGATGAGGTGAAAAAAGAGAATTAGTGAAGTATACATGTCATGTTATGATGAAAATAAAGTAGGAGGAAAACGTAAGAGGATATATCATTTTTGATATAACATTAGTAATGATATTTGGATTGACTAACCTAAAATGTTAGCAATACCTCCGTATGAATGGCCTAGAGGATTTTATAATAGTTTAGGCAACCTAAATGGACAGTTTTTATATCATTATGGTTTTTGTTAATGTATATTAATTAATAGTTTTTTCTGATGTCAGAATTTTTATGCCAACAATAGATATGATTCTATCTGATTAATGCTAAAACACTAAGCCAATTAATTTACTAAATTGTTGTTAGTTAATGTGAAATCCAAACATAACCATCAAATTTATTAATTTTTTTAAAAGCTTATAATTTATCTGAAAATCAATAAAAAACATTTACTAATCTATTAGAAGTTTATTAGGGAGTCCAAACTTATTCACTTCACTCCTATAACTTGACACACGATAAACTGAACTTTATTCGGTTTGGATTTTTTCGGTTCAATTACAATTACCATGTAAATTGTTTAACCTAGTCAAATAACCCGACCAAAGAACTCTGTCAATTTTAGTTATAGATAACTTTTATATATAGGACAAATGATCGAGAAAAGTAACACATATATCAAAATTTGTCAATAAAGGTAACGCGTAACATTTTGTGTCGATAAAAGATTATAAATTTTAATTTGTTATAAAAAATGTAAATTCCAATTTTACATAAAAAGAGATTACACATTTTAATTCTTTATTAAAAAGAGTATCATAACATGCTAAAATTCAATGTAATTTGGTCAAGATTCTCTTTTTTTGTACAAATTAAAATTTATAGTAGTCCTTTTCTTGGCAAAAAAATTACACGTTACCAACATTGATAAATTTTGATACATATTTTATCTTTCTCGGTCATTTGCCCTTATATATAATATTACTTTTTAAAACATTAATAATATAATATAAAAGTTTTAAAAATCAATACACATAATACAAAAAGATATAAATAAATGTTAGTGCTAGTAACATGTATTCTATCCTATCAAACCATCTCGTTTCAAAAAGAAAAAAAATGTTATATTCTTTTACTCTTTCTTTCTATTTTGTTCTTTTACTTATTATATAATAATATATGAAATCTAGTAATTATTTTTAATTACTTTATTTATTGATTTTAATACTTATATTAATCTACAAGAAAGAAAATAAATAAAAGAATAATAATAATAATAATAATTATTATTATAAATAAAAGAAAAAAATAGAATCAAGTATCATCACTTTTAAAAATTTCCGATCGGTAATCCACAAAGGTAAACATCGGTCCCAAACAAACATAACACCATCAATTCAGATGGTAATTGAGATTACTTCGCCACCGATGAAGCTTTGAGCATGTGTTTTGATGCTTAGGGTTTTCTGGGTGGAACAACTATATTCTGGACTGCAAGCACTAGGTAAGTTAATTCGTTACCTGCATAGAATGGGGTTTCTACTGCTCTTGATTTACACTTGTCTCTGTTTGTTGAACCGCTGCCTTTTTTCTGCTTAATTTTACGTTTGCAGGAGTTCTTTTTTCTGCTTCTTGAATCGTGTTACTGTTTCTGTTCTTCAATCTCTGCTGCTGTTCTTGATTACTCACATTGATCGGATTTCTCAATTAATCAGCGGATTATTCTGGCTGGGGGGAGTGTTGACTGGTTTGACTTGTTAATAACATCTAATAAACATAGATTTTATTCATAAATTTAGTCGATATTAATTATCTTTTTACTCTTTTTACCGTATTAGAATTTTGTATCGATTTTATTGGTCAATGTGCGCAAAAAAGATCCAATTATGTGTTTCTAACATATGTGCAGGATTGTGATGATGGAATCTGTTGATTCCATGGAAAGAGATGGTGCTTGGATACCCCTGACTCCAGGAAAGCCAGCATTGACTTCTGTACAAGGGGCTGGAAAGGAAAACAGTAATGAGGAATTTCCATGTAGAGATTATTATGATAAGATGCCATGTATGGAAAATAGCAGAATAAACGAGACGTATGAAACAGCAGCTAGCAGTCTTGATGAACATGAAGCGGTTTTGGGTGAGGCTGGAAAGGATCCTAAAAGCACTCCACCTGTTCAATGTAAGCTCTCATTACTCTAGAGTTTGTGAAACTGTAATGTAAATGTAAATGCCTTTGAAATGTATGTTAATGTGTATTTGGACTTGTTTTAGCATATTGATCAACCATCCAATGAACATTTGGTCCTTTGACTTTTGCAAGTCAAAACATACTTTATGACTTCAAATTTTATATGATTTATTTTTTTCTTTTACCATCAAACACTTTATCTTTGTAGTACTCTATGAGGAAATCTCCTACTACTTTAAGTTTTCAAAGTGTACTATTTTCTTGAAAGGAGTATGAAGTTGTTTCCTTTTTGTGCAGATGACTCAAGCTCTATACAAGAGGAGACAGTCAAAGTTCCTCCTTCAGAGTATGATATTAATAAGGCTCATGGTGATGATGAGACACAAAATGGTAGTGGATCAGTTCCAACTCCATCTAAGACTAAAGAGAGCAGGAAAAGGCGTAATGATGGCATTGACATGAATAAAAAGCCGAATCAAAGACCCCGGGTGAAAAAACATAGACCTAAAGTATTTGATGATAGCAAACCAAAGAAAATCCCAAAGGCTCAAACTCCACGGCGTTCGACCCCTAGACCAAAAACCCCGAAACCCGTAACTCCACATCGGGTAGAACACAGGAGGCCACAATCAAAAAAGAATAAATTTACTAGATCAACCAGTAATGGTGATGAAAATGTTGTGCACGATGTCCAAGCAGCTTCTACGGCTTCTGTAGTTTATGTAAAGTCATGCAAGCGTTCTTTGGATTTTTCCCATCATTTAGTTGATAGAGAGTTCCATCATGTGTCAAACTTGCAAGAAATGCTTCCAAGACTTGGTTTTAGCCTTGAAGAATCTGATTGTTATAGTAAAATTGTTACTTCCAAGAGAAACACACCGAGGAGGAGTAAGTTTCAGAGGTTGCATCATGAAGCTTCTACTGATAGAAAGCATGTTTTATTCTATCAGCGCCGAAAGAAAACTAGTTCAGCTAAAACCAGTCAATTCCCTAAATTGCAAGTGTATGAGAGGTCGTATAAAGAAAATCATTGTTTGCAAAATAGCAAAAAGAGTGGGCCCGTTTTCCCAAAAATGTTCAAGAAACGAAGAACCTTGAGAAAAAAGGTGAGCATAGCTTGGTGGTCAAAATGTGGCAATGTGAGAAGATCTCATAGAAAACGTCTCTTTCCCTATCGAAAAACTAGCCTGACTCTCCGTCTCCGGGAGCAAAAGCTGACTCTTTCAAAGGAATCAGAAGCTCAAGACGAGAAAAACAACCGATATGCAGCGGGCAAACAAATTACCAGCAAAAAGTTACAAAATAAAGTCAATAAACTCAAAGACAAGAAAGGACTGGTGAAACCTGATCTTTTTACCGAAGAATGGAATCTTCGCGTGTTTTCTTTAACCCCGAGAAGAAAACGATCCCTAATGCACACTCGTCCTTGTTTTAATAGAATGCCTTACAATAAAGGAAAATCCTTTTTGGATCAAGAGGAAAATGTTCTTGAGAATAAGGAGTGCCGCCCACTGCAAGAGCTCCCTGTCCATAAAGTTGAGTGTTGTTCTTCACTACACCAAGATTTCCAGCAATTTGATCATTCTGACAGTAATCTGAACTGGCACCAACTTCATGTGGTTCCAGTGCCTGGCAATCAAAGATTGATACCCAGACATGCATACCGGCGTACTCAAGAAGGTAATCAAACCAATTGTCATTGTCATTTTGCCTTGCAAGTTATCAGATTACTTATTATACATCTTTTACTAACATGAGATTGATTGATGCAGTTTGTAATAATTTATATGTAAGAGAAATGATGAAGTATTTAATCATGAGGATGGAGAAGCTAGACATCAATGGTCAATGCAAGGAACTTGTTGTACGAAATAATAATTTCAGTGGAGCACTTGTAAAGATAGTTCCTAAGAAGCGTAAAGTGCTTCCTAAAGTGGATCTTGATAAAGAATCGTTGAGAGTTTGGAAACTGCTGATGGAGAATGATGGGAGTGAACCTGTTGAAGAAACGAATAAAGATCAGGAGGAATGGTGGGAAAGACAAAGAGATATATTTCGTGGACGAGTCGACTCATTCATTGCTAAAATGCATCTTATCCAAGGTATTATTTAATTTTTTTATAGAAAGTAATATACATTAGATTCGGTATGGTATCTAGCTCTAGATTAACCTATTAGCCATATGCATATTGGTATTTCCTATAGATTTGGTCATTTTTCTTGCTAGTTATCACTTTGGACAACTTAAGCTGACTTAAGAACATCTGTAACAGGTGACAGGCGTTTCTCACCATGGAAAGGTTCAGTTGTTGACTCAGTGGTTGGAGTTTATTTAACACAAAATGTGGCAGACCATCTTTCAAGGTACACATCATATTTTTTTCATCCACTGAAATTTAAATATGAATCTTACTGTGGATAATTATCGGCTATGAGATTGCTTTTAGGTAAGCAGAATAGCTTCAAGTTTTTGTTAGGTTTATAAACTTAATCATCATAGACGATTATTCGCCTGTACTGATAGTTAGGTATTTTAACTGTATGAATGTAGACACACACACTCACACTCTATTATGGTGTCTTTTTGTTGCTGTTACATGTTTTCCAATTATTGTGGATTTTTTTTATTCAAAATGTGTAAACACAAGATTCTCAATCACAATGTAAATCAAATATATATTTAACTAGTTTCAGGAAGAAAATTGCAGTGTGATTGTCCTACATGCACTCCAAGATTCTTATGCCACTATAATACTATCTAATGGTGAAGTATAAACCATGTATCTAATAACTCTAAGCTTGTCAAATAGGAAAGGATTGTTTTGTCAACCATCAAAACACGTGTTGTCAAATGTGAATTTGGTTGAAACCAAAAACCTCATTGTATTGTCTACATGTTTTTAAAAGTCAACATAAGTATTTCATGTTGCAAAAGAGGAACATGTTTCTGAATTTTATAATTTTTAGAATAGTCGCATTCTTTTTAATGTTCATGTTACCGTGTATCTTTTCAGCTCTGCTTTCATGTCTGTAGTGGCAAGATTTCCGGCCAAGTCCAGAAGCAAAGTAGATGAACATTTTGAAGTATTAGCTAGTCAAGAATCAGTTACAAGCAATACATATGTCCATCGAGGGTTCCCCGAAAATAATGAAACTGAGCAAGCTATGAACAGTTCATGTGCTGATGTTAATGATGTGATTCCCACCATGGAACTTGAAGAAGATTCTGTTTTGAATCCAATTCTTGTTCAAGATGAGACATGTGTCAACAATAATTCTAATAGTTTCAGGAAGCTTCTAGAATTAGAGGAAGCAGACTATCTGAAACAGTTTTCTAAGTCCGACCCCAATGAATCACTACTAAACGAGAGTAAATTTGGTGGAGATCTGAGGATGAGCACGATAGAAGGCGAAGAGCAAAGTGCATTATCGATTAGTTTGCCAAGTTCTCATGAATCTTCTGCTAACGTGAGTTTAAATGGGACTTCAGAAAGTGAATTTGTGGGTCAACAGAAGTCAACCCATGAAGAACAACCAAAAGTTGTTGCTCCAATTTGCAGTCTCCAATCTGAAGTCACATTTGAACAAGGACTAGATGCAGTAAACAATCCCGAGAGCATGAAGGAAATACCTGTAGAAGCAAGAAGCACGGGAAAGAAGAAAAACAAGATTGAGAAAAAGCAAGAAACAAAAACCGACTGGGATGAATTGAGGAAAACTTACTGCAAAGTGGGAGGAAAAGAAAGGAGTGAAAATAACATGGATGCAGTTGACTGGGATGCAGTTAGGCGTGCTACAGTGAAAGAACTCGCTGACATAATAGTTGACCGAGGAATGAATAACGTGCTGGCTGAACGAATAAAAGTAAAGTATACAACTTTATATAAAAAGAGTAATACATAAAAGGTTTAGCAATTCTTACAAAGTTGGACTTATGTTTTGATCTTTTGGCAGGATTTTTTAGATCGAATGTACAAAGACCATGGAACCCTTGATCTCGAGTGGTTAAGGGATGTTCCGCCAGACAAGGCAAAGTAAGTGATGTAATAAGCTATCGTCATCAAAACAATCTTTTAAGGTTTAATATTTACATAATATTGGAGTTTAATATATTTATATTTTTGTAGGGAATTCTTGCTAAGCATAGAAGGAATCGGCCTGAAAAGTGTGGAGTGTGTACGACTTCTTACGCTTCATCATCTTGCTTTTCCTGTAAGGGTTTTTTTGATATTTAAATACCTTTTTTTTTTCTTCTAATATTACCTTCCATTTCAAGATTTATGGATTTGTTTGTTAAAGGTTGACACAAATGTTGGTCGGGTAGCCACACGTCTAGGGTGGGTTCCACTGCAACCTCTCCCCGATGCAGTCCAAATTCATCTTTTGAATGCGTAAGCATATTCCATACATTGCTTTTTAGCTTCTCAACTCTTGAATCATTTTCACAAACTTTGAAGGAAATCTCACAAAACTTGACTATTGTAATTTTCTAATAATTTATTTCAGGTACCCAATGGTAGACACCATTCAGAAATACCTGTTCCCGAGGCTATGCACACTTGATCAAAGAACATTGTAAACTATGTCTTTCTGCATGCTCAGTTAATCTTTATTACGCATACATATTATACGATTATAACTTACTAACAAATGTGACACAACCCAGACCGTGTGCCGATTCCATTACCAATCTGAAATCTGACTATTGATTTTGGGAAGTCAAATCTGATAAATTTGTTAGATTCAATATTAACATAAGTTTCCTATCTCTTATTTTTTATATTACAGTTCTTATATCCATATATTTGTTATAACTTTCATTTTGTTATCAACATAAACACTAAAATAATTGAAATTGAAAGGTAATCCATTTTGACCATCAAAATTCAGAGATTGTTCTTTCCCAAAACAGAGAGCAGATGGGGATTTTTTTCCTCCATTAAATGATTCCTGCAAAATCAGCTGATTGTTTTAAAGCCCAATTCATGTGCATCACAAACTTTAGTATTATTCATCAGTATCTCTCTTGAGAATCTTATTGCAAGACTTTCATTTGAATACAGATACGAGCTTCATTATCAGCTGATAACATTTGGAAAGGTATCTTTCTTTTTTGTTACCTTCATAAGTTTCTTCTGATTACTTATAAGCTTTTAATATATTCGTATTTGATAGGTATTTTGCACAAAGGTAAAACCAAATTGCAATGCGTGTCCAATGAGAGGAGAGTGTAGACATTATGCAAGTGCATTTGCTAGGTTCGTATCATATTCACTCCCATCTTCATATATACATGCTAAGAATAATTAAATCTTTAATTATAACTAGACAAAATAAGTGTATTTGTATATTAAAAGAAATAATAATTATTTATACATTTGGTCTTACGTACTAATTTTTCTTAAATATTAAACCTCCAAATTTAGTAATAGGCTTGCTCTTCCTGGAGTAAAAGAAAGTAGCATGGTAACTTCAATCGTCCCAGCTGCAAATGATCAAAGCCCACCATCATCATCTGTTGATGTAGAAGTCAACCACTTGGGTTCTTCAAGTTATCATGGTCAAACTTGTGAACCTATAATTGAAGTTCCACCATCTCCCGAGCCTGAAGTGGAAGAGAGTTTGCCGGACATCGAAGATTTATTTTGCGAGTCTGATGATGAAATTCCCACCATCAGACTTAACACCGAAGCATTCAAGGAAACTTTAAAGGAGACAATAGATGCAAATAATATATCTTTGCCAGAGGCTGACATGTCGAAAGCTCTAGTTGCTTTGTCAGCTAAAGCTGCCTCCTTTCGTGTGCCACAAATGAAATATGTAGCCAGATTGAGGACTATGCACCTTGTGTAAGTTGCTATTAGTAATCTTTGTCTTCCTCTGTTATTCGTCTTTGTTTATTTGTTTGTTTGTGTTCAATTTATAATGTGAAAACAAACAAAAATTTTTATTTAAATTTTGTTGATGCAGCTATGAGCTCCCCGACTCCCATCCTAGTTTGGTAGGGGTAAGTATTCCTTACCTATCTTATTGTAAATCAACAAAGAACTTTTAAAAAAGAGACGTTACTTTGTTAGAACTTAGAACAACAATCGCAAACTTTTTAAAAAATAATATGGATTGCATATTTTTTGGAGAGGATTTTATAATCTTTTATGACCAAGATTAAGAAGGTTTGATTTTCTGCCTAATATTCTATTCATTAATTTATAGTTTGATGAAAGAGAACATGATGATCCATCCCCATATCTTCTTAGAATATGGCTTCCAGGTACTGAATATTGCTCAAAATTGATGTAAAAGCTACTTTCGGTCTGCCACTACCTTTTTTCTCTCTTTAATATAATGAGTTTATTGGCTCTTTTAAACAGGCGAAATACCCAAATCATTAGCTAATACACAAAACAGTGTATGTGATTCAACCGATAATAATCAAGAAGAAACAGTTAAAGGAACCATCTTGGTATGAATTTATAGATGACATATTAAAGTAACAATTGTATTGACATTGTATGATGTTTCAAACTTAAAGTTTTAAATACTGATCTGCATCCACAGATACCTTGTCGTACTGCAACGGGAGGGACATTTCCCCTTAATGGGACATATTTTCAAGTTAACGAGGTATGTATGCTTCTCCCAGATGCCTATAATTAGAGGTGGAAACTGAGCAGGTTGTGTAACGGGTCAAAATTAATTTGGGTTAAAGTGGTAAATTGTTTGTAAGGTTTGGGTTGGGTTGGATCAGCTTCAAACAAATTTTCTTTATATTTTGTTACTTTTTTATGAACATTTGGTGTTCCAATTTAAAATAAAAATAATCTTTTTAATAAAATTATTAAGCAGTTTTGTACATTCATAATACACCATGTCTAACTTCAACCTCTTTGACCCATATGACCAGTTTCCCTTTAGCTAATTATTTATTTTATTTTATCTGTTTAATCCTATTCATTAATTGCTCAAAATGCCACCTCTAATTTCAATTCATAAGTGATTGTTGCAACATAATCATGAATTTACTTATTCAGGTATTTGCTGATGATGAAACCAGTCATGTTCCAATGGATATTCCGAGAAGTCAGCTGTGGAATTTGCCAACACGAGAATTAGGTTGTGGGTCATCTGCAACATCAATATTTAGAGGTGTGTTTTTGGCAATTCATTATGTTTCAGCTTTTGAGTAATTATACAAGGCTACAAAATGCTAACTCTATATTTGGTCAGCACTATCAACTGGTGCCATTCAGCGCATTTTTTGGAGAGGTACGAAGCAAAACTTCTTGTGTCAATTTCTACATAACGACTTTAAACTGTCCATAGATTTGTATATATACTTCGGTTAATATTGTTGCAGGATCGATATGTGTGAGAGGATTCAATAGAAAAACGAGGCTGCCTCGATCTCTTCATCATAGATTTCATATCTCAACAACTGCAGTTGCAGCAGAGAACAGAAAATTAGGGAAGAGATAGAACAAGCATTAGACCTGTACATAGTTATTTTTTCTTGTTAATGTAAGTAATTAATTATTTCACAAACAATAGTGGTAGGGAACAAATTTAATTTATAATTCTTTAACAGAAACTTCAACTTCCAATCTTTAGGAGTGTTACATTTCCATTTACAGGCCTTTAGATAATGGTTGTTGTATGAGTTAAATGCACATCATAGAAAACTCTTCAGGTCAATTTCTTTCTTTTGAGTGATATATATTTGTTATTATGGTGCTTGTATTTCTCCTTTCATGCAAACTAGTATCATATTTTATAATTTAATTATTCAGAGATGTGTTTAGTTGTCATGTTTAATCATTGTAAGTATCAAACTTTAAAAGTTACTATTTAATATAGTAAAATGTTTTATAAATTACTATTTAATGTATCGAACCTGGTGTAGTAGGCATATGTTGACTTGGTACCGGTTTTGTTGAGGTTGTATTATTTCACTTTAAACTAAAAACCCAATCCACTGTTCCTAAATGATGTTAATCGGGTCAACCTGATCAGGTTTTAGGTTATTCGGTTTTTTAAGAAACTAAAATTAATCTGAAATCAGTCCTATTAAGCTTTTTAGAAGGGCTTGTGTCAAGCTTTGGCGATTTAGCCCATTCTTCAAGTGTGTTTGTGTGTATAATTATTTGCAGGCCTGATATAAGTGATATATGAACTTGAAAAAAATACTTAATATGTTGACTCAAACCCGAATAAAGTCATGAATATCAACAAAAAACTGACCCTATATGTACTTCATGTTTGTCGGATCAACCTCATTAAGAATTTTAGATCCTATGACCTATAAGCTTATTCGGGTTAGATCGGGTCTATTATTCGGGTTCTAATACTTTTAACACCCCTAGTTTCACACATTATATCAGTAATTTAACTAGCTATAATTTAATTTTCGCAAATTGTCAAATAAAGAAAATTGTACAAAAATAAGTAAAGAGTAATTCTGCCATTTATCATGAATACATTCCAAATCCGTTGAGGGTTTTACATAACAAACATGATTTTACATATACAAATCCTTACACATTATATCAACCAAACACTAGATACGATTTAGAATCCTACAAAATACAAATCCTTTAAGTTTAATTCCATGGTTCTCCGAATCTGTTCTTCGATTTAAGTTTTGATTCATGTTCATCGCTTTAATACCATATCTTTGTGTTCATAGCTTTGATTCCGTGATGATAAGCGAGATTGTAGGGTTTATCTTCATCTTTAAAAGGTTTCGGTTTAAGTTTTGATTCAACATATTCATCGCTTTGATTCTGATTTTGGGATTCAATGGGGATAGACTAGATCTTATGATTTTGGATTTCGATTTTGTTTCACAGAAGAACAAAAATTAGTGATGTGGAAATTAAACTAGTATTAAAAATAAATGAGAAATACAACAATTAGATGTTAAATGCTTAATGAGTAACTGAATATATTAATTGGTAAGTTTTGAGAGTTTAATACATTAAAATATAAGTTTGAAAGTCGGTATAAAAAATAACAAAACACGACCATTTGGACTTATTTTTGTAAACTAAACTCAAAAGTCAACAACAACAAAACCCAATCCAACCCGCATAAGATATAAATGATATACGATGTAGATAATTGTACTTTTATCTATAAGTAGAAAGATCGTCTCTCGAGAGACCTCTAGCAAAAAAAACTTAATAATACTCTTTTCTTTTTTTTTCTTTTGTATTTTACAAATTTACTTCTACAACTATAGTAATAATAAATGGTTGTTTGTAGTAATAAATGACATTTTCCTAAAAAATTAAATAGAAAACATTAGAGTTATACATCTAGAGAAATTAGTGAATCAGAATAGACATTAAGACTTGAGAATTTGATTAATTTTCTTGCACTTAATTTCTCTCTGGTTATCCTTAATTAGTATCTCTCATCTTCCTCCTTATTATTCACGGAAAGTGATTTGTACACAACACAAATTAGTCATACATAATAAAAAGTGATTGTTTGGACTATTATACCCTTGAATTTATGGATAAGAATAAAAGTTAGTGGGTATGTGAGGGCATAAAAGTCATGATTGTTGTGTATGACTAATTTATGTTTTGTACAAATCATCTCCCATTATTCACCCATCAACTTCTTTCAACTCAATCTCTCTCCACCGACGCCGCTGAAAAAGGAGCATGAAAGCGAGCATAAAAATTCAAGGAATACTCAAGTTCATAAAAATTTAATCAAAGACCTTGAAGTTCTATCTTATCTTCTAGTGATAACAATATTAATAGTGATTAAGGTTTATGATTATCACAATGCAAATATTGTTTATAACATCTTTTTGATTTTGGGTTACTTTGGTGCACACAATCTAAATCCCATTTACAAGCAAATCAAAATGAACACTTAAATTTATCTTAATTAGGCATCATGATTCTTATAAACAGTAACAAATTCTAAATTTTATTATTAAATTAGACCTTAAGACATATTAGTCAAAATTAAACAAAAACCCCACGTTGACTAAAATGGTAATAGCAAGTGTTATTATGGTGCATCGACTATGGATCTAATTTCATCTTCCCCGTAAATCATACCCTAACATTTTATAGTATTTGATAGTATCTTTGAGTAATATACCAAACAACTAAGCTTATGATTCATCTCCCAATTAAGACAGGATTGCGCAAGTATTTATGGTTTGACAACGAAAAAAAAACCCATCATAATATTTTGGGTGATTTTTATAGGATAGTAAATAAGTTTTAACGCTATTTTAAGTAAGTTATTTATATTTTTAACTCATTTCAAAATAGTAATTAAGTTTAAAAGTGTTTTATTTTTGTGAAATTTATCTCTTGTATAGGTTACTATTTAAACTTGATTTTATTTATTATTTAAATCATTTGTTACCAACCTGCAAAAGATGATAAATTTCAAAAAAAAAAAACACTTTTAAAACTTAATTACTATTTTCGTGAGACCTAAAAGTATAAGTTACTATTTAAAATAAAAATAGAACTCTATTACTATTATATAAGATAAGCCCTAATTTATACTATCTTATAATGCATTTAACATTCTCTCTCTTAAAATTTTTAAGACTACTTAATTTTAAGTAGTATATATTTTTATACAAATAATACAAACTCTTAAAGCAATAACTCAATCAATTAGCTCCTTAATTAGCTCAACTAATCTATGGTAACTACTTTTAACAACTCATCAAACATGACATCAACAATTTATTAATCTAATTTTTTATTTAAATCACTAACATTAACAAAATTTTCAAAAACAATAATATTCTTCTATCTAATTGTTAAACAATAACATATCTTTTTCATATTTGATTAAATTATTAAAATTATTAAAAGAGTTCATAGGAAAAGGAGAAATAAAGATAATAAAACAATAATGAAGAAAAACATATATGATTCATTAAATCGACATGTTATCGAACAATCGAACATAAATTGTTCACCGTTGCCGCATTGCGCAGATACAATGCTAGTATTCTATGATTCGTGATGGTGTGTCATGAGCGCGTGCTATATATAATTTTATTGTGATGTAAGTATTTGATTAGACAATGTTATACTGATTATTGTCAGATTTATCTTTCTTTATTAACTTTTATACATTCTATAAAACCTTATATTCAAACGACTAATTTGTAAAAACAATAAAAAAGGTGACTCTTCACACACTATAAATATCACGATTCATTCTCTTAACGTTTTACTAGAATTCAAAAGAAGAAAAAAAACATACACAAGCCTCATGCACTACTAGAAAACAACGCGGTTTTCGAGAGATTTCCGAGGGCGTTGATTCTCTTGGAAAACTTTCCGAGGAAATTCCTACAAATTTCCGAGGACGTTAAGTTACCTAGAGTTTTCCGATAAATTTCCGAGGACGGGAAATGCCTCGGAAATTCCTCGCAAATTTTCCGAGAGACTTCCGAGGAAATACACCCTTGGTAAACATAGCGAGAGATTTTCGACAGATTTCCGAGAACTAACATGCCCTTGGAAATTCCTCGCAAAATTTTCTGAGAGACTTCCGAGGAAATACACCCTCGAAAAAGATAGCGAGAGATTTCCGACAGATTTCGGAGAGCTAAAATTTAATTTTTGTATATTTTTTACTTTAGAACACATATTATCAAACATATAGACATACATATTAAAATACATGTATGTAAATGTATCATTAAGCATAAATTAGTATATTTATAGTAAGTTACCTATATGAATGAATGTTCGTAAACAAATACGTGTATATAAATGTGCTTGTGATTAGTATGTATCATCACGATGTGTATAATATGTTAGTATCCTATTATGATTTATTTGTTTGATTATGTTTATTATGAAACATGCATGTGCTTATTTATGTTTTGCATTTAAAAATAGTGTAAAATATGAAAAAAATGATTTTCGTCTTTGGAAAGCCCTCGAAAATTTCTGAGGGTTTTCCGAGGGCTAAAATGTAATTTTTATATATTTGTCACTTTAGAACACAAATTATCAAACATAGAGGCATACTTATACAAATACATTATCTAGGTGTATCATTAAGCATAAATTAGTATATTTATAGTAAGGTACCTATATGAATGAATGTTCGTAAACAAATGCATGTATATAAACGTGTTTGTGATTTGTATGTGTCATCATGATGTGTATAGTATATTAGTATACTATTAAGATTTATTTGTTTGATTATGTTTATTATGAAACATGCATGTGCTTATTTATGTTTTGCATTTAATAATAGTGTAAAATATGAAAAAAATGATTTTCATCCTTGGAAAGCCCTCGGAAATTTCCGAGGGCTTTCTGAGGGTTAAAATGTAATTTTTATATATTTGCATTTTAGAACACAAATTATCAAACATAGAGACATACTTATACAAATACATGTATCTATGTGTATCATTAAGCATAAATTAGTATATTTATTGTAAGGTACATATATGAATGAATGTTCGTGAACAAATGCGTGTATATAAAAGTGTTTGTGATTTGTATGTTTCATCATGATGTGTATAGTATATTAGTATCCTATTATGATTTATTTGTTTTATTATATTTATTATGAAACATGCATGTGTTTATTTATGTTTTGCATTTAAAAATAGTGTAAAATATAAAAAAAATGATTTTCGTCCTTGGAAAGCCCTCGGAAATTTCCGAGGGTTAAAATGTAATTTTTATATATTTGCACTTTAGAACACAAATTATCAAACATAGAGGCATATTATATAAATACATGTATCTAGGTGTATCATTAAGCATAAATTAGTATATTTATAGTAAGGTACCTATATGAATGAATGTTCGTAAACAAATGCGTGTATATAAACGTGTTTGTGATTTGTATGTGTCATCATGATGTGTATAGTATATTAGTATCCTATTATGATTTATTTGTTTGATTTTGTTTATTATGAAACATGCATGTGCTTATTTATGTTTTGCATTTAAAAATAGTGTAAAATATGAAAAAAAATGATTATCGTCCTTGGAAAGCCCTCGGAAATTTCCGAGGGCTTTCCGAGGGGTAAAATGTAATTTTTATATATTTGCACTTTAGAACACAAATTATCAAACATAGAGGTATATCTATACAAATACATGTATCTAGGTGTATCATTAAGCATAAATTAGTATATTTATAGTAAGGTACCTATATGAATGAATATTCGTAAACAAATGTGTGTATATAAACGTGTTTGTGATTTGTATGAGCCATCATGATGTGTATAGTATATTAGTATCCTATTACAATTTACTTGTTTGATTATGTTTTGTATGAAACATGCATGTGCTTATTTATGTTTTGCATCTAAAAATAGTGTAAAATATGAAAAAAATGATTTTCGTCCTTGGAAAGCACTCGGAAATTTCCGAGAGCTTTCCGAGGGCTAAAATGTAATTTTTATATATTTGTCACTTTAGAACACAAATTATCAAACATAGAGGCATACTTATACAAATACATGTATCTAGGTGTATCGTTAAACATAAATTAGTATATTTATAGTAAGGGCCTGTTTACTTTTTCTTGTTATTAAGTGCTGTCTAGATTAAGTGTCTGTCTGGAAAAATAAGGTCTGTATGGAATAAGTAGTGTTGTTTGTTTTATGTCTTAAATAAACTGTCTGAATAAGAAAAAGATTAAAATCATGAGCTTAATGTAGAAAGTATCCTACTCATAACTTATTGTGTTAAGTCGTCTTTCTGGATTAAGTAATAAACAAACAATACAATTATAACTTACCAGAATAAGTTTTTTTTTCCATTAAGTTAATTAAGTCAAAAGTAAACACCACCTAAGATACCTATATGAATGAATGTTCGTAAACAAATGCGTGTATATAAACGTGTTTGTGATTTGTATGAGTTATCATGATGTGTATAGTATATTAGTATCCTATTATGATTTATTTGTTTGATTATTGTTTCATGGTATGAACACATAATTATGCACTCTAGTTATATTTATCAAATTGTTGTGGTATCACAGCGAGGAAATTAACAAAACCAATTCAATTTCATGACTGGTTTGATTGACTGGGAGCGAATTGATGAGGCACTATATGGAGATTTTGAGAAAGTCGAGGCTCGTGAGGTTTGTACTTTCTTGATTTCAACAAGAATTGATTGATGAATTGATGTATATATATACAGTGGTAGGTTGAATTTTTATGTTGATGTCTCAAACCAGGATTTCAATTCAACTTTTCTTCCCATTTTTACGCGTTCCATTGTGATGTACTTATGTTTGAAATGTTTTACAAGAATTTTATATTAGATTAATTGGAGTTAAGGAAGTCTACTAGAAGGATACACAATTAATCAGTATCATATGAAACGGGAAATCATTTTAATCCTCAGTTGAAATGTTTTTGATCCTCCTGATTCTTGTTCTGCTTTTAGAAAAGACTAGTGAAAGAAGCTCGCTTTCAAGAAATTCAGGCGGAAAATGTTGCCCTCAGAAGAAAGTAATTTTGTATGAAGTGGTCATATAAATGGTAGTTTGTTATATTGGATATAAATTACGTGTAATAAAACATTAATATCGTTTAATATTGGTTGTTTTTTATTATGTATTTTTAGGTAGTAATTTTGTGTATCTTTATGTGTTTACTAATTGCAGGTATAAAGAGTGGAAGAGGCGTTAGCAACATTGCGTGAAATTGAACAAACGAAAGCATTGCAAATACAAGTGACAACTTTGACTTCGGTGATGATTCGAGACACTCCTTTATCCATGTAGGAGCGCATATCATTTGTATTTGTTAATCAAAACTTGATATATAGATCTTATTTTAGATATTTTATCAGATTCGGTATTGTAGTTTATGTAACTTTATCAAATTAAATATGATGGTGTTGAATTTGTGTATGTACGATTTATTTTTATATTGAATGGAAATTATGGTATTACGGAAAAAATTAGAGTTGATACTTTTGGAAAGCTTAATATTTTGTGAGAATTTTTTGATAGATTTGTGAGCATTGATGTCCTTGGAAATCCCTTAGAAACTTGTCCTCGGAAAATTGTCGGAAAATAGTCCTCGTAAATTCCTTGGAAAGTGTTCTCGGAAATATGTCGGAAACTATCCCTCAGAAATCCCTTGGAAACTCGTTATCTCGGAAATCCCTCGGAAATGTATGTCCTCGGAAATACGTCGGAAAATTCTCTCGGAAACCCTCGGAACTGTTTTCCGAGGAGGGTTTTTACTAGGACAGATTTTCCTCGGAAATCCCTCGGAAAATGACCATTTCTGAGGGATTTCCGAGGGAATCTGCCCTCGGAAACTCTATGTTTTTCTAGTAGTGATGGTCATCAGAGGGTGCCAAAGGAACAACTACCCAAGCCACAAGGATTTGAGAGACCAATTTTAATTTCTAGTATGTATAGTATACATTGTTTAAAGGTCTACTTTAATTAATCTATTAAAAGTTAATTATCGTAAGCGTCGCTAAGAATTTTGAAAGATTCAAGATTAACACTCAAAGCATAAATCATATATTCAATTGCCAAATTGGCCCAAACACTTCAACACAACACCACAGTTTGTGTTGGATAAATCCATGAAAAAAAAGCTAACTTTCTCATATTTCTCATAAAATTGACCATGGATAAAAGTTTCGTGAAAAACCATTTCCCTCGGATTTAACACGAAATTCATGAAAAATCTGTTGAAAATTTGTTTTCTGATTCAAATCAATGAGAAATTCGTAGAAAATTTCCCAGCGAATTGTTCGGAAGGAAATCTTTGTGATGCATGAGTTTCTTGTATAATGCTAACGGTCATGAATAGTTACTACCATTTAATATACCATATTACAAAATATAAGGGTATGATGTTTTGCGAATAATTTCTACCATGTAACATGTATTTTCTTAAATTTAAAAAAAATTCAAAAAACAACAAAACAACATCAAAATAACCTTCTTTTCAATTTTTGTGGTAATTGGTGAAGTGTGTAGTTACGAAAAAATTTGTTTATGGTTGAGTATGTTAAGTAAAACAGAAATAAAGGTTATTTAAGAGTATAAAAAGAGATCGATGAAGGTTATTTGAGAGTATTAATAATATGAAATTATCTTCATCCCGATAACTTTTTTTTTAACTTGTGTCCCAAACGGTTGCATGTTACAACATGATGTGGGAAGGTGATAGAGATGTTAATTGGACTCAGAATTATATATAGAGAGATTGTGAATGTGTGCATGAACACAACTACTTCAGTTTTTTGTTATTTTTGGAAATTCTAGTTAATTCAATAATTTCCAATAATAAAATTTGAATTTTACTTTTAGAAAATGTATTTTAAATTTAAGTTTTGTTTTAGTTTCATTTTTTTTCAGACGGGATTGACTCTTGCACGGGTTGTGTGATAGTCGAGTCATATTCAGTGTGATTGTTAAAGAAGTTGATGACTAATGATAGTCGGAAAATGTAATCGACATAGTATAATAGTATATAGCACAACCCTTTTTTAACACGAAACACCTTGTTTTAGGTATAAGTAGAAAAACCGAAACTGAACCAAAAACTATAAAAACCAAAACCCAAACCGAAAAAACCGAACCAATAGCAACCAATGGTTTTGGTTTTCAAATTTTCAAAACCCGACTTTTTCGATTTGGTTTTGGTTTTTGAAATTTCAAAAAATGAAAAAACTGAACCGAACCATTCCAAGGAGCAATGTTGCAAATATCACTTCATTTTGAGTCTGTAAGTTCACTTTATCTTGATTTTATCGATTTACAACTTTATATAAATATCTATTTCTAGTTGTTTATCTCGGATTTTAGGTTCTAGTTTTATAAGTTGCATGTAGTTTGTCTGAAATTGTTGTTCATCTCGATTTTCAATTTTGCTAATATGTTTTTGCTTTAAGTTTTAATTTGTTTCAATTAAGTGGCACACATTTTGATGTATTTAATATAACTCTAAATCATATTTAATTTCATAACCTTACAATGATGGTTGTATGTTTTCAAATCTTTATGGTTAAAATAGAAAAACTGTAAAACTGAACCAAAAGCTCAAAAACCGAAAGCCGAACCACTCAAAAACCGAACACTTTTGGTTTTGGTTTTTCAAAAACCGAAAATTTTGATTTGGTTTCAATTTTATGCCAAAACTGAACCAAACCGAACCATATCCACCCTACCTTGTTTTATACCAGCCAAAATTCTTTTTTTTTTCTTTTCCAATCTGCGTAGGGCGTTGACGTTTAATACTAGAGTGTGCCCTAATCAACAACACACACATGCATTGCACCTTTAATCTATAAATTTGAAAGAGTGCATGGCAAGACCAACACACACTTTCACCCGGTTCCTCTGGTCAACCCCACCGTCCACCACAACCATCTTTTCCGGCAACCACCCTGCCTATATATATAACTTCCAAACCCCTTTTATTTTCATTCAAAATCCATCTACCATTCCCTACATTCTTAGGCGAAAAATCAAGATTTCAAGGCTTTCTAGCTACCTCCAATTTCATACCTTCACAAAAATGTTTAAGATCATCAAAGTACTCTTCGTGTTGGTTGTCACTATGGCAATAACAATCACCCTCACGGTAACTTCAATTGGTGAAAACCACGAAAAACTACCCATCGAATCACCACTCGTGAAAGCGTTTCCAAAACGGGTAAGTCGTTTTCTTGCTGAAAACAACAACCCAAGGGCTGCGGATCACTGCAAGAAAGACGACGAGATTTGCTATATCTTAGAAGGAAAAAACTCGACTTGTTGTAACAACAAGTGTATGGATTTAAGCGAGGATAAACACAACTGTGGTGCATGCAAGAACAAATGCAAGTTTACAAGCTCATGTTGCAGAGGGGAGTGTGTGAATTTGGCTTATGATAAGAGGCATTGTGGGTCGTGTGGTAATAAGTGTATGCCTGGTGGTTATTGCATTTATGGTCTCTGCAATTACGCGTAACTTATTTCATCTTTATTCATATATTTTGATTTTGATTTTGATTTATGTTTTGAGGCTGATCGATGATGTCTCTAGAATAGAGATTCTTGATCGATTGCTAACTATTTATACATTGCTTCCATTATACATTTTGTATAAAGGAGCATCAAAATGAAGACCGTGTATACAATTTCCTCATAATTTAATTTTATATATATATTTTTTGTATTAAATTTGGTTCAATATATATGTGCAACATATATTCATGTGACATAAGATCAGATAATTAAATTAAAAAATGAAACAACAAATTTATATAAGTTGCTTATCAATGCAATTTTCTCTTCCTTTTAGACCAATTAAATAAGAGTAAATTACACATTTGGTCCCTGAACTATGTCACTTATTTCACTCTGAGTCCCTGAACTACGTTTATTGCGCTGTGAGTCCCTGAACTACGTACTTTGTAACACCGGTGGTCCTTAGACCAAACGGACGTTTATTTGTCCCGTTAAATCTTGCATGTGCCATTCACGTGATGGGTAATTTTGTCATTCCCACTACTCCTTTCATATCCCTGTCCCCCATACCCGCCTATTTGTTCTCATCTTCAAGATACTCGATCGTATGTTCTTCCCCTGTGCAAAAAAAGTTTTATTTCTTCATCAATCTTTCATGGTGATCTGTTGGTGTGGAAGGCAAGCAACCATTAGGACATCTTGGACAACAACTTGTTAGATTTTTAATATAACTTTAGTGTCTGTCCAAATTCATATTTGAAATCAAACATATGGTGTAATAGACATGCATGTGTTCATAATCGAGTTCTGTGTTTGTGTTTGGGTTTATAATCAATCCGATATGTACATGTCCTTATGTTTTCCTTCTGTTCCAAATGAAGTGATGGTGATGAATCTATCAAGAAATTGCCTTATGGAAATCATATATCTATCTTACATGTACAAATCAGGGACCACACCCATATTTATAGGTTTCTGTGTGTAATTGCCATAGACCATCATAATGGCAGTTCACACCCAGGAATTCTACACATTGTCACTTTTAGTCCCTACACTTTATATTAGATACATTTATGTGTGTATAATGATTTTTAGTCCACAACCTAACAATTTCTCACTTGGACTATACAATCATATACTCACATAGTCACCACTGTATCTAAACTGAATTAAGCGTATAAGTAAACTTTAAAGAAAGTTATTTAAAACAATCTCGTCCATTAGTCATAATAACACAAGAACCAAGGAGGCATTCGTTGTCTCTGTTCAACTAAACCCACAATGATTACTAGTGTTATATCAACTAAATGACATAGATTAAGTGTAGGTGTGTAATATGGAAATTACATGTCAAATGATATACACATGCCTATTTCCAACTGGTCCAACTTTAACCAGATGAGATCAGAGTTCAAAATCAACTGAAACTTTAAACCGTATATATGATCATATAACAATATTCTGAGCATAAGTATACAAATCTATAATGAAGTTAAAGACCATCTACTAACTTTATACCCATATGATTGGCATGCTCTTGAAAAATATGGGTAATAATGCCTTAGTAAGCGAATTCGCAAGCATAGATTTTGTCCTTATATGCTCAATACTTATGTAACCATTTTGAACTCTTTCCTTAACAACAAGAAACTTTATGTCTATGTGCTCAATACTTAGTTTACAAACCATTTGATTTCCTTCTTTTGAAGCAAACCCCTCAGGTTGTGTCATGTAAATAGTTTCCTCAATATCTCCATTGAGAAAAACTGTCTTAACATCCATTTGATGTAGCTCAAGATCGAAATGTGCTGTAAGTGCCATAAGAATTCTAAAGGAATCCTTTAAAGATACTGGAGAAAAGGTTTCCTTATAGTCAATGCCTTCCTTCTGAGTAAATCATTTAGCAACAAGACGAGCCTTATATCTCTCCACGTTGCCTTGTGCATCCCGCTTGGTCTTAAATACCCATTTACAACCAATTGATTTTGCATTTTGAGGCAATGAGACGAGATCCCAAACGTCATTGTGTTTCATAGATTGGATTTCCTCATCCATGGCTTTTATTCAATTCTGAGATTTAGAACTTTCCGTTGCTTGGCAGAAAGTGAGAGGATCACTTCCCACTAAGTCAACATATTCCACATGTTCTTGGAGAAATACAACATAACCATCAGGAATTGCACTTCTCCTTTCTCTCGTGGATCTTCTTAATGGCACAAGATTTTCTTGATTTTGAGGATGTTGAATTTGACTTTCTTGCTCTTCAAGAATGGGTTGATAAGCAACTTGATGATCTTGATGCACATTATGATCATCTTGTTGGGCATGAATTATGACATTGTCTTGTGTTAGGAAAAGAAGGTACTAAATTTTCCTCAAGTACAAAGTCATTTAACTTATCTTCCCCTAAATTTAATATCCTCAAAGAATCGAACATTTCCCGTCTCAAAGAAGGTTCGAGATTTTGGAACATAAAACTTATATCCTCTTGACCTTTTAGCATATCCTACAAGATAACTACTAACAGTCCTTGCGTCCAACTTCTTGTCATTAGACCTGTAAGGTCTAGCTTTAGCTGAACAACCCAAACACGTAAGTGTTTTTAGGATTGGTTTCTTACCCGTCCATAATTCATAAGGGGTTTTAATATTAGCTTTTGTAGGAATCCTATTTAGAATATACATTGCAGTTTCTAAAGCATCTCCCCATAGAGAATATGGTAAATGAGTATGACAAATCATACTCCTAACCATATCTTTTAGAGTCCTATTCCGTCTCTCAACTACACCATTCATGGTTGGAGAACCAGACATGGTGTATTGAGGTACAATCCAGACTCCTCAAGGAATTTAGCGAAAGGTCCGGGTCGTTGTTCACCTGATCTATCATATCTACCATAATATTCACCTCCACTATTAAATTTCATAACTTTGATAGTTTTGCCTAGTTGATTTTCAACTCCGGCTTTGAACAACTTAATTGCTTCAAGAGCTTGTGACTTCTCGTGTATGAGATAAAGATAACCATAACGAGAGTAATCATCAATGAACGTAATAAAATACCGTTGACCAATCCAAGAAGCTGTTGGGAATGGTCCACATATATCGGTATATATTAGTTCTAAAACGTCACTAACTCTATTAGCACTTAAATTTCTCTTGTTAGTATTTTTCCCCTTTATGCATTCAACACATACATGGTCATCATGTTCATGAAATGCATCAAGAACTCCTTCTGACACAAGCTTGTCAATTCTCTGCTTTGAGATGTGACCCAAACGCTTATTCCACAATGTGAAAGAATTCTCATTTGGAAACTTACGCTACGTACCTTTAGTTTCAGTGTTATGGAACTCATTTATTGAATGGATTGTATCAAGTAAATAAGGATTGTGCTGATTTAAAACTACATTTTCCATTTTTAGACTTTATGAAAGAATATCCTTCCTTGTCTAATACAGCAGTAGAAATCTAGTTTCTTCTAAAAGTAGGT
Source organism: Pulicaria dysenterica (assembly GCA_947179395.2). Classification (NCBI taxonomy): domain Eukaryota; kingdom Viridiplantae; phylum Streptophyta; class Magnoliopsida; order Asterales; family Asteraceae; genus Pulicaria; species Pulicaria dysenterica. The sequence continues at coordinate 18,723,130 of OX359291.1, forward strand.
ATTATAAAAGTATAACAAGACACAATCCAGTAGGTAATAATAATCTAACAGTCCCAATGCTTATGACTTTAACTGGTTTTCCTACACCCATGTAGATGTACTTTTGGTCATCACTGGGATTTCGGTAATTCAGGTAACCTTGCATAGATACACTTATGTGAGTTGTTGCACCAGAATCCAACAACCAAGTGTATCCGGGTACTGAAACTAAATTTACTTTAGTAATAACTAGAGCAAAAGACTTATCTTTCTTTACACGCCAAACATGGTATTTCGGGCAGTCTTTCTTGAAATGAGAAGCTTCCTTACAGAAGTAACACTTCTTTTCCTTCTTCTCATCCTTAGAACCCTTGCGCTTTTTCTTTGACTCGGAATTTGCAATGTATTTGTCTTTCCTTTTCTTGTTGGTATTTGAAGTTGATGCAAAGTGAGCACTTTCAACCTTCTGTTGTTTCATCCTTGTCTTCCTCTTGCACCAAATGTGAGATAAGCTCATTAGGTGTCCATTTGTCCTTTTGACAATTGTAACTTACCTCAAATGGGCTAAACTTCGATGAAAGGGAAATTAACACTAAATGAACAAGTAAATCAGTTGAGAGTTCCAACTTTAGTGTTTTCAACTTGTTCGCTACATGAGACATTTTAAGAATGTACTCCCTTATGTTTTCATTATCCTTATATTTCATACAGACAGGTTTTCTTAAAGTAGAACTTGTCTTAGCCTTTTCGTTGTATGCAAAGCGTTCTTCAAGGATGCTTAGAAACCCTTTTGCATCATGCACTTTATTTAAACCGTCCGAAAAGGTCTCAGGGATTGCATTTCTCCTCTTTCTAAAGTAAGAGCAGCGGAACTAGGAATCCTTAACGCGAGATCTAAGTCAATGCAACCATAGACCACAGTGACTCTATTTTTTCAAGTCCTAAAGTTTGTGCTATTGAGCACTGGAATGCTATTGATAGTAGAACTAACCGAAGTAGCATTCAGAAGATCGGCTTTATCCATAAATAGAACAAAAATAAGTTCACTAACATGTATACTATTAATTAATCAATTTAGAAAGAAATCAATGCAATATTGTATCTAGTCTTTGGAGAAAGAGACAATATTGCAATATACTTTTACCCAAAAAATGTTAAATAACAACCTAATAATTATAAAATCCAATTAAATGTTAAGTCTTCCTTTGGGCCGACCTTTTACATTTAATGACGGATATTTATAACTATTATGCATGGTTTCTTTTATGATTATCAATCTTTAATAATAATGACCTTCCATTGGCCGATCATTATTAATCATAATCCAAGTAAAATAATATAATATAATCCAAATCAAATAATTAACACAATAGAAGTTACTTTGGTAACATTTTGAGTTAATTATTTAATATGGATTTTAATTAATCCAAGTTAAAACTAAAATGATTAAACAGTGTATTCATTATAAACCCAACTTTAAAACCCAATAATATAAAACCTAATTAAAAAAATTATGAAATTAAGAATTAACCTTTAAAAAATAATTAGATATTAATAAAAAAATTAGAAATAAAAAAGGAAAATATTTTAAAAGTAAATGGGGTTTTTAATGGGAAATCTGGCTTTCTCCAATTTAATATAGAAATTCCCATTTCCTCTTAAAATCTCGGTGGAAACTTCTTCAAAAAATTTCAAGAACCGAGGGATATAGGGCTTTCTCCATACGCATCCATAAGCCTTTTCAAGAACCGAGATACTTTGGCTTCCCTATGTATGCCATCGTCAAATCACTATTTTGGATTTTGTAACACTGTACTTTTTAAACATATACTTTACTGCACGCGGAAGCTAATTACATATAGTTATTTTAATTACATAATAGATACAAAAGATTTAACTTGTTTTACACAACAAAACTTTTACAGTGTTAATCCAAAACAGGCTCTAATAAAAAACTTTGACATCAGAGTTTGGTCTGTCCATATTCCCAGCCCAAAGCATCAAGATCACCTCAGAGGATCTGCAAAACAGTCTAGGGGGAATTAGCACAAAGCTAAGTGAGAGAATAAATATCTAAACATACACAAGGCAAATATGCCCAAACCAAATAGCTCATGAATCCCAGGAGAACCGGCGGTGTTGCAAGCACCTACAACCAAGTTCGGCCAAAACCAAGGTTTACCGATAGCCTTGCTAACATGGATAACAGTACCATCCCCCTTGAGTACCTCAACGGTACTGCAAGATCAGATACTGTAATCCCCCAAGCAATAGGCCCAGCATCATACTGATCTCCAAATTAACATGTATATACAATCCAAACAAGAGCATTCCAAATAGGATATCATATCCTGTATATCCGAAGATATAAATCCACTCACCAAAGTCTTCAAAACCTTGGCACACTCAGATGACTAAATTCACCGAGTCTTCTCAGTTCCTGAGATTGAAGTAACCCAAGTTAGTATTCAATTCATAATACTGATCCAATAATAAATATCATATTTATTCATGATCTCATGTATATACACTTATACATATATATTCATCATACATAAACCCAAAACAGATATACAAATCATTTTTATCTTCAAATCATCAATTCCGACTAAGTTTAAATCTGATTACAGTCGGATTCCGAGTAAAAGTCCAATTCCGATAGAAATAGGGAATCCCGATTAACTCCAAATCTGAGAAAAGGCACAATCCGATAAAATACACAATCCGATAAGATCACAATCTGATAAAAGAGTTAGGGCCAAATCCGAGTAAACTTCTATCGGATTCCGAGTCAAATGGCAATTCCGAGCGAATTGTTAAGGCACCACTGATAATTTAATCGGATTCCGATACTTCTATCGGATTCCGAATCATTCAAACCTCAAATCCGACAGAATCATAACTTCATGCATAAAATCTATTTCTAACTTAAATCTTACTGATTTCATGCATACAAGTTATATATGTTTCCAGAAATCATTCTAAACATACAATGAACATAATCTATCGTCAAAATCTAACATACATTCATCCTAAGATCATTAAATCATCAAAAACAATCGGTATTCATATATATATATATATATATCAAAACCGAACATATAAACAAATAACCAACTATAAATCAGTAATCTAACCTCTAGATGATTTCAAATAATCACTATAATGCAAGCAAGATGGAAGTTGATTTTTCTTTTCTTCCTTTCTTTCTTTCTTCTCGGCCGAGAGCAACCCAAAGAAACACACACAAACTCACTTTGTCTATTCTAACAAGTAATGAAGCATGGAGTGTGTGTGGGTTGTTATACCCACCAAACCGGCCCCAACTCCCCCCATACTCACTCAAATATCTATTTAAAAATTATTTATCTCAATAAAATAATATCCCAATATAACACTATCATAACAATTAATAATTAACACAAACAAATAAAATCTCAAGATTAATTAATTAATTACCTTAATTAATCTAGGCCGGCAAAGAGGGTGTTACAAATCTTCCCCCTTAAGAAGATTCCGTCCTCGGAATCTCTTCGCTCTCAAACAAAGAAGGATACCGGCTTCTCATCTCAGCTTCAGTCTCCCAAATCAAATCTGATCCCAAACTATGTTTCCACTTAACTAGAACCATGGGTATCTGTTTCTTTCTCAACTTCGTGACTTTACGATCCATCAGTTCAACTGGTTTTTCGATAAGTTTCTGATTCAAATCCACGCGAAGATCCTGAATCGGAAGAACCTGCGTCTGATCCTCTACATTACACTTGCGCAGATAACATACATTGAAAGTGTCATGAATACCTGCTAATTCATCGGGAAGATCTAATGTAATAGCCTGATCATTAACCACTCGTCGGATTCTGAAAGGACCAATATAACGGGGAGCCAACTTCCCGCGTTTACCAAATCTGATTACACCCTTCCAAGGAGATACTTTCAAATAAACCAATTCCCCCTCAACAAATGATACTGGTCGACGTCGCGGATCAGCATACATTTTCTGTCTATCCCTTGCAGCTTTTAATTTCTCACGAGCAATAGCAACCTTATCAGCTGTCATCTGTACAATATCCTGTCCTGCAAATTGCTTTTCCCCAGCTTCTAACCAACAAGTCGGAGTTCTACAAGGACGACCATATAACATCTCATATGGCGGCATACCAATACTGGAGTGGTAGGAATTGTTGTATGCAAACTCAACCAAAGGCAAATGTGAATCCCAAGAACCCCCAAACTCTAACACACATGCCCGAAGCATATCCTCTAGCGTCTGAATAGTTCTTTCTGATTGACCATCTGTCTGCGGATGATAAGCTGTACTCAAATTCACCCGGGACCCCAATTCTTGTTGCAGTCTATTCCAGAAGTTAGACACAAACCTCGAATCTCTATCCGAAATAATGGACAATGGAACTCCATGTCTAGATACTATCTCATCAATGTACAATTGAGCCAGTTTACTTAAAGGTGCAGTTTCAGCAGTAGCAAGAAAATGTGCACTCTTGGTCAATCTATCTACTATAACCCAAATCATATCATGACCTTTCTGAGTTCGTGGAAGTTTAGTTACAAAATCCATCGTAATGTGATCCCACTTACACTCAGGTATATCCAACTGTTTCAATGATCCGTACGGCTTCTGATGTTCAGCTTTAACTTGAGCACAGATGTGACACATCCCAACGAACTTAGCTATATCTGTTTTCATAGTTGGCCACCAATACCGAGTCTTTAAATCAAGATACATCTTTGTACTACCCGGATGTATCGACAATCTAGACTTATGAGCCTCATTTAGAATTAATTCCCTCAAACTACCAAATTTCGGTACCCACACTCACGCATGATAAACCTTCAAACCACGCGAGTCGATAGTTATTTCATGCTGCCGTTTAACCATTTGTTCATCCTTCAGATTTTCATCTTTCAAAGCTTCAAACTAAGCAGCCAAAAGTTGATCCACTAAATCAGATTTGATTTCCAATCGCATAAATTTTACAGTATCCGAAGATCCCTTTCTGCTGAGTGCATCTTCAACTACATTAGCCTTTCCAGGATGATACTGAATGTCGCAATCATAATCCTTGATCAATTCTAACCAACGACGTTGTCTCAAATTCAATTCCTTCTGAGTAAACACATACTGCAGACTCTTGTGATCAGTGCAGATAATACATTTGGTTCCATACAGGTAGTGTCTCCACAGTTTCAACGCAAATACCACAGCTGCTAATTCCAAATCATGAGTCGGGTAATTTCTTTCATTTGGTTTCAACTGCCTTGAAGCATAAGCAATTACCTTACCCCTCTGCATCAGAACACAACCCAAACCGGCGTGAGAAGCATCACAGTACACAACAAAATCTTCTGAACCCTCTGGCAACGAAAGAACAGGAGCCTGACACAACAACTGTTTCAACATCTGGAAAGCATCTTCCTGAGATGAACCCCACTGAAAAAGAACATCTTTCCGAGTCAACTTAGTCAACGGACCGGCAAGCTTAGAAAAATCTTTAATAAACCTGCGATAATAACCCGCCAATCCAAGGAAACTCTTTATCTCAGTTGGTGTTTTCGGAGCACTCCAATTCATCACTGCCTCAATCTTGGAAGGATCTACTTTGATACCTTCTTGAAAATTACATGCCCCAAAAATTGAACGTCACGTAACCAAAATTCACACTTCGAAAACTTGGCATATAACCTGTGTTGTTTCAAAATCTCCAAAACCTGTCTCAGGTGTTGATCATGCTCATCCTCTGTTTTCGAATACACCAGAATATCATCGATGAACACAATGACAAATTTATCTAGAAAAGGTCTGCACACACGATTCATCAAATCCATAAATATGGCAGGAGCATTCGTCAAACCAAATGGCATCACTAAGAACTCGTAATGACCATATCGAGTATGGAAAGCAGTCTTAGGTATATCCTCCTCTGCTACCCTGACCTGATGATAACCAGATCGCAGATCAATTTTTGAAAAGTAGGAAGCCCCTTGTAACTGATCAAACAAATCATCGATTCTAGGCAACGGATACTTATTCTTGATGGTTCTCTTGTTCAGATCCCTGTAATCAATACACATACGTAGAGTTCCGTCTTTCTTCTTCACAAACAGTACTGGTGCACCCCACGGCGAAGAACTCGGACGGATAATCCCCTTATCAAGTAAGTCCTGTATCTGAGTCATCATCTCCCGGATTTCAGATGGAGCCAAACGATACGGAGCTTTCGCAATCGGTGTGGTACCCGGTACCAATTCTATTTTATACTCAACATCCCGCACAGGCGGTAACCCTGGCAGATCGTCTGGAAATACCTTTGGATATTCGAAGACAACACGAACATCGGTAACAGGTCGCTCCTCTTTCTTCACATCAATAGCGTAAGCCAGAAAAGACGCACACCCTTTAGCTAGAGATTTTCTAGCCTTCATATACGAGATGATAGGAAAAGAAGATCGAGATCTACCCCCACGAGCCACGACATGCGACCCGTCAACCAAAGGAATAGTAATCAGTTTCTTATGGCACTGGATACTAGCTCTATGGTGACTTAACCAATCCATGCCTAGTACTAAGTCAAACCCCGGAATGGGCATCAGTAAGCAATCTACAGGCAGACTAGTACCATTAATATCTATATACACCCCAGACACAGATGAAGTTACAGGCACTAACTTACCATCAACTACTTCTACTTCTAAAGGAGAAGCAATAACAGTAACAGGTAGTTTCAATTTGCCACATAAAGATACATACATGAAAGATCTATTGGCACCAGTATCAAACAACACACGAGCAGGCACAGAGTTTACAATAAACATACCCGTGATCACATCACTGTCATCAGCAGCCTCTGTAACAGTCATCTTGAAGGCTCTCCCTTCCGCAGAAGGTGCAACCTTTCTCTTTTGACCTGCAGAAGACGATCCCCCGACATTGGCTACCCCCTGCCCCGTCCCCTTTGACCTCGGTTTAGTGCAGACTCCAGCTCTATGACCCTCTTCGTGACAATTCCAGAAAACATTTGTATTAAACCGACAAGCTGATGGTTCGTGACCAAATCCACCACAACGCAAACATCGTTTCGTCTGTGATGTGCACGGACCAATATGACTAGTATTGCAGGGTTTACACCACGGCTTGTTCTGATATGACCCCGAACCTTTCGATTTCTGATCACCCCGATGCTGGTTATTCTGCCACTTGCCCTTGTTTCCTCCCTGATTTCCACCGGACCTGTGAGACGATCCTTTCTCCCGATTAATTCTCTCCCGAGCATTCACGTCACCCTCAGCAGCTCGTGCAACAGTAAACGCCTGTACGAACGATGTTGCCATCCGGGTGTTACCCCTATATTCCGGCAACAGTGCTTGCACAAAATGATCTATCTGCGATGATTCATCGGGTACCCACTGTTTAGCGAACCTCAGCTTTTCATTAAACTTTGCAATCAAATCATCCACCAACATCTTGTCATCCTGAGCTAGATCCATGAACTCCCGTTTCACCTTAGCTAGATCATAAGTATTACATAATTGCTTACAGAACTTGGTTTGAAATTGATCCCTAGTAACAGAATTCACAACTTCCCTAGATAAATGAGCAGTTAGAGAATCCCACCGGGTTGCAGCTTGACCCTTCAACCTCCGAGTTGCAAAAATAACCCTATCGGATTCCTTACAATTGCAGGCATCTAAAGCCTTCACCATCTCCCTTAACCAGCTCAAAGTATCACTTGGGTTTGAACTTCCAGAATACTCAGGTGGTTGGCAACCCATGAAATCCTTGTATTGCCCTTTCGGTTTAGAGCCTCCTTGAGTTGGGTACCATGGAATGAAGAAGTTCTGTTGGGGTTGATACTGTTGTTGGGTTTGGTATGGTTGAGACACAGGTGGCATCGACACAAATGGTAATGTTCCAAATGGTGTTGACACAGTGTTGAAAGGTGCAGCAGAGTGAACAGGAGGTGGTATTGACTGAGTAAATACAGCTGACTCTCTGGGCAAATGAGTGGTCTGAGTTTGATAAGAAAACTGAGTCTGATGCTGCTGTTGTTCCAACTCCTGAACCCGATCTCTCAAACTTTGCAGAGTGTCTTCCAATTGCAACACATAGTATTGTTGATCAGATTCATCGTTGTGAGAAGTACCGGCTCTGTGGTGCTGCTCATTGACTGCAGTAGAGGACTGATGATTTCCTCCGGGGGTCGTAAGGGTAGTTGTCTGGTTCACGTTATCAGCCATTTTCTATGCTATACACAGCATCTCACCAATTGTTAGATATAATCCGTTATTTTAAACACACTAACTACCCTCAAAGCTACACTACTAATTACCCACCCTGGGAATACTAGACTGACCAGAGCCTCGGTTCAAGTATTGCACAAATCATTCATGCAAATCCTCAAACCAGGGCTCTGATACCAACTTGTAACACTGTACTTTTTAAACATATACTTTACTGCACGCGGAAGCTAATTACATATAGTTATTTTAATTACATAATAGATACAAAAGATTTAACTTGTTTTACACAAAAAAACTTTTACAGTGTTAATCCAAAACAGACTCTAATCAAAAACTTTGACATCAGAGTTTGGTCTGTCCATATTCCCAGCCCAAAGCATCAAGATCACCTCAGAGGATCTGCAAAACAGTCTAGTGGGGAATTAGCACAAAGCTAAGTGAGAGAATAAATATCTAAACATACACAAGGCAAATATGCCCAAACCAAATAGCTCATGAATCCCTGGAGAACCGGCGGTGTTGCAAGCACCTACAACTAAGGTCGGCCAAAACCAAGGTTTACTGATAGCCTTGCTAACATGGATAACAGTACCATCCCCCTTGAGTACCTCAACGGTACTGCAAGATCAGATACTATAATCCCCCAAGCAATAAGCCCAACATCATACTGATCTCCAAATTAACATGTATATACAATCCAAACAAGAGCATTCCAAATAGGATATCATATCCTGTATATCCGAAGATATAAATCCACTCACCAAAGTCTTCAAAACCTTGGCACACTCAGATGACTAAATTCACCGAGTCTTCTCAGTTCCAGATATTGAAGTAACCCAAGTCAGTATTCAATTCATAATACTGATCCAATAATAAATATCATATTTATTCATGATCTCATGTATATACACTTATACATATATATTCATCATACATAAACCCCAAACAGATATACAAATCATTTTTATCTTCAAATCATCAATTCCGACTAAGTTTAAATCTGATTACAGTCGGATTCCGAGTAAAAGTCCAATTCCGATAGAAATAGGGAATCCCGATTAACTCCAAATCCGAGAAAAGGCACAATCCGATAAAATACACAATCCGATAATATCACAATCCGATAAGATCACAATCCGATAAAAGAGTTAGGGCCAAATCCGAGTATACTTCTATCGGATTCCGAGTCAAATGGCAATTCCGAGCAAATTGTTAAGGCACCACTGATAATTTAATCGGATTCCGATACTTCTATCGGATTCCGAGTCATTCAAACCTCAAATCCGACATAATCATAACTTCATGCATAAAATCTATTTCTAACTTAAATCTTACTGATTTCATGCATACAAGTTATATATGTTTCCAGAAATCATTCTAAACATACAATGAACATAATCTATCATCAAAATCTAACATACATTCATCCTAAGATCATTAAATCATCAAAAACAATCGGTATTCATATATATATATATATATATCAAAACCGAACATATAAACAAATAACCAACTATAAATCAGTAATTTAACCTCTAGATGATTTCAAATAAACACTATAATGCAAGCAAGATGGAAGTTGATTTTTCTTTTCTTCCTTTCTTTCTTTCTTCTCGGCCGAGAGCAACCCAAAGAAACACACACAAACACACTTTGTCTATTCTAACAAGTAATGAAGCATGGAGTGTGTGTGGGTTGTTATACCCACCAAACCGGCCCCAACTCCCCCCATACTCACTCAAATATCTATTTAAAAATTATTTATCTCAATCAAATAATATCCCAATATAACACTATCATAACAATTAATAATTAACACAAACAAATTAAATCTCAAGATTAATTAATTAATTACCTTAATTAATCTATGCCGGCAAAGAGGGTGTTACAGATTCCCTATGAAACCATTTTATTTATACGGTGGTCTCTCTTCCCTTTCAAAATTAGGGTTTCTACCTTGTTTACACCTCCGCCTCTCGTTGGTCACGCCCCTGTTCTTTAGTAGAACTAGGGTTCCACCCTTTATCTGCTTCTTCGACAGAAGTCTGTTCCGACGAACAACCACCGTTTCATCACTGTGGTTCGAAGAACATCTGTCTCCGACAGTGGCTTGTTATATTAAAAAAAACCCTCCGGATTTCTTTGTTCGACCGTCACCTTGACAGTGGGTGCGGCGGTTACGGTGGTGGCGGTTGTGGAAAACCACTGTAGTTGCGACAGTGGCGGTGATAACCGCCGTCGGAGTCCAAATCCGGCGACTGAAACGAAAAGAAAACCGGTTTAAGGTTACTGTTTATAATGTAACTGACGCTTCCTTTTCCGTTTGTCTTCTCCGGTTCCGGCAACGGTAAGTTTTCTGTTCAAGGGTGCCGGCGGTGGTAATCATTTAATGGCCGCCGTTCTAGGTATCCTTCTCCGATAAGAAAACAATCCCAAATGATTTTCTGATGGGTGTCCGTATTTGTTTCTTTATCACTGTCGGTTCTTGATTCTTTGTATTAAAAACGATAAATGATGAACATTTGGTATAAAATATAAAAAAAATATGACATCATTGTGTTAATCTAATACACTGTTCAATGTTTCCCTTATATCATCTAATCTACTGTCTATGATGATATAAACATCTGCACATGAATCTATTCTGTAAATTAGAATCATCAAAGTCATCTGCTTTCATTTTCATTTAACAGGGAAATATCCAGAAAAGAAATCTTAAATCTTTATAAAACTTTTTTCGAAAAACTTTATCAATCAGATTGGTGAAAACAGAAAACTGATAATTTGATGATACTGTAATATTTTAAATACTGATTTCAAACAGAATCTGAGACATATGGCTCTGATACCAATTGTTAGATTTTTAATATAACTTTAGTGCTTGTCTAGATTCATATTTGAAATCAAACATATCTATTTTATACACACTGATTTATTCCTGGTTCATGAGTTGGGTGTGCAGCTGTGTGACCTTAGTGACTTATAGTGTCCACGGATGTGATGACATGTGTACATTATCCCTACACACAATCCTTTTAGACTCCCACTTGTGCACGATAGTAACACCCCCTTGTCGATCACGGGCCTAAAGAGGTCCCCAGCCAGACACTTAGCTTAACCATGACTATAAGTTCTCTTATGTCCAGAGATTCTGTAATCACCCTCTTGGATTACCCGGATTTTCCTTTCGCATCGCGATATCCTGTAATGTGGATTTCAGACATGGAGCACGTGATCTATTCTGAAAATCCAGATTATGTTTCTCGACTTCTGATTTCGACTAACTGCAGTTACGGAGTTACCAAATGATGTCCATCATTCTATCCGAGCGCGGCTACGAATTTCATTTAGTCTCAACCGTCAAGAGGCCCTGGAATATCTCTTCTCTAAAAGAGAAGGTGCAAATCCCATCTTGATTGCTTGCATTTGAGCACACGTCTTTCGCTGCACCCAGATACGCCCGTTATTACTACCCAGTTATGGCGTAGCGTTAGAATGTTCCAAAGTACAGAAGTCCTCGTGCCCCAAACCAAACATCTCAGGTCTAAGGACAACCAATAAGCTAAATCATGTTGTTGGCTCCATGAAGTTAGACTAATGCGGATCACCTCCAATATTTGTACCCCTGACAAATATCTATAAATACTTGATCACATAATTTGTGTTGTTATTCTCTACCCGAATAATCCAACAAGTATTTATAATAGCGTTTGTATCACCCTGATGTGGCTCCCACCGCATTAGGTAGCTACGGAGTAATTTTGATAAACCAAGACTTGTATATCATGGATGAGTAAATATGCTAAAAGTATAGAGATATTTAAAAGATTATATTAAACCTCCTATTTCCATCACGCAAAAATGTTTAATACATAATCATAAACCATAAATATCAATCCATACAATTTTAATTAAATACTAAAATCTAGGTGCTAGGTCTCGTGTACTGCATTCCTATGAAACTAGCATGCCTCTCATGCTTCTCTCTAGCTAGCGCCTTGGTCAACGGATCAGCAACGTTGTCCTCTGTTGGTATCTTGCATATCCTCACATCTCCCCTTCCGATAATCTCTCGGATGATGTGATACTTTCTAAGTACGTGCCTGGTCTGCTGGTGATCTCTTGGTTCTTTCGCTTGCGCCAAAGCTCCCATATTATCACAAAATATATCAATCGGTCTAGAGATACTGGCAACCACTCTAAGATCCGAGATAAAATTCCGCAGCCAAACCGCTTCATTTGCCGCATCACTTGCCGCAATGTACTCAGCCTCTGTAGTTGAATCTGCTATAGTATCTTGCTTCTGGATTTTCCAAGATACAGCCCCACCATTTACGGTAAAATAAACCCTGACTGCGACTTAAAGTCATCTTTGTCTGTCTGGAAGCTAGCATCTGTGTAACCAGTAATACTGATTTCATCTGTGCTTCCGCCAAAGACCAAGAACATATCCTTTGTCCTTCTCAAATACTTGAGAATTTTCTTGACAGCCACCCAATGATTTTGCTGGTACCTACTCGTAAGGCTTATGGAGTAAGCAACATCGAGCCTAGTACATAACATGGCATACAACTCGATCCTATTGCCGAAGCATAAGGAACCGATTTCATCCTCTTCTTCTCCTCTAGAGAAGTAGGGCATTGAGCCTTGCTAAATGGTATACCAGATCTCATAGGGATGAATCCTTTCTTGGAATCTTCCATCTTAAAGCGTTTCAACACTTTATCTATGTATGTACTATGACTAAGTCCGATCAGGCGCCTAGATCTATCTCTATAAATCTTAATACCAAGTATGTATGCGGCTTCTCCTAGGTCCTTTATCTGGAAACATTTGCCTTAACCAAGATTTTACTCCTTGTAATGCTGGCACATTGTTTCCTATGATCAATATGCCATCCACATACAGGACCAGGAAGATTGTTATGCTCCCACTGAACTTCGTGTAAAGACAGGACTCAAACTCGCTTTTGGTAAAACCAAACTCTTTGATGCGCTCATCAAAGTGCAAGTTCTAGCTCCTAGATGCTTGCTTTAATCCATAAATGGATTTTAGCAACTTGCATACTTTACCTGGATTCTTGGAATCCTCAAAATCGTCCGGTTGTGCCATATACACATCCTTTGTTAGTTTCCCGTTAAGTAAAGTTGTTTTGACATCCATTTGTCATATCTCATAATTGAAGTATGCAGATATGGCCATAAGAATCCTAATAGACTTAAGCATGGCTACTGGCAAAAAGGTTTCATCATAATCAATACCATGAATTTAATTATAACCTTTTGCAACAAGCCTAACTTTAAAAGTATGCACATTTCCTTCCATGTAGGTCTTCTTCTTGAAGACCCACTTGCACCCAACATCTCTACTGTGTTGTGGCAAGTCTACTAACTCCCAAACTTGGTTGTCATACATCGATTGCATCTCTGCCTTCATGGCATGCATCCATTTGTCTGACTCACTGCCCCATAGCATCCCCGTAGGATCTGGGCTCATAAAGATCCCCTTCTTCCTAAGCGATTAGAAATCCAAGATATATATCCGGCTCAGTCCGAATCCTACTGGATCTGCGAAGGTTTTGTGTTTCCACTCCTTCCTCAACCACAGACTCAGGTTGGGATTCAACAATTCTTTGTTGACTTGCGGGTTCCATCGGTGGAGGAGGTACACCTTCATCCTCTTCAATTTCTTGAAGATCTATTTCCTTTCTAGAAGTTTCAGAACTTAGAAACTTATCCTCTAGAAATGTCCTGACCGAGCAACAAAAACTTTGTTCTCATCGGGATTGTAGAAATAGTATCCTAAGGTTTCCTTAGAATAACCCACGAATATACACCTATCCGATTTGGGCTTGAGTTTATCCGAGAACGGTCGTTTAACGAACGCCTCACAACCCCAAATCATTATGAAAGACAGTTTGGGCCTTTTCCCCGTCCATAACTCGAACGGTGTCTTTCCCTTTTCCACAGACTTAGTTGGAACTCGGTTCAGCATATAAGCAGCCGTTTCGAGTGCATGACCCCAGAACGACATTGGTAAACTAGTTTGACTCATCATAGATCGAACCATGTCAAGTAAGGTCATATTCTTCCTTTCTGATACACCATTCCACTGTGGCGTATACGGAGGTGTGAGTTGTGAAACAATCCCACAGTCCTTTAGATGATCGTCAAACTCCTGACTCAGATATTCACCACCCCGGTCAGACCGAAGAAGCTTTATCTTCTTGTCAAGCTGGTTCTGTACTTCACTCTTAAATTGTTTGAAGAAATCATAACTTTCAGACTTGTGTCTCATTAGATACACATAACCATACCTACTGAAGTCATTAGTAAAGGTAATGAAGTATCGGTATCCTCCCCTGGCTTCCTGACTGAAAGGACCACACACATCCGTGTGTATAATTCCTAACAGTTCCTTTGACCTTTCATTCAAACTGTCGAAAGGTTTCTTTGTCATCTTGCCGGACAAACAAGATTTTCAATTGTCAATTGATTCAAGATCAAATGACCCTAGAACTCCATCACTATGAAGTTGCTCTATGCGTTTCTTATTTATGTGTCCGAGACGACAATGCCAAAGGTAATTCTGGTTCAAAGTGTCCTTTGACCTCTTACTTATATGATAGATTTCCTTGTCATCTTCTAGATTTATCATGTATAGACCATTTTGTGAACTTGCTTTGAAATAGAATAAATTATTCTTAAAGCACAAAATTGTTTTACCTACCGACTGATAGTTAAAACCACTGTCTATTAATAAATCATATGAGATTACATTTTTAATCAATCTAGGAAAGTAAAAACAATTCTATAGCTCTATGATTAATCCTGAAGGTAGCCTGAGACAATAGGTTCCTACAGCTTTAGCACCAATGATGGAGCCTTCGCCTACCCGTAGGTCCATGTCCCCCTTTCTTAGTTTTCTACTTCTCTTGAATCCCTGCAAATGATTGCAAATATGATGACCACATCCGGTATCGAGTACCAATGATTCAAATGAAGTAACGAAGCAATCTATCATAAAGATACCTGACTCGTCAGTAGAACCGACGTCCAACTAATCAATGTCGAGTGAGTGCTCGCAAATATCCTTGCTGCCGCAAACTGGGCAACAAACGTCTAGTAGCTCATCAACCCAGTTGTCTTCCTCCATTTACTTAACTACTGTTGTATCAAAGGGGTCTGGGTGCACCTGGTCATCTATGCATATTAAGAACTCGTGCATACCAACAACTGTTGTATCTGGTTCACCAAACTTGTTTACTACCTCTGCCTGATAGCGATCAGTTAGTGTACTGTAACATCCTCCTATCGGGTCTGGTAGTTTACGCGCGAATGGTAAACTGTTTGTTTATTATCTATATTTATTTATATTTAATGGTTCATGTAATTGATTAATTGTTTCCTATTTATTTGATTATTATTTGATGATTTAATTGGACCACGAGATAAAAATGTGAAATATTAGTTTTAATATTTTATATATTAGTTGATGCCATATGATTCGTTTTTACACGAGGGTCCCAAATAATACCTCGTTGCTTGTTTATGATTTGTATAGGACCACTTTAATTAGGTTCATGTATGCCAGATAACAGTATAATATACTGTGTATGTGTTTAAATTAACCCCCAGCCGACTCAAGGTATTTAATTTGACTTTTTGAAGTCAATTACTAGCATTGCTTCCTATTGAAGTTTGAATACTCCCTTCTATGGTGTTCTTTTCAATTCTCCTTCATGCATCCTTGCTCCAGCCATAAGTTCACCTAATTATTGTGATTCTTGCTTCAGATTTAAGGTATGGAGATGATTAATGATGAATTCTTGTTAGTTCTTCAAGTGTTCTTGCCAAAAACATGCTACTTGAAATTCTATTCTTGATGATTTGGGTTTTTGAGGAATTAAAGATATATAAGTGTTTTGTATGTTTAGTTGGTGATTCATAAACTGATTTGGCATGAAAATGATAATTAATTTCTGTGTTCATGATCATGGAGCTCAAAAACCACCATTAATGGAGGAAAAGCATGAAACTTGAATTTGAGAATTCAAGGATTTGATGTTTGCATTGTGTATTGATGATTCTTATGTGTTTAATATGTATAAATAATGAATTTTTGACTGATTTGCCATGATTTAGATGATTAAATTCTGTGTTTTGAAGATATAGTTCAAGAAGCCCATTAATGGAGGTCAAGGAGTAAACTTGAATTTGTAAGTTCATGATTAGATGATCCATATTGTGTTTTAATGTTTTCCATGTGTTTAGTATGAATAAATATGAAGTTCTAAACTGATTTGATATCATTTGAATGATAAATTGCTATGGTTATGATGATTGAGCATGAAACTTCATTAAAGGTTGTAGGAGATGAACTTGAAATTAGGAATTCATGAATAAATGATTCTAAATGGGTCAAATTCGAGATTGACCATTAAGGGACTGATTTTTATGCTTCACATAGTTCCTACAACACATATAGATTGATTGAAACTCAAATTATGGATTAGAAGTGTTAGTTTTGATGAATTTCAAGAAATTGCTAAATTGGACATTTCTTAGTTAATTAAAGTTGGATTTTTGTATGAATTAATTGGATGAGTGAAATATATGTAAGATAGCTTCTACAAGTGCTAAATGATGTTAGTAAACACTGAAAAATGAGTAGAATTGTAACGCCCCAAAGTTTGAAAGTTTCTTAATTAAAGTTGAGGGGTTGAAATTGCCAAATGATGAAAGTTGTAAGTCCAGGGGCTGATTTGTATTTGCTTGAAAGTATTAGATTTATATGAGTCTTGTTTGACTCATTTATAGTCAAACCATCAGTAAGCATTTACACACTCACGTACACATACGTATACCCTTTGTTCTTGGCTGATTTTGATTTCCAAAGTGAAGTTTAAACATCAGAAATCGATCTTTAGGTGATCCAGAAGCAAGAGGTAAGAGTTTTAATGAAGTTAAGTTGAGTTCTAGGTCAAGAAAATGGATTCATGAGTTGAATCCTTGAAATTTATGCTAGCATTTGAATTTGATGTTGTTTGTTGATTCAAAAGGTCTTGGTATGTGGTAATAGATGTTTTTTGTCAGAAAACTTGTTTAGAATCGTTGATTGAGGGTGAAACCTCGAGTTGCAGCTGCTGTCGTCGAACAGAGCACTGAATCTGCTGTACCGACTGTTCCTACGGCCGCAGGGGTTATTCCCTACGGGCGTAGGAGCTTGTCAATTGGTTTTGGTCAGTTTTGTCTCCTACGGCCGTAGGTAAAGGTTCCTGCGGGCGTAGGACAGTGTTTTAAGAATTACCGTCTAAGGACGAAGGAAATGAACCTACGGGCGCAGGGAGGATCCCTACGACCGTAGTTAAGGAAACTCCTGCGGGTGTAGGGTTCATTCCCTACGGCCGTAGGGAGGGCCAACAACAGGTTTTGTTGTTTGTTGTTTGATGTTCAGTTTAAGTTGCCGTAGGGCGTATAGAAATTAATGTAGCATATGTTATTGCTTGTAGGCAATAAGAGACTGACGTTTCTATGAGAGGAGTATATTTCTTAAATGCTGCTAAGGTGAGTGTACTTACCTTTAATCATATTAGCATAGGTACGTGCACTAAATGAATAGTATATCAATTGTATGTTTGATATCTGAAGTTAATGGCTGCTGTTCAGAGGTTCAGTAGCACTATGTTATAGTCTTTGATATGATTAGTATGCAATTATGCATAAAGTGAATAATATGATATATGTGTTTTGATTTGTGATATGTTTGTGCACAAATATAGCAGGTACATGGCTTAGAGAAGCCTTGTACAAAGAAAAGCGGATACTTGTATCCAGTCAAGTGAAAGGGGTATATTGAGATCCTTATACCCAAGTAAAGCGTCAGGGGTTTGGTTATACGCAAGGTGTGATCATACACCGGGACAAGTTAACAGTTTGATTGTTTTGCAGACTATAAATTGGATGTGAGACATCCAGAGAAGAGTTATTCATGCTTTATGTGTTTATTAGTTCAGTGGTATGCTCACTAAGCAAAAGCTTACGTTTTAGTATGTTGTGCATGCAGGTAACCAGTTTCCAGCAAGAGTAAGGCCCCAGTGTTTTACAGAGTTGGATATGAGTATACAGTAGTAAGAAGTTATGAATTGTTATTTGTTTTACAGTTTGAGCACGAGTAGTAATGTTTATGCATGAGTAGTTGACTTTGCAATACCTGACCTAAGCTTGTGAATCGAGGTATTCCATGACGGTACCAAGAACAGTTGTGTATAATATGTCCCTTACAACACCTGGCCAGTGTATGTAAAGAACATATGGTATGCAGTTGAGCTAGAGATTGTTATGGCAGTGCTTTGTGAATCAAGTGATGGGTAATACGCGACTGTATATAGTATGTGAAGAAGACAAGAATTGAATATGAGATAGATGTAGTATTAATAATAGTACATACCATGTTATGAGAAATAATGAAAGAAGTTATTGGATAGTATGTTAAAGATATATGATTATAAGAAATGAGTATGTGAAAGGAGTTAGCATGTGTTGCTATAGTAGTCTGAGGCTAGTATACCTCGGTAGACCAGAGATACTTATGTTTCAGATGCAAGTTATATTTAAATTAATAGACTTATGAGTAACCCTGTAGAGGGAGTTGTTACAGAAGAGTTTGCAAGATTGAGAATGCGATTCAGTAAAAGAGATAGTAGTATTAAAGTTGAGTAAAGTCCTATAAGCAAGCGTTTCAGATAATATCCACCCAGTGGTTGATCAAGTTACAGAAAGAATGAAAGTCTTGTGATAACAACACGTGGATACAACCATACAAGCTATAATTAAGGCACCAGTAAGAGTTAAAGCTAGAATTGACCCGTTGTAGGGGTGCACGTGTAAAGACTTCAGAGTGCGAGCCACCTCTCTTCGAAGGGGGGGTTACAGATTCGATTATGAGCAGTTGACGGTTAGTAGAGACAGAAAGAGGTTTCCCGCACTAGTAGGTGTCCACCAGAGAGAGAGAGAGATAGCAATTATAAATGTTTATAATTTTATAAGTAGAATAGTGAAAGACGGGTGGACCATATTATTGCAGAGAAAGGTAAAAGCCCAGATTGAGGCCATGACTAGACTTAGTTTAAAGAATTGTTATAGTGACACTAGAAGATTGTGTAGACCAGATTACAGATTAGTTTCAATTTTGATGACAGATGATAGAGTTGGTGGTATCACCAAGAAGTTGTTAGAAATGTGACGTTTTATTCAGAGTAAGTTAGTGCAGAGGTTATGTAAATACAGTGCTATAGTTTGGTGTTAAGCGATGTGTATGAAGCTTGATGACAGTTACAAGTAATACAGTAGGCGAGATAAAAAGTCTTGCACAAGAAAAAGAATAATGGAGTGAGTAAGAGGAAGAATAGTAAATGAAGAGAGAACGATTGAGCTGACAAGTGTGTTAAGTAAAAGCAGCGGTTGTAATACAACAAGGGAGATTGATTTCCCCACCCAGATGTGCAAGGTGTGAAAAGAAGAGACATGTGACCAAAGATTTGAAACAGTTCGCTCTAAGTGTGATACCAGTTTACTAGCTTGAATACAGTAAGTTTGTTGTTCTAAGTTATCAGCGATCGGGAGAAAGTCAATGAAATATTTACCCTAGTTTTGGCACAATGCGGTCAGTACTAGAAAGCAGAGGTGCCCTGGCCAAATGACATAGTTTTTCAGTTCACAAGTAAAGAAGTAAAGGTATAACCTGATGTGATTACAGGTAGACGCGGTAGATAAGACTACTATTGTAAATAGTATGTGTAGATGAAAAGTGATAGAGATAGAAATTGCCAGTTTCCATTGAATATATGTCAACCGCGATGAAAGAGTTTCGAGTAGTTATTGAGATTGATTGTTGGGTTAGTAGCAAGTTCAAGTATATAATGATCAGAGAACAGTACGGGTTTAGACCCCAAGTGGGGAAGAACTATTGAGTAGAAGTAACAGTAAAAGAATATGTATTCTAGTTTCTTGTTAGTAGAAATGAGAAAGTAGTCGGGGCATAAATGTATAATGTTTGAGCTTATGTGAAACAAGGTAGCATGAAAAGAAAGTTACAAAAGAGTTAAGAGATACAGGTAGTTGTGACTACACAGATGATTTACCAGAGATTCCACCGGCTTGATAAGTGGAATTCAGAATTGATGTAGTATCTGGAACGACACCAGAAAAGTTAAGGCCCCGTATAGATTAGCCCCGCTAGAGATGTAAAAGTTGATGATTCAACTGCAATTAGTTGACAGATAAAGGTTTCATTTGACTTAGTAGTTTATTGTGGGAGCTTATTAGTACAAGTTGTGAGAAATGAAGGTAGTGCGTAAAGAATATGTCCAGATTGTAGATAGTGTAAGGAGGCTAAAAGCAAGAACAAGTATTCGCTTCTCAGGATAGATGAATTGTTTGATCAGCTTCAGGATACATTGTGATGTTCAAAGATAGATGTGTGGTCAGAGTACCATCAGTTAAAGATTAGAGAAGAGAATAGGACCAAACTAGTGTTACCCCTACGTGAGTAACCATTAGGGATGAAAAGTTGAACTGAGAAGGTGAATAGTAGGGAATATATGATACTTTGAAACATAAGTTATGTGATGCTTCAACGCATATGTTTATAGATGAAATGAGAGACAAAGTAGTTGTTGTGATACGTTACACAGAGTAGTAAAGCTATCACTTATGTTTTTCCATCAGCTAGATATAATTAAAAGTGGTTACCCTTCCCAGAAATTTGAATTGAAATGCAAGATTCTGAACAAGCGTTAGAAACGGTGGTTAGAGATTTTAAAGGATTAGTAAAGTGTGGTTTTAGACCACCTAGATGAATTTAGTATAATGGTAGATGCTTTGAACAGAAAGTCAGGCACCGTATAGATAAGGAAGTATCGAGTGAGGAGGTCAGTTGTCACTAAAATAATTGATAAGATTAAAGTAATTAAAGATAGCAGCTGAAGATTCGGTGTATCAAAGATCAGGCGGTAAAGTTAGTAAGAGATGGTTGAGATCGATTGATCCGGTATGACCAAGTATGGGTACCCATTTAAAGGAATGTGTGAGACAGGTTCTTTTAGAGGAAGCAGATTGCTCTCAGCTTTCAACGCGCCCAATATCAATAGAGATGTACAGAGATATGTAGATGAATTCTTGGTGACCAGGGATGACACATGATATAGAGATGTGCTGATTGATGTTTGACCTGTTTATAGATAAAGACAAAACATCAGAATTCTTCTAAAGAGTTACAGTCACTTAATATTCCAGCTTGAGAGTGAGAACATGAGTTGCCACCATTTGAGTAGCAGATGATAGACTCATGAAGAGGTACAAGTGAAAAGAGATGATAGCTAGACAGGAAGTTTCAGTTATAGTTGTTCCAGAGAGATGTTCGATTTACCTCCAGACACTAGAGTAAGTTGAAAAGATATATGGGGACTGAGTTATATGTTAATAGAGTGTTCCACCCTCGGACGGACGGACATAACGAGAGGATTATACAGATACTAGAACTCAGAGTTCTTATGTAGTAACAGTTAGCAGTAGAGTGTCGGTACTGTTAGGGTGAGATTGGTCAGAAGAAGAATTGAGTAGATGATTGAATGTAAAGATAATACAACAGTTATATGAGCGGCTTAGGACTGCACAAGATAAACAAACCAGTTATGTGAGTAAGAAGAAATTATTATTAGAGCTCCAGAGTGGAGGCTACGTATAGTTGAAAGTGTCAACATGGATATGGCTTATCAGATTCAGAAATAAGGGTAACTTAGGGCCTAGGTTTATAAGTCCTTTTGAGATTATTGCGATGGTAAGGGAAGTAGCGTATAGACTGGAATTTCTAGATGAAGTGATTCAGATTCGTGACACCTGTCATATATCCTACCTTCGTAAGAGTCCAGCTGATTTTTAGTAGTTGTCCCTCTGTAAGATGAAACAGGAGATGAGAAGTTCAGTTATATAGCAAAGCCAGTGGCTTTAGTAGAGAGAAAAGTTAAGGGTTGTGTAACAAACAGATGAGATTGGTAAAGATAAGGTAAAAGCACAAGGAGAGTTCAGATTACACTTAGGTGTATAAAATATGTTTTAATAAGTGAATTTATGTTCAGCATGTTATAGTAAACCTTCTACGTTAGTAGCGGGTAGATGTGTGATATAAGACTATCGTCAGTACGCGGCGATAGCATCCAGAGTTGAGGAAATGTAAGACTGCCGTTAGTGCACTACGGTAGCATTCAGTATGATTTGACCCATAGTTAGTTGTATAGTAGATTTCGGGGACGAAATCATCCCAAGTGGGGAAGAGTTGTAACGCCCCAAAGTTTGAAAGTTTCTTAATTAAAGTTGAGGGGTTGAAATTGCCAAATGATGAAAGTTGTAAGTCCAGGGGCTGATTTGTATTTGCTTGAAAGTATTAGATTTATATGAGTCTTGTTTGACTCATTTGTAGTCAAACCATCGGTAAGCATTTACACACTCACGTACACATACGTATACCCTTTGTTCTTGGCTGATTTTGATTTCCAAAGTGAAGTTTAAACATCAGAAATCGATCTTTAGGTGATCCAGAAGCAAGAGGTAAGAGTTTTGATGAAGTTAAGTTGAGTTCTAGGTCAAGAAAATGGATTCATGAGTTGAATCCTTGAAATTTATGCTAGCATTTGAATTTGATGTTGTTTGTTGATTCAAAAGGTCTTGGTATGTGGTAATAGATGTTTTTGGTCAGAAAACTTGTTTAGAATCGTTGATTGAGGGTGAAACCTCGAGTTACAGCTATTGTCGTCGAACAGAGCACTGAATCTGCTGTACCGACTGTTCCTACGGCCGCAGGGGTTATTCCCTACGGGCGTAGGAGCTTGTCAATTGGTTTTGGTCAGTTTTGTCTCCTACGGCCGTAGGTAAAGGTTCCTGCGGGCGTAGGACAGTGTTTTAAGAATTACCGTCTAAGGACGAAGGAAATGAACCTACGGGCGCAGGGAGGATCCCTACGACCGTAGTTAAGGAAACTCCTGCTGGTGTAGGGTTCATTCCCTACGGCCGTAGGGAGGGCCAACAACAGGTTTTGTTGTTTGTTGTTTGATGTTCAGTTTAAGTTGCCGTAGGGCGTATAGAAATTAATGTAGCATATGTTATTGCTTGTAGGAAATAAGAGACTGACGTTTCTATGAGAGGAGTATATTTCTTAAATGCTGCTAAGGTGAGTGTACTTACCTTTAATCATATTAGCATAGGTACGTGCACTAAATGAATAGTATATCAATTGTATGTTTGATATCTGAAGTTAATGGCTGCTGTTCAGAGGTTCAGTAGCACTATGTTATAGTCTTTGATATGATTAGTATGCAATTATGCATAAAGTGAATAATATGATATATGTGTTTTGATTTGTGATATGTTTGTGCACAAATATAGCAGGTACATGGCTTAGAGAAGCCTTGTACAAAGAAAAGCGGATACTTGTATCCAGTCAAGTGAAAGGGGTATATTGAGATCCTTATACCCAAGTAAAGCGTCAGGGGTTTGGTTACACGCTAGGTGTGATCATACCCCGGGACAAGTTAACAGTTTGATTGTTTTGCAGACTATAAATTGGATGTGAGACATCCAGAGAAGAGTTATTCATGTTTTATGTGTTTATTAGTTCAGTGGTATGCTCACTAAGCAAAAGCTTACGTTTTAGTATGTTGTGCATGCAGGTAACCAGTTTCCAGCAAGAGTAATGCCCCAGTGTTTTGCAGAGTTGGATAGCTCGAAGCTTTTGAAAGGAGTACTTTTAACACTACTTTTACGAAACCGTTAGCACTAAAGTGATGTAAGCTTGTTTTCCGCAAACTCCGATGTTTTAGAGTGCTAATCAGTAGTTAATGATTTTAAAAGCTATTTTGGAAAAAGTGGTGTTACAAGAATTGATTTGGAATTGAATTGCTAAAGAAACTGAAATCTTGCTAAAGTTGACTTTTGTTGACTTTGGTCGTCTTTCCGAGCTAGGACCTCAAAAAGTGCAGATCAACTCTTCATTATAAGGAGAACAATCTGTCTTTAGAAAGTTTTTTCAAAAAATGTCGTTTTGGTGTCGATCCGTTAGAGCCAAAGTTGTGGTTATTTGACCCGTTTGGTCAAAAATGGGTTTTTGTACATAGTTTATGTTTTGAGCAGAATTTTTGGAGAAAACTTACATTCTTAAAGATTGAGTATGATTATATGGTATAGAAGAGGTGGCTATAATGTTTGATGCTATATGTGTAGATGTTTGTGTTAAACGCCTACTTTAAATTCGAGAAATGGACTTACATGACTTGTGATCGTGTTTCATTGATTGATACATGTTCCATATGATATATGAAGCATTCCTAAATGATGTTTGACTTATTTCAAGTTGGTTTGGTGTGTTTAACCTAACGGGTTGATTTTGACCCGTTTGCGAGGTAAATTGGTATATTTGAACTTTGAGCGCGTTCTGTCGATTGCTACACCTTGCTTATAACATATATGATTATCTTAAATGGTCTTAAATGTTTTTCATGTTGATTATATGTGTTTTGTGTAATGGGTTAGTTTCGACCAATTTGCGTAGTAACTTGACTTTTGCGGATTAATTGGAGATAGATGAAATTTATGAATGTTCCGTTGATTTCTATGTGTTTAATATCTTATATAAAGATATTCTAAATGATTTTGAGTGTATTTCCTGTTGGTTATATATGTTAGGTATAACGGTTAAGCTTTGACCCGTTTGCGAATAAACTTGACTTTTGGAGTTAATTATGATTTGAATTACTGATTTGGTTGTGCTGTGTTATCAGGGTTTCTGAAGACTCAGTAATATAAGACCACTGAGCTTTGATTGTCGAGGACGCAGGTGAGTGGATTTATATCTTCGGATATACAGAATATGATATCTTGATTGTAACTATGCTCTTTGGACGGTATGTCTTGATTTGATATGTATACATGATGTTTTGGAGATCAGCGTGGCGGTGTTTCGGCTGGGTCTTGTTTAGGGATATACAGTATTAGCTTTTTCTTGAATTGCATTTGTTGTATTCAAGAGGTGCTGATATCGTTGTCCACGTTAACTGGACCATCGGTAAACCTTGGTTTTGGCCGACCTTGGTTGTAGGTTCTGCAGGACCGCCGGTTCTCCTTGGATATTGAGCTATGTGTTTAGGCTGTTTGCCTTGTATGTGCTTAGATATTAATTCCCTCACTTAGCTTTGTGCTAATTCTCCACTACCATCTTTTGCAGATTTCTTTTGGTAATCTTTCCGAAGATATATGACTGGGAATATGGATAGACCACTCACTCTGATATCTATTTTTTTATGTAGAGCCTGTTTTGTTATTAACACCGTAGTGGCATTTTGTAAATATAAAACCAGATGAAGATTTTATTTAACTTATATTTATATATAATTATGTTAATTAAGCTTCCGCACGCAGTAATATGTTTAAATAAAAGTACAGTGTTACATGTACCGACCAAGAGCATCACTAGTTCACGCTCAGTGACTTGTGATCCCTGAATCATTAAGCAATCAAACAGCCTTCTCATGTTAATGAGATGATCGCTCAATAACTGGTCTTCTTTCATCCTCTGTGAAAGAATATCCTTCACGAGCAGAAAGCGTCCATAGCGCTCACTATCCTTGAAACGCTCCTCTAAGCCCTGCACAACCTCAAAAACCGACTTATTCTTGAGTTCATCCGAACACTCAGACTCTGTGGAGAGTATCAGAATTGACATGACGTCAGATTCATCAGACAGATACTTATAATATGTATCATACTCTCCATCCTGAACAGAATAGTCAGGTCGTGCTGGAGGAGGTTTGTCTACTGTGTACAACCTTCCATGCGCCCTTAGGATATTCCTAAAGTGTAATTTCCAAACCATAAAGTTCGGACCTGAAAGCTTCCACTTGCTCATGATGAGGCTAAGAGACTCCTCGGGTGTATAAAACGGTATAACAGATAATATTGACATCTACAGAAAAAGCAAGAAAAATAAACATTTCAGTAATTTAATTCCTCTAAAATAATTTATAACCCTTTAAATAAATATATTTTAGAATATGATCCATATTTCACACGTGCCGGAGCACGGTTTGGGCACGACAACACCGACCCCGTGCTATTTCTGGTGGGTATAAACCATACCGATCATGTTTAATCCAAAACACGACTCCTATATCCTTGGGACATCGAATGAAACAATAATTCGTACATATATAGTCCTCCTAAGTGCATTTTGGGCCCGTCACATCAGGGAATCACCAAAATAGACCTCACCATCTAAGACGGGGTGAACTCTGGCCCGTCATATCAGAGAATCGCAAAGTCTTTCACCTCCTCCCTACATCAGTTTGAACCCCGGTGCGCACGGTTTGGGCACGACAACACACCGAAGTACTGGAAGCAGGAAAGGTGTACCATTAGATGGGTAGCACTACTGGTCTAAGATTTTGAAAGAGTTAACTTGTTTCAAAAATATTTAGCCAGTTTTAACTGTTTTACAAAGTTTGTAAATTTTTTCAAACTTATATCCGTTTTAAGTGAAAAACTTTTCATCTTAAAAATCCATTATATATGTATATGGTTTTAATGACGTGCGTGCACTATATAATTAAATCACAACCACGCAATTAATAATAGCAATAATAAGCCAACACACATAACGCCTTTGACCATCACTGGTACTTAATTAAATTAAGCACCCCTGTGGTCAAACCCTAAAGTGGATCATAAACAACACACAAGGCATGAATCTGATGCTGATGCTCCCACTGGCTCCAGCATCCGTGGCGTCCTCTCTCCTTTGTCTTGATCCTTGTCTTAATTGGCTCCAAAAATACATTTACAAATATCAAACTAACCTATTACAATTTTGTTAGAAATAGTGCCCTATTACATAATAATTCAAAGGCACACAGGCCCGCTAAATCTAGTACTTTTACAAAATTGAATAGGGGTTGCAAGTGGCACGCAGGCCTCTCCACACCGGATAAAAAATAAATGTAAATCAATCCACAAAACAATAAATAAACAACCATAATCTTGATCCACTAGGTTTAAGGCGTTTGACTTAAAATAAAAATCAACCACGTACAATTAATTAAATAACAATAATGCATACATTATAAACCAACATATATAATCCCGGGCAGATTCAAACTTGAATCTTTGACAGCAAAACTCAAACTGGTTTTGTGTTCATCCCCAACATTTAACCTTGACCTCAAACTGGGCCTAAACCTGAGCTTTTTGTTAAATATCACAAACTGGATAAAAATAAAAATACCACAATGGTTTAACGTCAAATATTATTAAATAAATAATAATATAAACTGGAAACTTGATCTAAAAATTCAAAAACTTTGAACTTTTAAATTATCCCAAGTCTCACACACAATTTATACAAATATAAATATATATATATATATATATATACAGAATGTAAACTGGAAATTTTATCCGGTTAAAAGTCAAAACTTTGACCTTTTACCATAAACCAAAGTTTCTCACAATTATAAATGTATAAACTTATAAAACAGATAATCTGGAAACTTTAATTGGTTAAAAGTCATAAACCTTGACCTTTGACCAAAATAAAGTTTCACGCAGTTTAATATATAAACAATATATAAACAGCTAAAACTGGAAACTTTAATGGTAAAAAGATCAAAACTTGATCCTTAAACCAAAACCAAAAGTTTCACACAATATATAAACGATATATATATATATATATATATATATATATATATTAATCAGGTAACAGATCAGAAACTTGATCCTAACCACATATCAATTTTCGCAAAACATGTATATATATATATATATATATATATATATATATATATATATATATATATGATTTTCTTGTTCCCCATCGAGCCTAGATGCAAGCTCTGATACCACTATAGGGATTTACAGGATACAAACATACACAGCGGAATATAATACATAACTTGTAAATCCCGTTCCCAGGATCCCAACTGGATCAGGTGGGGAAAACAATACCAGAAATCATAACCAGATATAAGATCATACAACAAATACAGGTTTAAAACATGTTTATTTCTACGAGACAAAATATAACTTGAAACTGCTGAATGGGGATACACAGCTACTGCACCCTTTGCACAAGCTGCTAGATCGCCAAACTTGAACAATCAAAGTGTGTAATTAATACCCTACAAAAACCGGGCTCAGATTTTGCCCTGGACCGCCGCCGCCGAAGGAAGCCGCCGCAAAGGGGCTCTCGGCTAGGGTTTAGCGCCGCTAAGGTCGCCGGCCACCACCGCCGTGGTCCGCCGCCGCCGCCGCTGGAGAAACCCGAAACCACCCTTGTGGTGTTCGGCCGATCGCAAGAGAGAGAGAGAGAGAGGAGGAGAGCTTGTGTGTTCTTTTTAGGATTAAGACTTAATGAAGCAATTAGGTTTAAACAAAGGCTTAAACCTCTTTTATATAGATATTAACTGGGCCTAAGCCCTTGGACCTTAAAACCCGGTCCATTATCTATAGCTTTAATCATTTGATAATACATGCCCCTTAGGTTTAGTTATTATTAATTAAACAACTGTTAATTAATAATTTCCTTAACTAAACTCCAATTAAATATTCAACTAATATTTAATTACGTTTATCTTAATTAATAAATATCTATTTATTAGTTCTCTCTTTCCTGATAATTAATTAACTATTAATTATCTATTTTATACATACTGATTTATTCCTGGTTCATGAGTTGGGTGTGCAGCTGTGTGGCCCTTTAGTGACTTATAGTGTCCACGGATGTGATGACATGTGTACACTATCCATGCACACAATCCTTTCAGTTACAACATCAATTAAACTTTGTGAGTCGATCGGGTTATTTTGCTGATATTTCAATTTCATAATTAGTAAGCATGTTTACAATCACATATTCACATTATTAATATGATTTTAAAACGGCAAACACCCACACCTATGTCTTGAAATACCTTAACACTCCTTGATACTGATAGGTCAAGGGCTTTTTGGTCTTAACAAGATGTTAAACTCATTATATCGACTAAAAGTGAACATGCATACAACTCTCATTTAATTATTGTATCATCTTCTTAATACCTTTATAAAACCCCATGCTTTATAGAAACTCCGATTTCAACACAAAGGAGCCCAATTAAAAGTTTAAAAACCCTTTGCAGTTTCACTTTCTAGAAAAGTCAACACTCAACACACCCTATATTATGTCATGAATGCCTTTCAAAAACTTGTTTGCATAATTTTGTATAAAAGTATAGTAGGGGGTGAAAATCGCAAATATAGGAAAGATGTGGGGGTAGTTCCCGCAATCAGCAAACTTAAATTAGGGTGCGTCTTCACTCTGTTTTTGTCATTCTTCATTTCCTCCGTTTTTCTCATTAGCAAAACGTTGGTGCCGTCCGCCCCTTTCTCCGCCGCCGCCCGTCGTCACTAACTTCTGGTATCTTTATCAGACGATTTTAGCTTTATTTCTGCTTTCGGTGCTGAATTTTACATGATATTATTATAAACGGAGTGTGTATTTCAAGTAAACGAATCTAATTACATTGGATATTTATGATTCGTTTTTTTATCATCGTCAAGATATACTCTTTAGTAAGCAACCATCGAGGGCACTTGAGTTAAACGCTTTAAACTCAAGCATTCAATTTATGTCTATTCAATCTTCTATTGCTGCAAATGAATTGAACTCTTCAAGGCTTCAAGCTTTTGTTTCGGCTTAACTGTTCAAGGCTTCAACTTGTTAAACTGTTTCTTGATTAATTTCTTATTATAGCTAGTTGGTGATTTCAATTCTGGAGGCTTCAATTTATTAAAATCTCTCTTGATTAACTTCTGTTTGTGCAATTGATTACTTTGTGTAGTTCTGTTTGAAATTTTTGTTGGATATTGATATAATGTTGGTGCTTTAAGCTTTCTGGTTGAAAATGGTTAGGTTTAGGGGTATTAAAATGGGTTGGGTTTTGTTCAGTTTAATCACTTAAAGCCGAACCGAACCAAACCAAATTCAAATTCTGTTTTCAGTCCGGTTGAGGACTATTTTCTTCAGTTTGGTTTTCGGTATGGACCAAACAAATTCCCCCCAGACCAAAACTGGTGAACACCCTTACGTTGCTATTATTGGTAAAAAGTGAAGGTATGTTGTTATTTCTAGTAATTTGAAACTAGTAAAGTACCTTGCTAGTATTGATAAAAATGCAAAAATATGTTTCTAGTTTGCTCAATTATCCCATTGATAAGCAAGAAAACTGGTATCGAAGTTAATAATTGGATAATGAAAGTACTAGGTTTGTAGTCAATATAGGGTTAGTTGGACCAAAGGGACTATAAATCTATAATTAGTTATATTTCACCTAGTTTCATTTAGAGGGTACATGTGTTAGTGGTATAGTTTTCTTTATGAGGAATGACATACCAAATGGACAAATAATCTATTTAATGAAACTTGGTTCTTGATAGTAACATTCTTTCTGAATGTGTCATTTAATTAAACAGAGGAATGACACTTGTTTTTATTTTCTATCGTTAGTCCGTTCCTCAATTGTATAATTGACATATAAACCCCGCTAATTTTTCCAGTAAAAGCTATGGTATCATGGTCTTGTTATGAACCCCTATAAAGATCAACTGAATCAACCATTTAAGTAGGCTTTGATACCTTGTCTGTTACAGTTCTCATGCCTTATTTCATTCATTCTTTTGCTGGAGTTTATTATTTATCATAGGAAATTCTGATAGTTCTCGTTAAAGCAACAATTTCAAAGGTGTGTATTGTGCTTAAAGAAGCTCCAAATATTTGTTTAATTGTATATCATGAGCATTTATGTATTTAGCTGGTAAGAAGAATTTGCAGCAGAATGATGGCTAGCTATTCTTATAGCATCTTTCTTTTTGACTTTGATGCAGCTATATAATGTTGCATATAAAAACCCCAAATCACTGAGAGCGAAAAGGGAGCTCGAAAAACGTGCACCAAAACTGGTGAATCTTCAAAATTGTGTTTTCTTGATTAAAAGAAATAGATATATTTTTAAATATATATAATTAGCTCTCTTTCCTTAATATTTATCACTAAAACAGCTATTTATCATAGAGATGTGAAATCGAGCAAAATATTGTTGGATTCTGAGTTTAAAGCACGGATTGCGGATTTTGGACTTGCAAAGATTTTGACCAAGCCAAAGCCTGGTCAGGCCAATACTTTATCTGCTATAGTTGGCTCATTTGGCTACATCTGGCTCATTTGGCTACATTCCTCCTGGTAAGAAACTTTGACTTTATAAGGTCAAATCTAGTAAATTAGATTGAAATGAATGTGAAATGTTCAATATAGTCCAAAGTTTTTGTGTAGTCCTGAGGGACAAATCTCAGCCACAGGAAAAAAAAAGGCTTGCCCAACAGCACCTCGGGACACCACCACTGCCGCCGACCACCACCTCCGGCCACCCCAATCACATGTGATTGAAGCATAATCACATGTGATTACCGCCAACCACCACCACCGACCACCACCTCCGTCCACCACCACAGCCACCGACCACCACCTCCGGCCGCCGCAATCACATGTGATTGCACACCGCCAACCACCAACACCGACCATCACCTCCGGCGACCCAATCACATGTGATTAAAGCCACAATCACATGTGATTGCACACCGCCAACCACCACCATCGACCATCACCTCCGGACACCACCACAGCCGCCGACCACCACCTCCGGCCGCCGCAATCACATGTGATTGAAGCCACAATCACATGTGATTGCACACCGCCAACCACCACCACCGACCATCACCTCCGGCTACACAATCACATGTGATTGAAGCCACAATCACATGTGATTGCACACTGTCGGCCACCACCACCACCACCGCCGACCAAATCTTTTTTCGAAGCATCAAACGACGAATCTGAGACTAGATCTGAAGTCCTCTCATCAAACCGAGTTGAACCACCACCATCCCCACCCTAAACAACTCCGGCAGCCGGCGAATTTGGCCTCGTCGGCACCGATCTGAGACATAGAACTCAGGATCTTTTTTTGAAGCATCGAACGACGAATCCGAGACCAGATCTGGACTCCTCTCATCAAATCGAGTTGAACCATGTGCGCCACCACCATTAACTCCGGCCGTGGACCGTGGTGGTAGAATTTTGCAGCGGCGGCGATGGTGGCCGGATTTCGCTCGATTTCTCGTTAATGGAGGATCGTGAGGACGACCAGGCTCCATAGTCTTGTAGGGGAGTCAAAACCGATCACCCTCACCAAAAATCACGATGATCCGACGGTGGGATCGCCGGAAAACGGTTTGTTGATCGTGTGGCTGAGATTCGTTCCTGAAGACTATACAAAAAAGATGGACTATATTGAATACAACTCTGAAATGAATATGGGTTCTTTAAAATAAACTTTAGAATCGTTATATTCCTCATCTTACTAACTAGTACTGTCAATAGTATAGATTTCTTAAAATTTCATAAGTCTACTAAGATTTAAGATAAATTTAAGTCGAATATTAGTTTTGTTTGACACGGTTAAAGTCAAACTGTAACCTTTTTCTTGTGTCAAAGTTGTAGCAGCATATCTTTGGTCAAACCAAAGTGATTTGCAAGTTTCTTGATTTGGGTTTGTCAAAAAGTTCATAAATTTTCAGTGTCTACCTTTGTAATTTGACAATGAAATTTACTGTCTACCTTTGACCTACAAAGTCAAACCATTCTTTTTTAACATAGTCTAGATTGCTTGCTGAGTATGCTTAACCAACAACAGTAACTGAGAGGGTAGATGTGTACAGTTTTGGAGTGGTGCTGCTAGAACTAGTAACTGGAATAGAACCACACGAAGGAGATGGTGACATGAATCTTGCAGAATGGGCATGGAAATATTATGGTGAAGGCATCTCTATGGTTGAAGCTTTGGACCCCGAGATCAAGCTAGCCAATTCCTACATGGAAGAAATTAGCTTAATGTTCAAACTAGGACTCATATGAACTAGCACATTGCCTTCAAGTCGACCATCAATGAAAGAAGTACTTGAGATTCTTAGAAGATGTAACTCGGTAAACAAAGACCGAAAAGTTGGTGAAGAGTTTGATGTCGCCCCCTCTTTTGAGTAGAGAAAGTTATCTTTCTAATTATCGGCACAATCGAAATAAGGTGATGAATGAAAGTATTGACATATTTGATGGAAGACTGTAAAGGGTTGTGTTATTGTGTGTTTTTGTAATGTTAAGTATGTTCACTTTGATATATAGTGTGTGTATATAAAAATGAAGCTCTAGTTTTGGTTGGATTGATTTAG
The DNA here is from genome assembly GCA_947179395.2 of Pulicaria dysenterica. NCBI lineage: Eukaryota > Viridiplantae > Streptophyta > Magnoliopsida > Asterales > Asteraceae > Pulicaria > Pulicaria dysenterica. Next base: position 18,756,729 of record OX359291.1, read on the forward strand.
TTAATAATAAGATGATAAATAGAATAGTTGCAGTTAGTCTTGTGTTACAACATCAATCAAACTTTGCGACTCGATAAGGTTATTTTGTTGATATATTAATTTCATAATTAGTAAGAATTTTTACAATCACATAGTCACATTATTAATATGATTTTAAAACGGCAAACATCCACACCTATGTCTAGATATACCTTAACACTCCTTGATACTGATAGGTCAAGGGCTTTTTGGTCATAACAAGATGTCAAACGCATTATATCGAATAAAATTGAACATGTATAAAACTCTCGTTAGATCATAATATCGTCTTCTTAACACCTTTATAAACTCCCATGCTTCATACAAACTCCAATTTCAACACAAAAGTAACACAATTTGAAGTTTAAAAGCACTTTGGAGTTTCACTTTCTAGAAAAGTCAACACCCTATTTTATGTCTTGAACGAGTTTCTCCCTACCCGCGCGTTGCGGCGGGTTTCTAATTAACGTATAGAGCGATTTTAAATTAAAATTTTAGAATAGAAACGGAACACAACAATAAAATTTAAAAAACTAAATAAAAGAAAGAAGCTATAAAATAAATTAACTTGTAAAAACATAAATGAATAACTCTAAAAGGTTGGAAAAGTAAAAAAAATATGTTTGTGGAGAATGAAATTACAAATTAGATAGAAAAAATCTTTAAAAAAATAAAAACACAAATAACTTGTACTAGTAGTTGAACACAGGACCCCTGGGTATATCCAAGCCACGTCTTACTATTGCGCCAACTGCTTCTTTCTGTTTTAAATCAGATATATAAATATATAAATTAGTTTGCGCAGATAAGGATAAAACTGCTACTGTTCATTCTTCCTCTAATTTGTTATAAACGAGGGTTGTTGTGCGCGTTTCACTGCATATTTGATTAGATTGCTTTTAGTTATAATAAATGTATCTATATTTTTCAATATCTAAATTGTGTTTCTAACTTCTCATATGTTAAAAAGTTACATATCAGAGCGTCTATATTATTTCAACACCCGTAAAGTTAAAATTTAAACATTGAGCATCCTACTTAGTAAACCATTATTGAAGAAAACGAAATTTGTACAACATGAGGTAGTACTCCACCGTCAAATTTTGAAAACGTAAAAGTAAAAGATTTACTTGTTTAAGTTAACCTCTATTTACACAATTTATATAGTTTAGCATGCTAACTAAGTTTTTATTACCCGTAAAGAAAAATTTATTTAGTTAAAACTAACAATACTTTTTAATTCAACAATCATATATTTGATCATAATTAAAATCAATATTGAATTTAAAGTATGGTATATCTGATTGGTTTGCATTTTAAATTTTAAAATATTAATGTTTGATTTGTTTATTCAGTAGATCAACTCAATTAAACAACGCTACCTAATTAATTCAAACATTATTAAAGTGTATTTAATTTTTATCCTTTTAAGTTTTAAGATATACTCGTATAATTATTCTATCACTGGAAAAAAAAACTAAATTTGATAACTTTTTAGGCTATCAAAGTATTATAACCATGTGATTCGTTAGTTATTTCATAGTTAAGCGTTACACAATATTTTGATTGATTTCTAGTCCATGTATTATATAAAAATTTCTTTATTGTCTGCACATATTACTTTTTAAAATTTTATTATTTTCCATCTTTTTAAATTCTCGTTTATTTCACGTCTTATGTTTATTAATGTTTAATAGTTACCATTTTCTAAACTAACCCATGTGATAATATTCTTTTTTTTCTAAACCAACCCATTTTCACCCCACAACTATTCCTATCGCTTTAAAATAATAATATTAAAATATATGTTATATTATAATAAAATTTATATTAAAATGTAGATAAAATTAGAATGATCATAAAAATAAAAGTATATCTATACTGACTACTATATTAAAAAAGTTAATAAGAGAAATTCAAATAATATATAAAATCAATTGCTTGTGTGTAATAATATTTATGAAATTATAAGCATAAAACATGTGTGGGCGCGCCGAGGGGGTTCTTTGGGAAAGGAAAAAAAAAGAAAATTGATAGTCCACATGGAAAGACCGTACAACGCACCACAGTGTATTTTCCCCCATTTATGAACAGTACGAAACAACATCTAAGTGTTTAAAAGACATCAATAGGTTCACAAATGTATATAAGTAGCGTTCTGTTTTTGACATTCTTGCTTCCCCCCTTTTTCTCTGCCGTTCGCCCCTTTCTTCGCGCCGCCGTCACTAACTTCTAGTACCATCTCCACTTTTATCCTGCTTCCAATAGGGGTGTAATCGAGTCGAGACAACTCGCGAGATACTCGGGATCGACTCGAAAAAAGATCGAAATCGACTCGATGTAAATCAAGTCGAGCTCGTGTAACACCACTTTTTCCAAAATAGCTTTTAAAATCATTAACTACTTATTAGCACTCTAAAACATCGGAGTTTGCGGAAAACAAGCTTACATCACTTTAGTGCTAACGGTTTCGTAAAAGTAGTGTTAAAAGTACTCTTTTCAAAAGCTTGGAGCTATCCAACTCTGCAAAACACTGGGGCCTTACTCTTGCTGGAAACTGGTTACCTGCATGCACAACATACTAAAACATAAGCTTTCGCTTAGTGAGCATACCACTGAACTAATAAACACATAAAGCATGAATAACTCTTCTCTGGATGTCTCCCATCCCATTTATAGTCTGCAAATCAATCAAACTGTTAACTTGTCCCGGGGTATGATCACACCTTGCGTGTAACCAAACCTCTGACGCTTTACTTGGGTATAAGGATCTCAATATACCCCTTTCACTTGACTGGAGACAAGTATCCGCTTTTCTTTGTACAAGGCTTCTCTAAGCCATGTACCTGCTATATTTGTGCACAAACATATCACATATCAAAACACATATATCATATATTCACTTTATGCATAATTGCATACTAATCATATCAAAGACTATAACATAGTGCTACTGAACCTCTGAACAGCAGCCTTTAACTTCACATATCAAACATACAATTGATATACTATTCATTTAGTGCACGTACCTATGCTAATCTGATTAAAGGTAAGTACACTCACCTTAACAGCATTTAAGAAATATACTCCTCTCATAGAAACGTCAGTCTCTTATTGCCTACAAGCAATAAACATGTGCTACATTAACTTCTATACGTCCTACGGCAACTTAAACTGAACATCAAACAACAAAACCTGTTGCTGGCCCTCCCTACGGCCGTAGGAATTAAAACCTACGCCCGTAGGAGTTTCTATACTTCCTACGGTTGTAGGCTAGGTGCTCTACACCCGTAGGTTAAAATCCTTCGTCCTTAGACGGTAATTCTTAAAACACTGTCCTACGCCCGCAGGAATACCCACCTACGGCCGTAGGAGACAAAACAGACACAAACCCTTGACAGCTTCCTACGCCCGTAGGGAATCATCCCTGCGGCCGTAGGAACAGTCGGTACAGCAGTCTAACTTGCTCTGTTCGAACAGTAACTGTGAAATCCCAATTTTCTCATCTTCAACGATTCTAAATCTGTTTTTAAGCATAAGAACACTTCCCACCATGTACTACTACTTCAATTACAACTAAACATCAACACAACACAAAGATACCACACAAAACAAGGATTCTATGAATCCATTCTTTGACCTAAAACTTCAAATACTTCAAGAAAACACATACCTTATGCTATACAATCAATAGGAAATCGATTTCAGCTATAAACCTTCACTTCTTGTATAGATTCAGAATCAAAATGGTTTGTAAGTGTGTGTAACGTGAGTGTGTTTGCAAGAACTGGAGCTTTGACTCCAATTGAGTCAACAAAAGCTCATATGTATCTACAACTTACACAATTGACACAAAAGGCCCCTGTACTTCTTTAATTATTCTGAATTGGCAATATTAACCCTCCATCTATATTTTCATAAATACATAACACATATAGGCCATTAACTACACATGTAAAACACGTAACCCTTGAAGTAAACACATAACCAGAAAATTTCAAACCTTGGGGTGTTACAGCTCGAGCTCGAGCTACTCGAGTAGTGTACCGAGTCGAGTTCGAGTTCTAAAATACCCAGCTCGTTAGGCTCGCGAGCCTAATCGAGCTTACACTAAATTACACTTTTGCCATTATATATATATATATATATATATATATATATATATATATATATATATATATATATATATATATTAAAACACATACACACATACAAGGTTATCTAGAAATTAATAACCCTAATTCATTTCAAACTTTTCCATCCCATTTCAAACTTCCGCCGCACCTTCATCTTTTTCTTGCACCGCCACCGACGACATTCACCTGTCTCTTTCTTGCACCTTGACCGACGCCTTCATCGATTCAATTTCTTTTTCCGATTAAACTTTTTTTGACACTACCTCTCACGGATTGCAATGTTACCGTTGGTCAAACCATTGCTTGTGACCGCCGAAGGATTGCAATGTTATCGATGGTCAACCCATCAGTTGTGACTGTCGACTACTGCTTCGAACTCCTGCATATCTCATCACGTTGAGATTAAGCATTCTTATTCATGTTGTTTTGCGATAATTTTAGTTTTGGTTTGGATTTTATCTTTAGCAAATTTTCACGAGTCGAGTCGAGCCGAGCTCGAGTGTATCGATTATTTTATCGAGTTCGAGCTCGAGCTTGAAAACTAAGGCTCGGTCGAGCTCGAGTCGAGTTTCGAGCATTATGATTCGAGTCGAGCTCGAGCTTGACAGAACTCGGCTCGGCTCGGCTCGTTTACACCCCTAGCTTCCAATGCCAATTCTTACGAATTATTTCATTATAAATGGAGTGTGTATTTGCAGTACCCTGCTGCCACATCTGCGTCACATCAGCTTTTCTCTCTCATACCCTATTTCTACCCTCAAATGGAGTACCACACCCCATCTAACTCCAATCTTTTCCACTTTTTTTTAATTCTGTTTTTTTAATAACATTTAATATTATAACAAAATAAAATATTTTTATATTGATTAAAAATTAAAACAATACAAATAATAATAAAAAAAAGTTCTAACATTACTAAACATCAATATTAAATATAAAATAATAAAACATCTAAAAAACTAGCTAGGTGTCTTTGTAAAATTCTAAAAATCTCTTTTCTATAGCCGCTTTTTTCTTTTTCATAATTTCTAAAAGGTTATGTTCCGCTCGATAACGTTGGTGTGTGATTTTTATAAGGTCCGCATCACTTTGACCGCTTTTTCCTGTATTTTGCAAGTTGTTGTAGATGCCGGTAAAAGACGTTATCATACGGTTCAATTGCTTGAACTTGGTGTTTAACCGAGAAGATGATCGGTATGGGTCACATCCGAGGCGTGAGTAAAAAAACGTTTCTACTATCTTCCAAAAGCAATCTACATAATAAATAATAAATAAATAATAATAATAATAATAATAATAATAAATAATAAATAATAATAGTAATAATAAATAATAAAAAAATTATACATAATAATATATATTAATAAATAGTTAAGTATAGGGGTGAAAAAAAAATAGAAGGGGATTCTGCGGTTTTGAGAAGGGAGGTGATCCTCACACAATAAATTTTAGTCATGCACAACAATGTTATGCAACATCAACAAGTACTATATGTAGTAACTGCTTGTACATTATTGTGCATTACTAAAATTTGTTGTATGAGGATCACCCTCGACCACACCCGCCGGTTTGAAACCCCTGGGCGTAGCGGTGTGCGGCACGTTAGGGTTTTTAGGTTAGGGTATTACTACGGCTGTAAAAAAAGCGAACTGCTGTCTCTCGACTCTGCTCTCCTCTCCCTCCGGCGACTCTTCTCTCCTCTCCTGCGACAGCCTCTTCTCTGGCGACTGCACAACCTCTGGCTACTCAGTCTCTGCTCTCCTCGACTTCTAATTTTCTGTAAGTAACCATGTCTATGTTATTTCTAAGTTTTCTTTTCTGAAATTATGATTCAAGTTTATCCTGGTTTATGAAGTTATGATTAATGATTCTGATTTCTAAGACTCTAAGTTAATGATTCTGAATTTCTGATTTCTGAGTTCATAATTATTAGATTTTGATTCTTACTTTCTTAGAATTTCAGCCTCTGTTTTATATATTCTGAAGTTTGAGTTTATAATTCTTGAACAGCTTCTGATTCTTACTTTCATAATTCCGTTATTTTAGTTTATAATTCTGATATCTAAGATTCTAAGTTAATAATTCTGATTTGTTAGTTTATGTCATTACTTGAACAGCCTCTGTTTTACTTTTTTTGTTTAAGATTCTGATTTTATCTGTTTTTTACATTCTGATTTGTTTTTTACATTATGATTTTATCTGTTTTTTACAACACAAAGCTTCTGGATATAAAGATTGTGTGTCGGGATCAGAGTTGGGGGGAGATGAGCCAGAATATGAAGATTTAGATGATCTTTGATCTAACATATTTTAGAAGCCTATCGCTAAATACGAAATAGCGGCCGCTATTTACCGCTATTCGCTACATAACATATAGGTAGGTCATCGCTATTTTCCGCTATTCGCTATTGACAACTATGTGTTCAAGGCTTCAAGCTTCTGTTTCAGCTTAACTGTTCAAGGCTGCAACTTGTTAAACTGTTTCTTTATTAATTTGTTATTATGGCGAGTTGCTGATTCCAATTCTGGAGGCTTTCAACTTGTTAAAATCTTTCTTGATTAACTTCTGTATATGCAATGGATTACTTTATGTAGTTCTGTGTGAATTTCCCGTTGGGTATTGATATAATGCCTGGTATTGTAAGCTTTTTGGTTGAAACCGGTTGGGTTTAGGGGTATTAAAATGGGTTGGGTTTTGTTCGGTTTATTCACGTATTAAACCCGAACCAAACCAAATTCAAATTCTGTTTTCAGTCCGGTTGAGGACTATTTTATTCGGTTTGGTTTTCTGTATGGACTAAACAAATTCCCCCAAGACCCAAACTGGTGAACACCCTTATGTTGCTATTATTGGTAAAAAGTGAAGGTATTTTGTTATTTCTAGTAATTTGAAACTAGTATAGTACGTTGCTAGTATTGATAAAAATGCAAAAATATGTTTCCAGTTTTCTCAATTATCCCATGGATAAGCAAGAAAACTGGTATCAAAGTTAATAATTGGATAATGAAAGTACTAGGCTTGTGGTCAATATAGTGTTAGTTGGACCAAAGGGACTATAAATCTATAAAAGTTATATTTCACCTAGTATCATTTACATGGTACATGTGTTAGTGGCATAGTTTTCTGTATGAGGAATGACATACCAAATGGACAAATAATTTTTATTTAATGAAACTCGGTCCTTGATAATAGCATTCTTTCCGAATGTGTCATTTAATTAAACAGGGGAATGACACCTGTTTCTATTTTCTATCGTTAGTCCGTTCCTCAATCGTATAATTGACATATAAACCACGCTAAAATTTTCAGTAAATGCTATGGTATTATGGTCTTGTTATGAACCCCTATAAAGCTCAACTGAATCAACCATATAAGTAGGCTTTGATACCTTGTCTGTTGCAGTTCTCGTGCCTTATTTCATTCATTCTTTTGCAGGAGTTTATTATTTATCATAGGAAATTCTGATAGTTCTCGTTAAAGCAACACTTTCAAAGGTGTGTATTTAGCTTCAAATATTTGTTTAATTGTATATCATGAGCATTTATGTATTTAGCTGGTAAGAAGAATTTGCAGCAGAATGATGGCTAACTGTACTTATAGCATATTTCTTTTTGACTTTGATGCAGCTATATAATGTTGCATATAAAAACCCCCAAATCATTGAGAGCGAAAAGGGAGCTTGAGAAACGTGCACCAAAACTGGTGAATCTTCAAAGTTATTTATCAGCTCTATTTCTTATTATTTATCGGTAAAACAGCTATTTATCATAGTCTTGCTGTTTGGTAATGAAGACTAATGCTTCGTGTATTTTTACAGGTGGAATGTGGGAAAAAGACCCTCATATTGCATGGGACAAAGTCTAGCAATGTCCTGAATGCTGTGTTGACAGAAATCTATCATCTGAAGAAGGATAATGCTGTGAAATATAGCCGGAGAAATGATAACATCAGACCTTTTGAGGCTGGAGGTGAAACTTCACTAGAGTTCTACTCCCTCAAAACTGATTGCAGCCTGTTTGTGGTAAGCTAAGTGGTGCTGTACCGCTGTAATTAAGCAAATATTGTATATTTCTTTAAAAATCTTGTAAAACATAATATTTTTGGATGGTAGAAAATCCTTGTGATGATTACACTACAAAGAACTAAGAACCTAATTTGTTAATTTTATACATTTGACGGTTTTCCTTAACAAATTGTTTTGCACCTTGCAGTACGGTTCACACTCAAAGAAACGTCCTGACAATCTTGTGATAGGAAGAACATATGATCACCACATTTATGACCTGGTGGAGGTGGGTGTTGAAAATTTCAAAAGCATGGCATCATATTCATATGATAAGAAAATAGCTCCCTTAATTGGATCAAAACCATTTTTTGCATTTTTTGGAGAAGGATTTGAAAATGTTGAAGAGCTGAAACACCTAAAGGAGGTTTTGCTTGATTTGTTCAGAGGACAAGTATGTATTAGCTTCTTCTTTATTTCTTTAAGCTTATATAGTTTTGTTATTAATGAGATGAAGCATGGCATCTGTAATCCCTATTGTTGCAGGTTGTGAAAAATCTAAATCTTTCTGGGTTAGATCGTGTGTATGTTTGCATCGCCGTCTCTTCTAACAAAGTGTTGTTTACACACTGTGCTCTGAGGCTTAAAAAGTCTGGCAACATAGTCCCGAGGATGGAGTTGGTAGAGGTTGGCCCTTCAATGGATTTGGTAGTTAGAAGACATCGTCTTCCTGATGAACGTCTAAAGAAAGAAGCTATGAAAGTTGCTCCTGAGTTAACTAAGAAGAAGGTTGGTTGATTCCTCTTTTATTCACCTTTCACCCCCTCCCCCTCTCCCTCCCTCTTCTCTCCTTCCTGATGTAGAAAAAAAAAACATTTACCTTTGACCCTATTAAACTGTGAACATATCACTTATTACAACTATATGTCATAATCAAATGGTTTATGTTATAAATGCTAATGATGACAGAATGAACTACGTATTATGCTAATGTAAGACTCAGATGTTTATGTTTTTTCTATTTGTCATAAATTGCAGGAGAAAAATGTCAGTAAAGATGCAATTGAGGGGAAAATTGGGAAGATTTATGTTCCAGATCAACAGGTGAGTGAAAAAGTTGTTGCTAGTACTTAATTTGTTCTCTCGTGATCCTCTGTTACATCCACATGGTTCTGCCTGAGAAATTAGTGTGAACATTTATAAGTATTATCGTACTTAAGACCAACTAAGAGAGCAAATCCATGGCTACCCACAAATGATTTTACCAAACTCATTATTTCCTTTCTAAATAGTATGTTATGTGCAGAGGTTTTCTTTTTCTGACATAAAAACAGTTTCAGTCACTTTGATGGTAAATTATGGTAGTATGTTATGGCAATTGTGTTTGCAGGTTGGAAGTGCGTCTTTACCTTTTAAGCCAAAGGGAGTGAAAAGGGAGCGTCGTGAGGCGAAGGCCGCCAAAGGTGAAGACAATAATAAACATCCAGAAAAGAAGCAGAAGCAGCAGCAGGAAGACGAAGCTTCTGCTTGATAATGGAGTCAAGGGTTACGGTTTTCTCTATCATCTTTATTTGTAGTTTTTGTGTCATCGGCATGGTTTTTATTATGATTATTCATATATTCGGCTTTTTTGGCTGTCGATTTTGGTATCATGAGATAGCAAAGACTGGTAGCTCGTTTATGTCATTGATTATGTGTTTCACACTTAACCGGAATGTAGCGATTTATTGTTGGGTGTTAACGGAATCTGATATAGGTATAAATTCTAGTCTTAACATATACATCTTATGCAATGATTACTCTCTTACGAATTGTTTTTAGAGTCCAACCTCGTGTTTGCATTATTAGATTTCTTCTAGGAAAATAATTGTAACAAATGGTATCAAACCCATGGTTTAGTTTGTTCTAGTTGTGACTAATTAAGAATGGATGGAGTGGGTGGTGTTATTCCCAAGTGGTATGTCCACCACCGTCATTCTTTTTTGGAATTTGCCACTCCATAGCGGCGTGAATGTGGCTAAAGAATACTTAAATATATAAAAACTAGTATTTAAATAAACTAAACTTAAATATATAAAAGAATACTTACTAAATGTCGAGCGAGAGAAAAATTAGAGCCGGATAAGATTCCTCCACAATGAGTACACTTCGCATATTTTTTGTTATTTTGTTTGAGTTGTACAAAATCGTTCCAAATTTCCGCATGTCGATTTGTTTTTGGAACTTCTTCATACGGGAGACTTACATTGAAATCACTTCGACCCGCGTTCAAATTGCTAGATCCTTCACCCGCCATTTTTTATAATCTTGAAGCAAATCGAAATATTATATAGAACACTTGTATTATATATAGAACACAAACTTGAATTTTCTTGAAAAATAAAACTAGAAAAATCAAGATTCAAGAATGAGAGAATTGGAGATTTGGAGAATGAGAGAATGTGAGAAAGAGTGGTGCAAAGATTATGGCTTCAAGAATGGGGTATTTATAGGGCAACATTCGGGAAAAAAAATTGTTTTAAAAACTAGCCGTTGGGACCGGTTCGGACCGGTTTGGACCTGTTTTTTACCGTTTTTTTCAAAAAAATTCCCGTTGGAACTCTTGGACCGGTTTGGACCGTTTTGGACCGGTTCGGGTTCTGGACCGGTTCGGACCGTTTTTCGCAATTTCAGTCTTGGACCGGTCTTGGACCGGCTCGGTCTGGGCGATTCTCGTAGGACCGGTCCGGTCGGTCTCCAAGGCCCATGTCTACTTTCCACACAAAGTAAACCTGCGTGGTATTAATAATGGTATTAAGTGGGTTCAAAATTTTGGTGTGGTAGGAAGTGATCACTACGTGGTTAAGTGATAGGTTAAGTGGTAAGAAAAAAAAGCTGACGTGACGGTGTGATGAGTGTGGTAGGGAGTAACCACTCCCCACACTCTAATAATTATGGTTACATGGTTGAACGACGATAATTTGTCGAGAAGGGTAACGTAAAATAATGTACACACATGTGATGTGAAATATTCGTTTAGTTTGGTTTTTTAATTTCTTCTTTAAAAAAAATTAATTTACTATGATATTAAATAAAACAAAATATAATATATGATATTAATTTAAGAAAATGTACACACACGTGATGTGAAATATTCGCTTAGTTTGGTTTTTAATTTCTTAATTTAAAAAAAAATTAATTTACTATGCTATTAAATAAAACAAAATATAATATATGATATTAATTTTAAAAAGACAATTTTAATGGATTTTGATAACCATATGTAAAAAAAAAACCGGTTATAGTATTATCTGGTTCGGTTTTTTGGACAAAAAAAACCAGTTTTTAGAAAAACCGGTTTAGTATTATCCGGTTTTGATTTCGTTTACTGATACTATAAAAACCGGTCTCGGATATTACTATTACCGGTTTTTATAAAAACCGGTTTTTATTTGGGGCAAAAAAACCGGTCTGCGTCTTCACCCAACAGCCCACTGTTTTTGTTTAAAGTTTTTTAATTTTTGTTGTTTTTTTAAATACATTTCCTATAATATATACTATAAAAAAACATACATGTGAAAAAAAACTCAAATTTTGATTAATTTAAATACTTAAAAAGTACAATATTAATTACAAACTTCCAAATTAAAAATATTCAAATTACAAACGTCTAAACATTGTAATAAAAATACTTAAAACCATTCAAACTTCGAATTAAAAGAGGGAAGCTAGGGAGGAGCTTCGGCATCGCCATCACCCATACGTAGCAACCCGTTCGATAGCCTCCTCTTCATCGTCTTCTTCGTCGGGAGATGATATTCCAAGTTCCACTTCTTCATTGTATATGTTTGATTCCAACTCGACGTCAATTGGGTCTTCTAGTGTGGTCACGTTTTGTCTTCTAGCCGCGCCATCCAAGTAATCTTTTAAACAAATACACACTTCCACCGATTCGGGACTCAACCGTGATCTTCTTGCGCATACGACCCCGCCACTCACAGAAAAAGCAGATTCCGAAGCTACCGTAGAAGCTTGGACGGTTAGAAGATCACGGGCCATGGCGGCTAGAACGGGAAATTGTGATTCCCTTTCCTTCCACCAAGCCAAAATATCAAAAGTTTGAAAATCCTCATATGTATAGTTTGCGATAAAATTGGTTGCCATGTAATTCCCCAACTCGCTACTTGAGGTGGCAGTACGTGCTCTCTTGGAATGAGAGTTCATGATCGTGTTAAAAAGTGACAAACCCGCATTATTATTTGAGCGTCTACTAGATTCCGCTTGAGATCTCATTTGATCATGAATGGCACTAGATGTCCCGTATCTACCCAAATAAATCTCAAACATATCTCGAAAACATTTGTTAAAATAATTGGTTTGGTTAGTTATAAAATCGGGCTCATCTTCGGTAAGGTTAAAACAAAATGCAATTTGTTCGATTAATGTTTCAACTCGACCAACATTTAAACAAGGGTTCAAAGCGGCGGCACAAGTAAAAACCGTGGGAATTTTCTTAAAATATTTTAAAAGTTTTTCTTTCATTTTTTCCCCAACGAGTTTCAACTCTTCACCTTCAAACTCAAAGTCATTAATTTTGTTAGCCATAAAAAACAATTGTTTAAGCACCAACGAACTAGTAGGATAATAAACGCCGGATAAAGAAGTTGTTGCGTCTTTAAAAACCCCAAGCAAATCGTGTAGTTTTGAAATAATTTCCCAACCCTCATTCGGATACTCGTGTGCTACAAGACCTTTATTAAACAAGTTTTTGTGAAAAGTTTGCAATGTGTCTCTTTGCCTTAAGGCGTTGTGCATCATCAACCAAGTAGAGTTCCAACGAGTTGGGCAATCCAAACTAGGACCCAAAACTTTACAATTCACCGACTTGCAAAATCGTTTATAATTATTTAATCGTTTGTTGTTGGAGCAAAAAACCGATTTGATCATTTCTTTGAATTCTTTTCTTTTGGATTCAATAACCTCTAAACCGGCTTGCACGGAAAGTAGTATCTTTAATCTTGGAACCGCGTTTGTGTTATTTGACGCATTATCAAACGACATAGAAAAAACTTTGTTTTGTATGTTATAAACACAAATCACCCTTTTTAAAAGCGCAAATAAATTTGCGCCGGTATGTGGTTCACCAAAGAACTCAAACGCGATTGTACGTTTTATCATTTGCCAACTATCTTGGTCTAGCCAATGTGTCGTGACGTCTAGAAAAGAATGTCCGGTGTTATGTGGAGAACTCCAAACGTCACATGTAAGTGACACACCATAACGGTGTTCTTGGAATCCTAAAATCATTTTTTCTCTAGCCGCACGCCACATTTTTATTGCATCACGCTTAAGGGTAGTACGACTTACAGCGGTGTAACGCGGTTGCATTAGTGTTTGGATGGTTTTAGTGAAATCTTGATCATCAAAGTGGTCAAACGGCAAAGTTTTTGTAATCACGAACCTCGTAAAAGCGTCTCGTAATTTGTCGTTGTCGTAAATGAAAACACCACTTTGATTCGTCATGTTGGCTTGAGTTGCATCGGATGTTGCTCTTAGCGCCTTGCATGACTTGGTAATATGAGCCCTCAAAGTAGAGTTGCCTCCGGGTGCTAAAAACTTGTGACAAAGTTTGCACCGAGCCCTTTTTGAACCGTTGGACATCTCGCACAAGTCGAAATGTTCCTAAATTTCTTTATTTCTATTATGCTCGAGAATCCTCACCACATCGGGGTTTCCTCCTACGAAAGATGCTCCAGTATTCGGCATGCTACTACTACCGGCCATGATATCAATCTCAAGAAAGTGAATGAAAGTGAACTTTGGTGAATAAAAGTAGAGAATTTGGAGAGAATATGGAAGATGTAAGTTGTGGCTTAATCCTACAACATAGTCACACTATATATAAGTTTTTTGGGTGGCAAAAGTGTAAAAAAACTTGAAAAAAAGGGTCAAGAATCTCCCCAAACGGCTATAAAAACGGCTATTTTTTTGAAAAAACGGCTAGTAGTAAAAAATCGGATAAAAACCGGCTATAAAAAAACCGGTTTTTTATCCGGTAAAAAAAACGGTCGCCAGAAAAACCAATAACCGGTCATACTATCCGGTTTCAAAAAATCCGGACCGGATAAAAAAAATCCGGTTTTTCTAAAAACCGATTTCGGATATTTTTTCGTATAAATCGGATATTCAGATTTTTTGTTTGTTCACCTCTATGTCCATATCGTTAAGAGATGTGGATAAGAAACAAATAACTTATTAATTTTTTGGTTTTTAAAAACGATGATATAGTTTTATGTATAGAAAGTTGAAAACTAATTAAAAAGTAACTATAAAAAATATAAAAAGTTAATTATGAACTTATGAGTTGAGTTATAATTGTCTCTTTTCTAACCTCCGGTTGTCGATGCTCAATCGGCCTCTTCTCTGCTATCATGGTGCCACCTTCATTCTCGCCTCTCCCTCATTTTCTTTGTTTATGTAAGCGTGTGTTGGTTTACTTTTCATCTTTCTAATCTCTGCTGGTGTTTGTTTTGTTTACTCAGTTTTCATATGAAGGCAAAATGTGTTCTTATATAGTACTCAAGAATCTGGTAAAAATGTATGACCACCTTCACAACCAGGAACTCAATTCTTGGCTTTTTATCTCCTCTCTTTATTTCCTTATTTTTCTCTCCTACTCCTCTGGAACCATCTTTGTTATTTTTCAGCTTTTGGTTGTGAACGTAAGGTCGTCTGTGTGTATATGGTCGATTTGTGTGTGATGATGGCTGGGCAATGAGGTTCGATCAAAATCACGTTATTTAATTCAAACGTGCTTCATAAATCATGTCTATTACTCAAGATCTTTCAACTTTTGCAGGTTGGTTATCGTACCGGAATCAAGAAAATGAGAATGGGTACAACTTTTATTGCCTTAGGTACAAAATTAGATTGTTGTGATTTAAATCTATAGTACTGTAGAAAGGTTTCTTTCTTTTATTTAATTTACCTTTGGATCATATATATCTATATCATATATATCAGTGTGTGTATATATATACATTGTGCTATGTGTGTATATATCATATATATCGTAAGTGTGAACAAGTGCAAATTGATATCAAAGATGGAATCAGTGTAGGGTTGATGGAATCGGTGTAAGTGTGTGTATATATATACATTAGCTGGATATACTTTTATACCATCTTTGTTAACGAGATGGCCTAAAAATTTTACTTCCTGTAGCAAAAATTCACATTTTGAAAAATTTGCTTACAGTTTCTCTTTTTTAAGCGTCTCCAAAACTTGACTGATTTATCCAGCATTCGTCTACAAATTCAATTCATCAGATCCATGAAAGCTGCTGGTGCGTTCGTTAGTCCGAAAGGCATCACTACGAACTCAAAATGCCCATATCTAGTTCTAAATGCGGTCTTGGGTATATCTTCTTCCTTGATCTTTAACTGATGATAACCCGAACGCAAGTCTATCTTCGAGAACCACTGTGCTCCTTGCAGTTGGTCAAACAGATCATCAATTCTAGGAAGTAGATATATGTTCTTAACTGTAACCTTATTCAACTATCTGTAGTCAATATACATTCTGAACGTTCCATCTTTCTTGTTTACAAACAAGATAGGTGCTCCCTAAGGTGAACTGCTGGGTCTAATGAACCCCCTTGTCTAACAATTCTTGCAACTACTTCATTAATTCCTGCATTTCTGGTGGAGCTAAACGATATAGCGTTTTAGCAATGGGAGCAGCTCCAGGGATCAAATCGATCCTAAACTCTACTTGTCTATCCGGGGGAATCCCAGGTAAATCATCAGGAAAAATATCTGGAAATTCGTTAACAACGGGTACATCAGCGAGATTTACCTTTCTCTTGTCTTCCTGGGTATCCACCACATTTGCTAGAAAAAGCAGTACAACCATGCTGCAGATACTTCTTTGCTTTTGCTACAAAACAAATTGCTATCTTTTTCCTCTTGACTTCACCTTGTATGACAAGTTCTTCCCCACTTGGGGTTTGAACTTGTATTCTTTGCTGCCCGCACGAGATTGTGGCCTAGTGAAGACTCAGCCAATCCATACCCACTACTACTTGAAATTCTTTCATCGTCATAGGAATGAGGTCAATGGGAAATCGTACATTTTCTATCTCTATTACATTGTTTATATATACTTTATTTACTATAACAGCTTTATCATCAGCAATTTGGACCTCTAAAGGCATATCAAGTAATACAGGAGCATGCAAAAATTTTTGCAAAAAGAAGTGGACACGAAAGATTTACTAGCTCCAGAATCAAATAATACTAAGGCAGGTATATTATTTACAATAAATGTACCTGCCACAACATCAGGTTCTGTTTTAGCCTCCTCCACAGTTAACTGGAAAGCTCTACCCCTAGCTTTCGGTGCTTCCTGCTTTTTCTCCTTACCTTCAGTTATCCTCAAAGGGGGTAAGGCTGTTGCAGGTTTCGTTTCAGCTGTCAACAGTTTTGGGCATTGATGTTTTGTATGCCCCGGTTGATAGAAATTGCACACTTTAATGGTTGGTGAGCAGTCTTTGGCACTATGTCCTGGCTTCCCACATTTATAACAGCCTGAAAGCCCCAATCTACATATCCCTAGGTGAGCTCTCCCACACTTACTACACTGAGTCACCTTCGAGTCGCCTTTCTTCTCCTTCTGCATCAACTTTTTCTGTGATGCCTGAACAACATCACCCTTCCTTTTAATTCCTGCTGCTGCCTGCCTCAACAATTTCTGCTCCCTTTTCCAAGCAGTTCCATCATATCATCAAGATTTTGACATTTAGCCGTTGCTAGCACATCATCATATCATCAAGATTTTGACATTTAGCCGTTGCTAGCACATCACAAATATCATCTCTCAGAATAGAGAGATACCGTTGCATTTTCATTTGCTCCGTCTTAACATATTCTGGACAAAACCTCGCCATCTCCATAAATTTCTTGGAAATATCATCAACTGATTCCGTAGTTTGCTTCATAGTAAAAAAGTCTTCAGCTATTTTATCAATCCTGGCTTGAGGGGAATACTGTCGTGAAAACAGTTCCTTGAGTTCATCCCAGGTCATAGCGTTAATCACCGCCTCACCCTTCCTCTGTTCCAGTACCGTCCACCGATCCTTAGCTACGCCTCTCAACATATTAGAGGCGAATCTTACTTTCTTATTGGCCTCACATCCTGAGGTCTTAAAAGCTCCTTCTATGGCTGTTATCCAGCGGTTGCTAACTATTGGGTCAGTTACATGCTCAAAGTTCGGTGGTTTACATGTTGTAAACTCTCTATAAGAACACCCTGTTTGTGGTTCAGTTCTCGCTTCAGCTCATATCTGTCCTCTCAGAGTAGTAACAACAGTTTCAATAGCGCCATCTACTTTATGCTGGATCATGTTATCAAGTCTTTCCACAATCCGTTCCAGGGTCTGGTTGATGATATAAGGAATAGATTTTTCCAAAGCCTTTCCTATTGCAGTAGACATGATTGCTTTCACTGCAGGATCAGCCTGCTCATCCTGTTCCTCTTCCACAACTATCTGTGGTCCCTCATTAAAAATGGGGGCACTTCTAGTAACAGGGTTATTCGGGATCTATTGCCTACAAGTGGCATAGAATCATTGGTATTACTTGCCGTTTCACCATCCTGATGTTGATTAGCCCTAGTTACTGATACATTCGCATTTCCCCTCCTTGTATTCACCATTCTGAGAGGTAAACAGTCTAGTATAAAGCAGGATATACATATGGGATTCCTAATTTATTGATACTAGTAAAGCATTAAGCAATTAGCATACTGTCATTTCTAAGCCTTATTACCCATCATTTGATCCACAAGACGTCTTTTGATTTCATAAAGATCAATTACGTACCATGTGTTTACTATAGCATGGGCCCTCTGCCATTTTAAACACATTATACATAATCACTCTTGATTCAACCAATTAACATCCCGATTCACAAACTTAGGTATAATCTACTTCCCTATCTTGAGCATAAATCTTACCATACTTAGCATTCAGTCTATCACTTCATAGCATTTAGCGTTTACAACAATTAATCTTAGCTCACTATCACATAACAATTAGCAAAAAAAAAACGTCATCTGGTGCTCTATCATGCTTCCTATAGTATCTTTTATCTTGCATATTAACTTTATATATATATATATATATATATATATATATATATATATATATATATATATATATATATATATATATATATATATATATATATATATATATATAGCATACGCATTCACTATATGCAATACATTAACTATCACATATAAGCTTTAGCAATTCTTCATACGCATATAATCATTTATCGCATACTAGCATAAATCATGCTTCTCATATACTTTACTAGCATACACATACACTATCAAGCTTTTCATAATCATTTAGTATGCTCACTAATCTTCAAGCTCTTGTTGATGGCTCCTTTAGTCTCAAGACCTTGGTTTAAGTCCAGGTAATACCTATTATATTACCTGAATCCCTTAAACCTTGGCTCTGATACCAAGTTGTAAAGACCCGAATTTTTTTAAAACAATTTCAAAATACTTTCGTTAATATTAAAGCTTGAAAACCGAGAACACAAAACAGAGATCTAGTTCAAACCATGAAAGTTATAACAAGTTTAGAGCATCAACATCATTTTTAAATAACAAAACATTTTTAAACAAAAGTTGGAGCCATCCTTAAACTTCAATCAATTGGAGCCTTCCCTTTATCTTTTCCGGAAGTACCTAAAAAACATTTAAATATCCACTAATAAGCAAAAGCTTAGTGAGCATACTTATAACATATCTGTTAATGCAAGTTTACGCAATTCATTAGCATCACTCAACAGGATTAACAACGAATGCTAATCCTTAATTAATTGCAAGGTACCAAGCAAGCATTCACATTTAAGCATTCCCTTGACATAAAAGCCTTTTAAGTACATTAACAAGCATATATGCAATACATTTACACATAAGTATAAGCATACTCACCTTGAGGTCCAAGTATTGTTACAATCTCTCATAACAATGTTCTTTAATCATATAATATCCTACAATAACATTCCAAAGATCGAAATACGTTAAAAACTAGAACCTCAACACTATCACTACGAACGCATCGCGTTCGTAGACGTACTGTTCTTCCTTTATCCTGATTTTCCGTTACCAAACCTTAATTTCTTGCATATTAACTACGATCTAACCACATGCAATGATATATTTATGTTGATCTACTGTTTATATGGTCATTTGAACCATAAAACATAACATGTAACTCTTTTTATGCATTAATCTAAACTTTCTCTCTCTAAAACTCAAGAACATAAAAGTTTAAAGTTTTCTTACCTCGATTTCTTGTGTTAGAAACTTGTTTGAATCTGAACTCTTTGCTAAAAATAGTAGATCACGCATGCATACAAAAATCATTGCTTAAATCCTCAATCCGAGCACTTTCTCTCTCTAGCTTTCTCTGACACCAAGAACACACACTAAGTGTGTGTTTTCCAGATCTGAATTTGAAGGAGAAAACTCCCAAATATTATGCTAAAAGAAGAATAACTCTTGATTCATGCTTAATCTTGCATAAACATAGCTTAATCTCACTTGATTCTTCACTTTCTCTCACTAAACCTTGCTTTTCTCTCTATTTTCTCTCTCTACATTCACAAGAATACACACTAACTTCATACTCCAGATCACACACTTAAAGTGTGTGTTATGACTTCCTTTCCCCTTAAATAGTGGTTTCCACATAATAGGTAATAATGCCTCTTTTTTTATTTATGGTACATTTAGTCCTTCTATATTCTATTCATGTCTTTTACTTAAGAAAAAAAACCATTTTATAAAACTAATAATAATTAAAATTAATATTTCGAACCTTGAAATGTTACAACTCTTCCTCACTTGAAAGATTTCATCCCCGAAATCTAATTACTGAACAGTTGCGGATATTCTTTCGCCATCTCATCCTCAGGTTCCCAAGTGTATTCAGAACCCTTTCTGTGTTGCCATTGCACTTTCACTAATCTAACTTGCTTATTTCGTAGTTGTTTGACTTTTCTATCCAGTATAGCTACTGGCTATTCAATATAATTTAACTTCTCTAACAGAACATAAGCTGATTCGCCAGCTAAACATTTTCTAAGATGTGACACATGGAAGGTGTTATGAATTCTTGACAGCTCTTCAGGTAGCTCTAATCTGTATGCAACCTTCCCAATGCGTTGAATTACTTTAAAAGGACCAATAAATCTAGGATTTAGCTTTCCTCTCTTTCTAAATCTAATTACGCCTTTCCAGGGTGAAACTTTCAACAAAACGTGATCTCCCACTTGAAACTCTAGCGGTGACCTCCTTTTATTAGCATAACTTTTCTGTCTGCCCTGAGTTGCTTTCAAGCGTTCACGTATCTACATGTCCTATGCGAAGGAAGGTAACCTCCGAATCCCTTTTACTCGCTTTTTTCTCAAAGCCCTTCGCCACTATGGCATAGGATTTTCCTAATTTCATCCCCTTGGTCAATCTAAACTGACTGTCTTTGAGGCTGCGAGCCAAAGCTGTAAAAGCAGGGCAAGCGTGACCATCTTTCGTGCCCTTTTTCGTCTGACTGCGTCTAGCTCCTAGTTTACCTTTGAGAATAGGAGGCATCAGGCTAAACGGTTCGTCCTGAAGAGCAAAGACAAAGGGTTGAAGGATTGGAAGAAGCACTGGGTCTGGATTGATGCTAATACCGACGTATTTCCCGAGGGGTTACGAGAGTCTTTTGATTTGGAGGGGGGAGAATGAGGTTTTTGAAAGTGTTAATCGCGAGCCTGCGCTTGCTGGGAATCGGATGTCTGTCTATGAGCGCTTGGCAGCCCTGACGCTCCACTTGCGTCCGTTTAAGGAAGGCTTTCTAGTGTTAACTGGCCTGGTACCCGTAGGCCTAAGATCCGTTGTGCTGGGAGGGGTAAATCCCTGCTTGCTCTTCTTCATAACTTGCTTATCTAGATGACCTGCATGTTTATATTTTTGCGTTTTTTATTTTTTGCATTCTCCATTTACGTTCTATGGATTTTGCATTTTTGGGTTTGAATGTGTAATTTTGCATTTTGGGCTGCATTTTTCATTGAATCATTTTTGGGTTTGCATTTTGCATTTCCTAATTTTGCATTTTGGAAGCATCTGGATGACCTGCTTGATGATATTTTGCATTTTACGATATTTTGCATTTTGCATTTAGAATGAATACAGCTCAAAATGCAAAATTTGCATTTCAAAAACAAAAGTTTCTAAAATATGTCGAGCCGGGTCTTGTTTGATAGAGGACGAAAAACTGAATCTAACGGTATAATTTTTTTTGGTAAAATTCTTAAAAACGAACGAGTTATGATCATTTAAAGTAAATGGATTTTTTTTTAAATCTTGGGGTGGCTGGAGAGGGCTGTGAGGCGACGTGAGTTTTTTGTTTTTTTTTAATTTTCCTTTTTTGCCTCTAAACAATGTGACACGTATCACCACCAGAAAAGTTCTTTAGATTCTATGTTTAAGAGATGTTCTTTATATAACCTTACCCTATATATATATATATATATATATATATATATATATATATATATATATATATATATATATATATATATATATATATATATATATATATATATTATTGTTATCTATGTATATATCACGTTTGGCCATATTAATATGGGTTAAAGTAATATTCTTAGTCTTATATACAAGGTTGGCCGGTGAAACGTAATATTTGACTATTAATTTGCAAATAACATGGTTTATGAAACACATTTTAATTAAATAATTATAAAAAATAATTATAAACACATCCTATTGGTTTGCCTTTACTAAACCTTTAATCTATAACATTATTGATAAATAATTATGATATTGTTATATCTTAATCTATAATGATATTAGAAATTGATATCCTTCACAAAACTAAAAAGATGGTATGTAAGATATAATTAAAAACTATTGGTTATAAATTAGATTGATAAAAAAATTTAGTTATTACATATGGTCACATTTTGTAGATATAATGATTTTAGCTTTTAGATTTGTCACTATAAGGTCAATTGTCCGAAGCGTCACGAAGGTGGTGGAAACGCCACAGATAACTTCGATGACTAACTTCAGTATTTTGCTTTCAACTTATTATATAAGTGGTATTTGACTTTTTGCGATCGTTTATTGCAAATAGGTCAGGAGAAGCAAAGGATGCCGAAGAATTGAAAGGATACTACGTGAAGGAACAAGGACGTTTATATTTCATAGATTATTATTTTAAACTTTTTTCTTATTTCCAAAAATGTAATGAACTTTATGGTTTCTTGAAATATTAATGAATTATTAGTGATATGTCCTTACACGTGGTTTGTGATTTCATCTAGTCAAGTTTTGACTAGAGGTTAACTAACAAGTCAAAGTTTTTGACTTATTAGTATTTGATCCTTATGCATTAAATTTCTATTTGAATTGCATATTAATATTAAAATGCTCGACTAAACTTATGGAATTACTTGAATCAATACAGTTAGTGTTGTAGATTAGAAGCTTTATCTAATCAAGTAATTACGAGTACTTATGAAGCAAGTTCAAAGTATTGAACTAGTATTAAACACTTGAAATAATAGTTATTATTTCAAGAAAAGTGTTTAAGGATAAAACATTTATGAATATGATTATAATAGATATTACAATCAAAAGAACTCATATGTTTTAAATAGGAATCCATACAAGTGTATTATACTTGTAGTAATGTAAAGTTTCGAGAAACAAATTTTTGTAATAGGAAATAGTGGATGTGTGGAAAATCCAAGTTTAAGGTTTCGTCAACTTTAAGATTCTTATTCAAAATCTAAATTCTAGATTTATACTTAAAATCAGTTTTTTGACTCGTGTGTCATGTTTGACCAAGTCAATAAGGTATTTTAAGTAATGCAATGTTTTCATAATAGTCAGTGGAAGCAATTGACCAACGCTAATGAGTTTATCGAATTTTGATAAATTAATATATATACATATATATATATATATATATATATATATATATATATATATATATATATAGGAAAAAGTTCATGCGAGAACCATTCTTAGTGCGAGAACCGCGAGAACCAATATGAGCCGTCAAATTTCTCCTACTTTAATGTCATTGCCCACCCATGAATTCCTCACATGCACCCTGCCACACTCTATCCCTCCACGCTCTCCATCCATGAACTTCCCATATCCAAGGAACGGTTGAGATTGTTTCTCGCACTAACAACGGTTCTCGAATGAACCCTCCCCTATATATATATATATATATATATATATATATATATATATATATGCGTAGAAGCTGATAGTTGTTTTGGATAAACACAGTGGTTATTAGCTTGTTGAATTTTAAGTACGTATATAATTCAAATCACGGGAATTTTGAGGATTCAAAATAAGTCCAGGTAATAGGATTAGTCCCAGAAAGTCATAATTATATATTAAAATTCAATGTCACCAATATTAATATACATATAATAAATTAAGTGTTGAAAATAATAAACAACACATTAGATAAGTGTTTACACACTCGATATCTAATTTTTGCTTACAAAATAGTGTAAACATAAGGGTTTATTATTTTAATCTATTTCTTGGGATTATAAAATATTCATACATCTACAATGTAACTAAGTATAGTTACAGGATAATTGTATATATTCAGGAACAAGGAGTTAATCCAGTTCTCTGAGTTCATGGAATATGATAAAATTAGAAATACTAGAATTGTTTTCAAAGTTTGCGGAAAACATTTTATCTAGCAAAACAAGTGGTAACACTGGTAAATGTATACTTGTTTTAGTTCATACTAATGTTGTAGTTTCAAGAAGTGATCCGTGATAAATCCACTTGAATCAACATAGTAACACAAAAAGACACCGTAAATTGAAACAATGGATCAGTATTAAGACTGTACTTTATTCCAGGAGGGTGAATATGATAGTACATTATTAATCTTATTACTCTTCACAGATTTTATATGTTTTGGTAATATCCATTAATAAAAGGTTATTATTCATAATACTTATCCGTGATACCTATCTTGGTGGGAACCTCGATTAGGGAGATAACAACGTCATTGTAATTCTTGGTGGAGATTCATAGTGATTGAAGATAGCTACCAGGAGTGTAGGCCAATGATGTACTGATATTCACCAGGGGTGTGAGTATTGGATAGTGACATCGTGAAGAATACTGCGTGCTCTTCGAGTCAAAAGTATTCATCACATAGGTTGTCCTTAAGCCTAAGGTATTTAGTTTGGATGCGGGGACTTCTAGCATTTGGAACGCACCTAACACTACGTCGCAACTGGGTAGTAATAATGGGCGTATCTGGTATCAGCGGAAAGCGTATTGCCAAATGCAAATATGCGAGAGGCATTCTGCAACTCCTCTTAAGGAGAGATGTTTCCGGGCCCCTTGACTGATCTAGACTGTGGAAGTGTATGGCCACGCCCAAACGAACTGATTTGTTCTTTTTCCTTTATCACTCAGTCGAAATCGGATAGTCAAGAAATGGTTCTGAGTTGACTCAAACCATGCTCACACTCACAATCGAAACATCGGTATATAGAGGGAAAATCCTAAAGTATACCCAATCATAAGACAGGGGGTTCTTATGAAGTTTCTACTATAAAACAGTTGTTTTATAAGATTTAATTATCACACCTAGGTATAAGAGTTTTTATTGCTTGGTTAACCTATAGACTTGTCTAGAAGTATCCTTAGGTCAGTATCATCAATGTACCCTGGTTGACAGTAAGCATAAGTGGGAGTCTGATAGGATTTGTGTGCATAACCGTCAAACCCTGATGACACGCCGAATGCCATAAGACACTCTAGGTCACACCTGTGAGGGCATGTAATTCAAGAGGTTATATAATCACAAATTGGGAGAAAGGTTTTATGATATTAAGTTATAAACCAGTACAGAGAGTTAGAATTACCAAGTTATTTAATTAACAAGAAAGTATATATTTATTAGTTAATAAATATATATTGTTAATTAATAATATTTAAGATTAATACTCTTGATATTATCATCAATAAAGGTTATTACTAATTAACTGTTAAAAAGGAAAAACAATATATATATATATATATATATATATATATATATATATATATATATATATATATATATATATATTATAGATAATATATTTTGTATTATAATGATAATTAGTAAATGGTAATTAATCAAGGTTTCCTATCTAACTCTACATGGATTTTATCTATAAATAGAGGTTAACTTGGACTTGATTAGGGTTAACAAATACCAAAAAGAAAATCAACTCTCTCTTCTCTCCCTCTTGTTCGGCCGAAACCAACCCCAACACCAAGGGGTGTTTCGAGGTTGGTGATTGGAACATGAAGAAGCCAAGATCAAGTTTTGTGATTAATCCTTCTAGCGAATACTTGTGTTGCCTCATACGGGTGGACAATCTTGAGCAACCCTAGTTAAGGTATAATATTCATCTCCATACTTGTTCTTGGTAGTATGGTTAATCGATGATATATGTATGTATGTATGTATGTATATATATATATATATATATATATATATATATATATATATATATATATATCAATTGAATATATTTATATATGATTGCATGCTTTTGATTGATGATCTTGATTACATGTTAATGCATGTTCATGGCTAATCTAGATTATCATGTGATTGTGTTTTTGCAATTATATATATATATATATATATATATATATATATATATATATATATATATATATATATAAACATATGTATCGATTTTATAATATGTACTATACACTCCTTTTAGGGTTTTAAGGATTAAAGTTATTGTTTTAATTCCGCTTTAATAAATAATAACCGTTTTGTTGCAATTCTGAGTTGGTTCAAATCAGATAGATTATGAATCAGGATAACTCAAGTTTATATGAATTGTTATGTCTAAAACCCAACAATATCTATATTGTATGAATAAATATCTGTATATATGAGATTCGAAATAATATAACATGTATAGCTTAAAAAGAAACAACCAGTGATATGCCAAGAGTTAAAGATGAAAGTATTATGTTATGTTGAATACATTGAAAATATAGTATGAGATCCATAATATATGATATATTCAGGAAAAAGGCACAAGTGGTATATGATTTAATTGGAGATAGAAATAACCAAATATGGTTATGGAGAAAGTATGGATGACTAATAACTTAAGTATTTGTAACACCCCACAGTTCAAAGTCATGGTATAGACCAACATTCGAAATTAATATAAAACAATGGTGGAAGGTATTAGTAGCTCATAACTTTGAACTTATAAAGTGGCTCAAATTTCATACATATTTCCATGTGGGACGGGATGTTACAAACTCTCCCTCTTAAATACCTGACGTCCTCGTTAGGCATCTGACATGCCTAGAATCCATACCTTAGGAGATGCATGAGTTTCACGCTCACCACAACCCAAAGGGAAACGACTCTGATACCACTTGTAACACCTCGCAGTTCAAAGTCATGGTCTAGACCAATATTCGAAATCAACTTAAAACCATGGTGGAAGGTATTAGTATCCCATAACTTTAAACTTATAAGTTTGCTCAAATTTCAATCATCTTACCATGTAGGACGGGTTGTTACAAACTCCACCTCTTAAACACCTGACGTCCCGTCAGGCGTCAGACCGGCATACCTAGAAACCATACCCCATGAGATGCATGAGTTTCATACTCACCACAACCCGAGGGGCAATGACTCTGATACCATATGTAACAGCCTAAACCCCGTAGCACGATATTGTCCGCTTCGCCTCACTGGCTTACGGTTCTGTTTCTGGTATGGAACACTCCACCCAAAAGGCCTTATGCTAGGAGAGGTATCCACACCCTTTATAAGGCATGTTTCGTTCTCCTCTCCAACCGATGTGGGACGGATGTTACAAATCCTCCCCCCTTCGGACACAACGTTCTTGTTCACACTCAATCCCATCCCCGAGGAACACTTAATCAATGGACGGTCCGGGGTTAAAGACCGAATACTCTTTCAAGTATTCAATTCACTCAAACCTAGACTCTGATACCATTTGTGACACCCTGCAGTACAAAGTCATGGTCTAGACCAATATTCGAAATCAAATTAAAACCATGGTGGAAATTATTAGTAGCCCATAACTTTGAACTTATAAGGTTGCTCAAATTTTATTCATCTTTTCATGTGGGACGGTTTGTTATAGTATTGGTGAGGAATATAATTTTTATCGGAATAAGTAGTTGTAGATAATTATACAGTATTAACTAAGTAGAAAGTGATAAAAAGACAATCAAAGTATGATACGATTGTTAGTTAAAAAAGAAAGAGTTATTATGAAAGCGTAGACTTATCAAGAAATAAACAAGATCATATTAGAGATGAATATTTCTTGTAATTAACCGATGCAGTTATTGAGATTCGATAAATGATATTGGATCTCTAAGATACAAATATTCTTACATTTATACAGTTATGGATATACACATACAATATTCATATACAGTTATACAGATTCAGATATACAGATACAATTACCATTTTACAGATACATATATACTGTTACAGTAATCATACAGACATACTTACAGTTATACAGATACAGATATACAGATGCAGTGTTTATACGAATACAGTTATAGTTGCATAGATATCAATATTATAAAGATACAATTACACCCGTACGGATATAAATAAGGTTACTGTTATAAAGATACACAAATATTACAGTCGTACAACCTCTCTAGGATATTATTAGAACTCGATCATTATACAATTGATCATCAAATGCAGTGAATGTTTTCTGACTGCGCGTTTCTTCAAGCTTCAATTACTAACTTTAAGCAAGTAACAACCAAGTTATAGTTAACTCATAACAGACGACTCCTTGAGAAATAATTAACTTATAGTTGCATTCTTCCTTAAATAGGGTTTGACCTCAAGTATAATATATATACTACTTATATTAAACTATATATAATTCATTAATTACAAGTCCTTGCAAAACAATTAACTTATACTTGCAGTTTTCCATGCACATATATATTAATTTAACATACGTGATTGATTATATATCTAAATACAGTGTACATTTTACTCTTCTAAACGGTATATACTTGTACACGGTGTCTCTAATTCAACTCACATGGTCTCTACCTGGATCCCCGCCGGTCAATTACCACCAGTTCCGGCTACCCTATATAACCACCTAAACCCTACCACACCCCCACCTCACCACCTTTCAATCTCTCAACAAAAAAAAAGAACACTCAAAACTCCAATTGATTAATTTGGTCAATCTTTTTATTCGCAACGTAACCATGAAGATTATGAATATAATCTTCATGATCGCCACCGTGATTGCGATAGCTATGACCATCACGTTCACCGTCACCTTCACCGGAAGCAACAACGATGAAACACCGGTTACTGGGCCATCGGTTGTGAACGCGTTTCCCAAAAGGGTTAGTCGTTTTCTAGCCGAAAAGGAAAACCCTCGAGCCGGCTCAGACAACTGCAAGAAAGACGACGAGATTTGTTATATCTTAGAAGGGAAAAACTCGACTTGTTGTAACAACAAGTGTATGGATTTAAGCGAGGATAAACAAAACTGCGGTGCATGCAAGAAGAAGTGCAAGTTTACAAGCTCGTGTTGCCGAGGGGAGTGTGTAAATTTGGCTTACGATAAGAGGCATTGTGGGTCGTGTGGCAACAAGTGTATGCCTGGTGGTTATTGCATTTACGGTCTATGCAACTACGCTTAACAGTTTCAACTTGATTGATCGTCTATATATATGTGTGTGTGTTGAGATCTTAATTTGGTGCTCGATCGATCATATATACATTGATTTAATATTTTTAGCAACGTTGAATAATGACCTTGTTAATTCAGCCTGCAGGTCACCCGAATGTTGTACGTATACTCATTTATAATCTAAATTTCTGTTGTTTTATGATATTAACAGTAGCATAATTAAATTAAATGATGATATAACTAATTAATTGCAGAAATTTCGACAACATAATCTCCACATGCAATTAGTATATAATAAATGATCTGGTGATCGTGTGGATTAAGAGAAAAAAGGCATGGCATAGGATCGAGCTGTACGTTGCTGTTTAATTTTTGGAAGCAAATTAAGATGAAAGCATGTTCGATCGATCGTGTTATAACTTAATTTCAGCTAAGAATCGATCGTTTGCGTAGGAAGTGGAGAGTAGATCAACACTTTTTGTGTTTCAAATTCCAAGTCTTGTATGTAAAAAGTCGTCTATAAAACGTACACATGCATGCTGTTTCTTGTAAACCACACTATTTTAGTTTCTTTTTACCTGCATGTTCTCTTTAATTTCTTTCCTGTTTCCTGCACTTTTTGTTAATTTGCACGGTTTTCCATTTAAAAAGCTATCACATGAAACATTTTCATTAATTTTTTTGTTGTTACCAAAGGATTTTAATTTGCTATAGAGATATTAAGAGATGATTAATATATTTCTTTCTTTTTTGAGGTACGTATAGAGTATAAATCATGTAGTATAAGTAGTTGTAGATTAATTAGATGGGTGTGAGTTTGCCATTTAAGAAATAAATGATGTTGATTGATGCATGAATTCTCAAATATATTTTTATTAATGATCGAAAACATGTGGAACCCTACTTTGTAAGTAAGAGCAAACCTATAATTACTCGCCCCTAAAAATCGTTTTTTTAGTGTAAGTGAAGCCGATAAACGAAATAAACAGCAATACTCGTTTCGATCAAGCCAGGTTGTTAGTCGTGTCGATCAAACTAAGCTGTTAAAATAAAATATAAACATGTATCAAATAGTTATATTAATTACACTTCTTGAAATTATATTCTACGAGGTCTAAATTATACATTGAACGAAAATTTTTTTTTGGAGTAATTTTGAACAATAACATATTCTACTGAAAGGTTGAATCAAATTAATAACATCTAAAGGTTCAACAATTATGAGATATACTCATGTAAGGTTAGACAATTTTTGGGACGACATAAAACCCGATACGAAAAAAGTGATACGAACTCAAAACGGGCCGGATTAAAAGTGAGTTGACACGAAATCGACACGAAAATAAATGGGGCGGCTTCATCTAGGCTGGCAAATCCTGACATAACACGAAACTCAACTGTGTCAGAAATGGGTTGACTCGGAAATGACACGAAAATGGTCGGCAAGAACACAATAACCCGTACGTGACCTGTTTTAACCTGATTTTTTATAATAAGAATTAGAAAACGAAAAAAAATATTTAACTTTTATAATAAGTAATAAGTTTATAATTAAGGGTTTAGTATCAAAAAATATACAAAACTTTTCACTTTTTGTTATTGTGTATGCTCATTTTTCAAAACTACCATTTGATATACTCAACTTTCTTAAAACTACCATTCAATACATCCATTTACCTCCCAAACAAGTTGCCGGTAATTCTTATAATT
Source organism: Pulicaria dysenterica (assembly GCA_947179395.2). Classification (NCBI taxonomy): domain Eukaryota; kingdom Viridiplantae; phylum Streptophyta; class Magnoliopsida; order Asterales; family Asteraceae; genus Pulicaria; species Pulicaria dysenterica. Next base: position 18,787,404 of record OX359291.1, read on the forward strand.
TTGATTTAATTTTTATACTATTGAATTAACACATAGGATGCCATGTCATTGGTCCACGCCAAATCAGATTTTCAACCCAGAATTCTCATAAACAATTAAAATATGGATGAAAAATCTAAGATATGAAGCATTCAAAACAGAAACCTCAATCTTAACATACTGATTATAACAAAAAAACCCAAACATATGATTACAACATCTGCAAGAAACATACCCAGATTGGAATCCAAGAAATGAAACCCACCTCATACTATTCCATGAACAAATATTATTAAACAAGATTACAGATGATTTGAAAAACCCTGAATCTGAAAAACTAAAACAAGATTACAGATGATTTGAAAAACCCTAAATCTAAAGAACACATAAACAAGAACCCTAACGTACTTGGAATCACATTCGAACCCAAATGTGCAGATGGTGATGATGGTGTTCTTGAAGTCCAGATCTGGAATCGCATTCGAACCCTAACTCGAAGAAAAACCCTAACTCGAAGAAACCCTAACTCGAACAGTCGATGATGTTGTTCTTGAAGTCCAGATCTGGAATGGGGTCTAACACATATGGGGTCGATGATGGTGTTCTCGAAACCCTAACCCGAATGGGGTCGATGATGGTCGATGATTGTGTTCTTGAACATATCGAGTTGATGATTATGTTCTTGAAGAAACCCCTAACTCGAAGAAACCTAACCCAAATGGGTTCGATGATGGTGTTCAGATCTTAGGAAGCGGTAGTGAAGTTGCAGATCGTGTTGAAGAACAGATCGATGATGAAGTGAAAATCTGGAATAAATCGAACCTAAGTGTAGACCGTGACCTTTTATTATTATTATTATTATTATTATTATTATTATTATTATTATTATTATTATTATTATTATTATTATTATTATTATTATGTTAAGTAAAAAAGCCATGTCACTTGCCACGTCAGCTATAACCTGTTATCAAAGGTCACGATACATTAAATGGTATATTTTGAAACTTCGGTACATTGGATGGTAGTTTTGAAAGATGGATATACACAATAGCAAAAAGTGACAAGTTCAGCACACTTTTTGATATTAAACCTTATAATTAACGACTATGAATTACAATAATCATACATATGAGGAGGTGTAATCAAGGCCATGTATCACCATTTTAAACAAAAAGCTACTAATCTTGAGCACATTTTTAACCCCTTTTTACATAACAATCAAAATTTATTGCCCAATTATCATAAAGCTTACAATTGAAAGCTCTAGACATATAAAAAAAGAACACAACTCTATGAGTAAAAATGGGAAGAACAGCTGAAGAAGAAATTAGCAAAACAAAAGTAAAAGTTAGAGGAAAATCAGAAAACTTGATGCTTTGGAGGGAAGGTGATTTTTTTTGGATGAGTATAGAGTGAAGACTTATCAAATTTAATTTTTTTTAAAATTTGGAATATAACCATATCCGTTCCTTCTATCTTAATTTAATGCTATTATATATATGTATGTATTTTATAATGTCATTGTTAGTTTACATTTATAACATACAATTAAAATAATTTATAATTAACTATTTTAGACCAACTTATTAAATTGATGTAGTTGAACATATTATAACTATTTTAACCTAACTACTAGCTTAAGTAAATAATGAAAAAGATAAGTTTCTTAGCAAATGTATATATGAAAAAAAAGACAGCTACTATATGTGAATCGTAGCAACTTGAATAATGATCTCCGTCGATCTCCATGATAAAATAAATATAACAAATAAAGAAAACATTAAAAATGATATGTTATGGCGCCCTTTTCGAATAGTGATTCCCAAATAAAATAGCATGACGTTAAGTGACCAATGTTGATAATTATTCACTTATGTGAACAAAGTATGATATATTAGACTTAACTAGAACTAACGCTATCTAGAATTCATCTATTCAAATCGAGTGTGACTTTGATAGATCAAGGTTGACAATGATGAACATATTTAGTTTCATGTGCGGGTGATTGTAATAGACCAATATTGATCCTAATTCAATTATTTGAATTAAGTGTAACTATCATTCACGCATTTGAACAAAGTATGATCTTAATTGACCAATGTTGATCATAACCGATTAATTTGAATAAATTATGACCTATTTACAAGCGTGAATTTAGTTAAATGACGTATTTGAACTATATTTGACCAAATGTTGACTATGATTAACCTATTTAAAGAATGTATGACATGGAATTGACCATTGTAAACCACGAATGCTTTATTTGAATAAAGTATAACATTGGCTAACGAATAGCCCTTCTAATAAATCTTTCTATTATTATTGATATTATTGTTATTACACATCGCAAAAAAGCCCTTCTAATGAACCATTATATGTTTGCATTTCCAACCTTATGTTATTAAATATATTTATGTTTGTGTTTTATAACTATTTTATCAGTGTTTTAATTTGATTTTGATGTTCGCTAACTGCATAATTAGACGATTAAATTAAAGTTTGTAATAAAATTAATACAAGAAATATTTACATGATTTTTTTTCCGGAAAATTAGTTGATACAAAACCTTACCTGAATTCAAGATTTCTTAACCAAAAACACAACTCAAATTTTATCTCCGAAAAAATGGGTCAACACAGAAACACGACACGAACCCAACACGAATTAAGTAACACGAACTGAACCCGACAGGAAACTAAATTGGTTTTGAAATGGATCGACACGAAAATGCTCGACACAAAGACGACACGAAACATTTAACATGATCATGACTTGAATTGTCATGTCTAGCTTCATGTTATCCTCATACTTACTAAAAGATAAGATGTTGAATCCACTAATTCTCTATTATTACCCTCTCAATTAATTTTGATATACAACATGATCTTGTGAGTAGTTGAATAGAGAAATAAAGAGTTTGCTTCTCCAAAATGTATAAAACTATACCATAAATATTAATGTGTAAACACCCTCCAAAAATGTTATTGTGTGTATCAAACTTTCAAAAATTGTGTTATTGTGTGTATTAAACTTCCTATAGTGCTTAATAAAGTTATACTTTTTTTTGTTCTTTTATGTAATCAAAATACGTACAATAAAAGTTAAATACACACAGTAACATTTTTGGAAAGGGATGCACACATTAACATTTGGGATATAGTTTGATACACACTTTGGGAAAGTAAACCCAAGAATAAATAGAAAATTTTTATAGAAGGATCAACAAGTATCAAATTTCTAACTTCTAACGCACTTGTGCACACACTGGTCCATCAATTAGGGTGAAACAAGTTACAATGTTTTTTTGGAAGAAAGGATAAATGCACATATATCACTTAAATGAAAGGGTGCTAAGGTTATTTGAGTGTTTTAATGATTTAGAAAAATATATATTTTTCTAAGATTAAGATCCTTTCATGTCTGAGTCAAACATAATTCAGCATGTTCTTTCACAAATATGAGAATGAGTCACTTATTTAAGTCAAGTATGAGACCCTCTTATAGGGTCCACTTTCATATTTGTAAAAGAACACGATAGATCATCATTGACCAAACATAACAAGATCTTAACTCATCCTTCTTTTATTTTTTCTACCTTACATTATACTTACTACTAGGAAAACAAGTATAAGAAAATAGTAAGAATATTCTTCTATGATTAAAACCGTATGTGAGATCAATGTTAGGTTAGAGCAAATTACATTAATCGTCCTTGTGGTTCGTCACTTATTTCACCAGTCGTTCCTGAACTTCATTTATTACACCAGAGGTCACTAAGGTTTATGTTTTGTCACGCCTATGGTCACTAATCCAGATAAAAATACTAAAATGCCCTTTCATTTCTCTTGAAAGTACTATTATACTCTTATTCCATTTTTTATTTATTTTCTTAATTAATAAATGATTATTATTATTATTGTAACATTGTACTTTTTATATAAACATAATACTGTGTGCGGAAGCTAATTACATATAATTACATTAAGATCAGAAGGTAAAATACAAATTTTGTCTGGTTTTACATTTACAAAATTGTCACTACAGTGTTAATTTACAAAACAGACTCTACATAAAAATTAGACATCAGAGTGAGTGGTATGTCCATATTCCCAGTCATCATCTTTAGAAACTCACTACGAAGGATCTGCAAAACAAACTAGTAGGGAATTAGCACAAAAATAAGTGAGGGAACATATATCTTAACATATACAAGACAAACATGCCCAAACACATAGCTCATAACCCCAGGAGAACCGGCGGTCCTGCAGAACCTACAACCAAGGTCGGCCAAAACCAAGGTTTACCGATAGCCCAGTTAACGTGGACAACGATACCAACATCGCTTGAATACAACAAATGCATATCAAGAAAAAGCTGATACTGTATATCCCTAAACCAGACCCAGCCGAAACACCGCCACGCTGATCTCCAAAACATCATGTATACATATGAAATCAAGACATACTGTCCAAAGAGCATAGTTACAATTAGGATATCATATCCTGTATATCCGAAGATATAAATCCACTCATCGAAGCCTTCAAAGCTCAGTTAACTCAGCAATCTATCTCACTGAGTCTTGTCACCTCCTGAGAATACAACTACAAGTTAGTACTTGCTTAATAATCCACAAAAAGCAAAAATACTAATTTCTCATCACATGTACAAATACATCAAGTACATATCAAATAATTGTATATTCAAATTAATATACCACTTTTCACAATTATCAACTCATCAGGTATCTTGTGAAATCTTCTAACTCCACAATTTAGGCATTACATATCATTCATCCCTATGTCAAGGCCACCATTGATGCAATTCCAAAGTTAAAAATCAATATATTCAAGGAGTCATTTGGTTTTATCTTCATTCGGTTTCATCATCAAAATATCCCAAATCAGAGCAATGGCATAAGTTTAATACCGAATAAAGTCCAAATCCGATTAATCCAAATCCGATTGATACATAGTTCAATCCCGAGCAAAGGCCAATTCCGAGCAAAGGCCCAATCCGAATATAAGCCAAATCCGATCAATGTAATTCCGATCAAATGAAATTCCGAGTAAAAGCACATATTCAATTCCGAATGATCTTCAATTCTGATCAAAGTGTTAGAAAATATCAAAGTCTTGATTTAATACTTCAAATCCGATCAATTCATGCGGATTGTCATAATTAGATTATTCTGTTCGGATTGTCTTCAATCCCGTATATTTATTCGGTATTCATATATTCTGAATTCTCCAAGTATTCGGAAATCATCATAAAGTCTAACTGTTTGTTCGGTATTCATCCTAATTCCAATAACTTTTTCCGGATTTCCCCAATTCCGATTGATTCAAGGCATAAATTCCGATTAATTCATGTTCTTGAACAATAATGATTCTAACTTCAATTCTTATCTAGATTATAAGCATGCATTGATATATATGCTTCCAGAATTCATCATAAATACATAATAAACATAGATTATCATCAATTTCTAACATACAACATCCTAAGTTCATAATTTCATCATATATGTTTCATTCAGTTTTCATATATATTCAAGAAATCAATGCGAAATTCATGAACTAAAGATACATGTAAACTAACCTGATGATGTTATGACTATCAAGTTATCAATTAAACAAGTGTATTGAATTGATCGATTTCTTCTTTTCCTCTTTCTTTTTCTTCAGCCAAGAGTACTAAACACACACACTTGCACTATTTGTCTAATTTCATGTAATGAAGTAAGTTGGTGGCAATTTGGGTGATTAAGCAACACAAGGTGGACACGTCATAGTCCCTTGTCTTCTTAATTAATTATTTAATATATCCTATATTTATAATTAATTTAATATAAAATTTAACCACATTAATAATAATAATAATAATTAATAATAATAATAATGCATCTAAATCAAATTAATCAAAGTTAATTACTTAATTACCTTAATTAATTTAGGCCGGTTGAGAGGTGTTACAATCATTATTATTATTATTATTATTATTATTATTATTATTATTATTATTATTATTATTATTATTATTATTATTACTATTATTTTATATTTATATAAATCCCTCCCTCACAAACTCTTTCTCAGTCTCTCCCTCCCCCTTACCGTCGACCTCACTTTCCACCCTCACCAGCGACCTCACTGGCCACCCTCACCGGATACAGCGGCCAACCACCTCCTCCACTCTCTCCTCATCCCCCTTCTCGCTCTTGGACATCACCACCATCTGTTTCTCTCTTCGTCTCTCTCTATATTACCTCCTCGCCACCGCTCCTCGTTGGAGAAGACTCACTACAGCCGCCCCGCCAACAATTTGAAGAATAACCAAGCTGCCAACCACCTCCTCTTTCTCTCTCTCTCTCTCTCTCTCTCTCTCTCTCTCTTTTCTTGTGGCAGCGACTGCGTTTGAGAAACCCTAAAACACCCAAAACCTTTTTAACAAGACCTGAAACAAATTGTGTGTGTGTTAAATGCCACCGCTCCTGGACATCATCACCACCACCATCTGTTTCATAGGCAACAAATTCGGTGAAGATTAGGGTTTGTTCAGATTAGGTATCCACGGGGAGTGGGGAATCCGGGGTGTGTGTGTGTTTGTGTGTGTGACACTGTTCTTGTTTCTGGACCGCCAACAGATGTTGTTCTTGTTTTTTTTCATGTTTGAACTTAATCAATGAAGTGTGATAGTGCTAGATTTGGTGACCTACGGTGGTGGTGGTGCTATGGTGGTGATGATGGTGACCTACGGTGGTGGTTCCTTACAGTGGTGGTGCTATATTTGGTGGCATGGTGGTGAACTTACGATGGTGGTGCCATTGTGGTGGTGGGGATTGACGGGGAGGGGGAGTGATGTTTGTTTTATTTATTTTTAATTTTTAATAATATTTTTTTTTTTGAGTAATGAATAAAAATGTAAAGAAAAGTGTAAATTAAAAAGACAAGAGTATTATGGTTTTTTTAGGTGATTAGGAACCTTAGATATGACAAAACGTAAACCTTATATAATACATGAAGTTCATAGACGATTAATAAAATAAGTTACAAACCATATTAACGAGAGTTCTAATTTGCTAGTTAGGTTACTATCATTTTTTCCTCTTTTTATTTTATTTATTTATTTATTTACTTTTCCCCGTTCCAAAAATAAGTGGCATGGTATGATTTAACATGTTCCGTTAACAACCTCACACTCTCCGTTTCTGGTCCAGAAATACGATGAACAGAAATCTCACAATCATCCACAATGGCTGCACAGGCTGTGGAGGGAGCAGCAGTGACGGCTCTTCGATCGGTTTTCCACCGTGTCCGCCAAGCAGCGGAGAGATCCGGTCGCCTAGCCGATGATGTGCGTGTGATCGCAGTTGGCAAGACCAAACCTGTATCTCTCATCCGCCAAGTCTACGACGCCGGTCACCGATGTTTCGGGGAAAACTATGTCCAAGAATTCATCGAAAAGGCTCCTCAGGTCCTCTTTCTTTTATCTCGCAAGTTTTCTTTACTTGATTGTAAATTAAGTGTCTATTTGCATTGATGAAATCGAGTGATTTATGCAGCTTCCCGAGGACATTGACTGGCACTTTATTGGGCATTTGCAGAGCAATAAAGCAAAATCCCTAATTGGTAAATGATCCCTTGTTGTTTCTAGAATGGGTCAGTGGGTAGTGTAAATTGAACTTTGTTTCATGAATTCATGATGTCAAACTATCAATTTAGCTTTCTCTGAGTAATTTATGTAGTTTTTAGTAGGAGTATGATTTTAGAAGGCGTTTCAATGTGTTTAGTGGAAGTGATATTAATGAGTTATTGAATCAGAACCATATGATTAGATAATCAACTTACTTGAAGCTATATGTGAATGTTTGACCTTATAAACAATCAACAATCAAAATCATGATCATCACTTTTAAGTTTTAATCTAACACTTAAGACTAAAACAGTCACGTAAATCACAATATCGGTTTAAATGCACACTCAAGCAACCCCTCAAGATCTCCAACTCATTACAATGAATTTGAACTCCTAACTTACATAAATTCTTGATGCTGGTCAGTCCAAATCTTTATTAGGGTCATTAATCTGTTAAAATCCTTTTAACTCGAAAATGGTCTTTTGGATAGAATAGAATGTCTTATTAACTTGGCAATTGATATCTACGCCACTGTTCAAATCTCTCTCCTTGTGTATTTGGTAGGGCTTATGTGCAATTGGTTAATGTGAACCTTTTTAAAAAGGGGTTTTTTCTTCATTAAGCTGGCTCCCCTGGGGGAGTCAAGCTATGCTAAACATCCTATGAATGAAGTTATATGCTTCTTTCTTTTTGTGGAAAACGAGTTGCTCTAGCCCTCCTGTTGCAGCGCAAAAACAAAAATTAAGAATAAGCAAAATATAAAAACTAACATTCAGACACAAAAGTTTAAAAATAAGGTGAGAAAAAAAATCTGTACATTTGAGATTGCAAAAGTCTAGATTCTAGAACCACTTTTTACTTATATAAACCGTTTGGTTTCAAGTTATATACTCTACTCTTTACAATAAGAATTACAATCTGATTAAAAGCATCAAGTTATAATTTTGAATAAATCTACTAACCTTTATATAAAAGTAAAAGTAGGAAATTTTTTAAAAGTTGCAGGAGGTATGAGCAAGAAATTATTTTATAAACCCAATAAAAGAAACTCAAAAGAGAAAGCGAAAAAACAACATAAGGAAAACCGCAACATGCCTTTTTGGAAATGTCACTCTCCACCACTAAAGCTAAAAAAGAAAAAAAGGAAAAAATGCGGCTGCCTGGTATTGGGCTCGAGTCTCTTCCCAACATAAGTCACAACTACCAGTGAACTAATACAATATAATTATAGCTGGTTTCTATTGATTAATTACTAAGCAAAAGGTAGAATGTTACTGTTCATTCATCCTGCAACATGTTATATAGTATAATAATTGTTGTGTATTGAGGTTTGTTTTTCTTGTATTGTATCCAGCTGCTGTTCCAAATTTGTCAATGGTACATGGTGTAGATAACGAGAAGGTAACTACTTAATCTAGTCTGTACTGTTTTTAGTAGAATACTAATAGTATCTGATGGACACATGCTTAAAATCTTGCAAACTTCTCTTTTATGTTTTAGTAGAATATTAACTCACTATTGCCAGTGTATTTCCATGGCTTTTGGACTTTCAGATTGCAAATCATCTTGATCGTGCAGTTTCAAGCATTGGAAGAAAACCTTTGGCAGTTATGGTCCAAGTAAATACCAGTGGGGAGATATGTAGGTGAAGAACAACAATGCATATATATAGTACTTCCATTAAACGTATTTGTGAGTTATGTGGTTTCTGATGATACCAGATGAAGTAAAATTCTATTTGCTGTTTCTGTTCTATTTTTCAAATCATAAAGTTTTTTGGTCTGAATAGCTAAGAAAAGCCATTTAATCCTTATTACAGTCAGAAATATTCACACTAAGGTTAATTACAACCATTTGTTATGCCACTATTGCAGCAAAATCAGGGATTGAACCAGCAAGTTGTATAGATCTTGTGAAGCATGTTAAGTTTAGCTGCCCAAACCTTGTGTTTTCTGGTTTGATGACTATTGGAATGCCAGATTATACATCCACTCCAGAGAACTTCAGAGTAAATCTCTTATCTTTTCTTTAAAAAATAATAAGCCATGACATGTATTAGTTTTCTAACCCCCTCGACTATCCATGTGGTTAAGAAAGCACTGAAATTTGTTTGATCTCACTTTCTTAATATTCTTGGAGGCTCAGAAATTTAGAGCTGGCAAATTAACCTGTTAATTGCTTACTATAAATCTCTGAAATGTACAAAAAAGTATTTTGGGTCAAACCAACATGTTTGGACGCATTGGCTGGCCTGACCCACTCAATTTTGCACCTCTGCTTTGAACAATAAAGGATGTTTTAGCATGCTTTTTCAATTCACTTTGTATCTATGTGGGGTGAGGATTCTGATTTTTTAAAATGGTACAGACTCTATCGAGGTGCAGAGCTGAAATCTGCAAGGAACTTGGGATGCCTGAAAACCAGTGTGAACTTTCAATGGGCATGTCTGGGGACTTTGAACTAGCGGTGAGGAATATATCTAGCTAGTAGTTATGTAAAGATGGATTAATTTGGCCTTTATTTTGATGCTAATGGATCAAACGGGTTAAGGGGTTTAAATTTAGCCTATCAAAAAATCAATTGTTCATAACCTTCATATTGTTTTATAAAAAAAATGGATCATTATTGTAATTTAGATTTTGTTCTATTTAATTTCAATTCTTTATAAAATTTTAAAAAGGCCAAATTATTTATCTATATGGCAAGAAGACTCCAGAATCTTGATAGCCTACATCTATCTAATGTTCATCCATTACCAAAACCATACAAACTGCCTGTTTTGCCACATAATTAATCTATCTATATAGCTGGAAGACACCAGGATCTTGATAACCCTTCTGTTTCAATTCTCTTATGATTCAAGATGAATGGTCTGCAGATTTTTGTTTCCTTAATCCCTCATTATGCTACACAACTTTTTTCCTTTGTTGTAGCAATTGTTGCTTTACCATTTGCTCTGATCATGCTAGCAGTAGTTTGGTTTGGACAAAACTGTAGTTTGTTTTCTGGAGTTTGATTATCAATTAGCATCATGACACTGCTATAATCAGTAGTTCACTGCATTCACCAACTGGTCTTTAGCCCAACGGTATTATAGACACTGGATTTCTACAAATCTTAGGTTGCAAGTTCATGTCCTTTTACAGACGTCAGTGCATCAGTTAGTTGACCGTATAAGATGAAAATGGCAAAAGGGGCTGGTGAGTTGGGTAATAGTTCATAATAGCTAATTTTATGGTATGGATTAAAACAGAATGGGTCGGATTGGGTTGACCCATAGATTCTGTGGCCGGTTTATTTTGTATCGTTACAAAAAAAATAAGAATATTTCAGAAGTATAAAGCGAGGTAGTAGATAGTGTGCATTGAATACACTTTAGATGAATTTTAGCTTATTTGACCCGTTTTGTTTTTAGATAATTTTTTTACTGTTTCAACCCATTAGAGAAAAATTTAATCTTTGTTTGGTGGAGAGAACTTGATTAATAAGATATCCTTGTATTGGCAGATTGAAATGGGTAGTACAAACGTAAGGATTGGATCAACCATTTTTGGACCACGGGATTATTCGAAGAAACAGAGTCAGCAATAAGTGTGTTGATGGAAGATCTGGAGCTGAACTACTTATGGTCATGCGTCCACTATTTGATGAACGCTACTTCAAGGTTATACATCGTTTATACTGAGATAATTTATTACAAAGATACATTCTTATTGATTATTATTCTGGATCGAATAGTTGTGTAAAACAGTTGTTTGTAATTAATGTCTAGCAAAGTTTTGTTTTTCTGGTGAATTAAGCTTCTGTTGGATAGATGGTATCCAACCACAGTAGGTTCATAACTAAATTCCATGCTGAATTAGTTATGTTTCATTTACCAACAGATTTCTTTAGACTTATTACCCATTAAGCTTATGAAGTAGGAGCACTATAGTTGAGTCAAGTATTCACAATCAACTGAATCACATATGGTTTTGAACCCATGCCCTTTAACTAGCCTCAGGAAAACTCTCATCAGAGCATGAACAATGCTATTTGACCAGTAGCTAGTCAGTCATATCACAAACACATACTAGGTGCCTAGTTAGATTTACTTGTGAACATGTCACCAATGGTCATCTCAAGTATGTGAAGTAAGACATTCCATCACAATTGAGGCATTTGATGCATGTGAAAACAAGGGTATGTAGGCCTATGGGCTACTTAGTAGTATGTGAAGGACCAGAGAATAGAACTATAAAAATAGAAGAAATGGGGAAACTTGTCTATCCTCTCTCAACTTGGTTGTGATAGACACAAGACCTCGCTTGTCCGTAAAAGCTCCATTTGGAATCATGTCTAGCAAGGTCATACCACAAATCCGCCTCAACATCATCGTTTCTAGCACGTCCGTCCTCATCTCCTGGAGTTTCTTCATTTCCACCACATCATTGGCGGTGAATAACAATAACTTGATATATGAGGTATTGGATTTGCTACTGGAGCTGAATTGTTATGAGATGTCTTCAATGATGGAAGTTTACTTGGTAGAGACAAAAGGTGACCCAAATAGCTCACCTTCAATAGCCTCGTACACACACGAACACTTCATTGATCACCACTCCGGTGCTCATCATATCACACCGCAACCTTCGTGGTTTTGATCAGTATCATAACTAGAACCCTGTTGATCACAAGGATCAAAAAAACAAAATACTCCATGTGAGTAGGGAAGGTTGACGACCAACAGAAACCGAGGAGAGAGAGAGTGATTTAAATTAGGGTATCTAAACCCTAACTTTGTCGTTTTATCTAAACCATAATTTTATGTTATGATTTGTATACAACAATTTTTTATCATACACAAAAATTAAGACTTTTTTTGTCTATACCAACTCACTACCTATTAATATCATCCATAAATTCATGAATATAATAGTCTAAGATAAAACTTTTTATTGTTTTAAGCACATTTTCATTAAAGCCTTTATTGAACCCAACAAGCTTTTAAAATAAAAACTCAATTCCCTTTTGTTTGATTTAAACAAGGGTTTATGTAACCCGCGCTTCGCGGCGGAGTTAAATTAATTTTATCTGAAGTTTAATGTTATTCTTGTTAACTAATATCAAATACAAATTCCGATACACACCATTGTACTGTAATTTGTTAATGAAAAATTAAGAAAATAAAGTGTATAGAGTCAATTACCTTGTGTAAATTCTAGATTTAAGAAATGATGTGGACTAAAAATATCTGGAGATTTCAAATTCTCAAGCCTATCTTAATATAATTACAAAAAATACCCTTGAATATATCATGAAATTTTGCTAATAACTTTGTGAATTGATATATAGTACAACTACTTTAATACCCCGTGTATAACCACGGAGATTATTGATATGAATTTTAAACATTTATGGTGTTAAATCTTAAATGTATAATAAATTCATATATCGATAACAAATCAAGAAACACTCATGAAAATCAGAAGATGATCAAGAAAGAAAATTGACTTACAGATTTGTCCGATAGTTGTTAGCTTTTAGGAAATAAACACAGTTGATTAATAGGTAAAAATTCCAAGAATAATTTGAAACAGGTGATTTTGATTGGTAAAATATATTCTAAAATAATTTAACGATCACATAATGTCTTTCTGAAAATATTCTAAAATAATTTAAAATCATTTTGAAATAGGGGAGTTTCATGAATGTCTTTAATATATAACAGGTTGGTTTAAAATTTGATAAAAACTAATCATTAGCGAAAAAAATAAGACTTTTACAAAATGGTGACAAACAAAGTCAAAACCCAAAACAGTGGTTGAAGTATCGACGTGATGGATGATAAACGTGATATTGTGATACACAACGTTATTGTATTTTTTTTATACAAATCATCGATTAATATGTTACAAGTAGAAGCAATATGGTCAAACATTTATTGGTGATAATTTACAAATATTTTGAACTTATTATAATATATTTTAAATGATAAAACTAACAATTTAATTAATATAATATTTTAAAATATTTAGATTACATAAATAACATGTAATTAATTAACAACAATAAATCAATTAGTTATGATATTTATCCAATTAATAGATGTAATATACGGTTGTTTAATTATTTAGATTTAATATACGATTGTTTAATTATTTAATTGTTTAGAATTTATTGATACTTATTATTGATTAAATTAAAGGTTATCTTTATTTAATTCATATTAGTTTGACTCTAATAAAGTCAAAATCAAAATTTTAGAATTAAAGAAATTAACGGCTAAGATTAAAGTTTTATTAAATAAAGGGTCTAGATCATCTAATTATTGTTTTCAAGTTAGTCTTTTATATATATTAGAAGATTCATTATTTGTATATATTAATACAAATTGGTTCTTAGTATTCTTCGTGTGCGACCATTTAGGACCATGCATGGATAGCAATATGGTCATTAGATTGTAACATGCACACAAAACCAGCATTCTGTGTTTACACGAAAGACTTTAGGGGACGTTTGGTTGACATGAATTGGGTGTAATTGAAATTGAAATTCTTAAATCATAAGATGTGTTTGTTTAACGGAATTGATAGAATAAAATTTGACCATTTCAATAAATTTCTTAAATCAAGGAATCGGGTATTCCTCTCCTAAATGGATGGGATTCTTCACATTTATAAGAAATCTCAAAACATAATTATTGTCTCCTACCTCACCCTACCCTCTCCCACCCCCACCTCCAACCTACCCACCCCACCCCTACACTATCCCTACACTACGTGGCGGCCAGCAACCATGACGGTGGTGGCGATGGTAACAGATGGTAGTGATGATGGTCGCGACGGCGGGTGGTTGGGGTGGTAACAGACAGCGGCGGTGGTGACGGTGGTGGCGGCAATGGTGGTGAATGATAAATTGATGATAATTGGTAGTTAAAATAAAATTTTAGTGTAATATTAAATTCGTCGACCTAGACAGATCTTGGATCAATTCACTTAGTGATCTAATTAAATTGGTCGACCTATCGGATCTCTTATTGGCTAAATGGATCTAGTTTTCAACCCCTTGGATCGTATAAATAGAGCAAATCAGATCTAGCTCAAGATCCGACCCATTTAGGTGGAGTAGGGTGGCTTGGGGTGTGGTGGGTTAGTATAGGTGGTGGGGGTAGGGTACGGTGAGTAACAGGGGCGTCTCGTGAATTTCAAAGGCCATGTGTGAATATAAAAAGTGGGCCCCTTTTTGTACACATATCACGAAAAATTTAGCAAAACTACAACATTTGTTATATTATTAACTAAAACAAACGAACTGTAGTATAAATATTTTATACTACACACTTATATAAATCGTAAAGTTATCTTACCATTATTGTTATCAAAGTTTTGAATAAATTATTCTATTAAGTCTTTCTTGTAACATTTTAAACAACAATTAAGCCTTGAAAAACTTGTTTATGCACATATCAACATTATTAACAACTAAGTCTTGAAAAACTTTTTTATGCACTAGGTCTTGAAAAACTTGTTTATGCACATGTCAACATTAATAACAACTAAGGTGTTGTTTGCTTTTTAAGTCTGAGAAAGTTTGTGAAAAAAAGATGTAGTTTTTAGCTTCTTAAAATAAACAAAAATAAGACAGAATAATGTCTTATGTCTGAGAAAAAATAAACAAATTTATTACAAACATCTGCGGACATATAGACGTTTCTTTGAAATAAATAAATAAACTTATTGGAAAGGTCTGCTCGCCCGGAGACCTTTTTTTAAAATAAAACCTTATTAAAAAAAAACAAACAAAGTCTAAGTCTTAAAAAACTTGTTTATGCACATGTCAACATTATTAGAATAGTCAACAAACTTTATATGCATTAATCGCATTTGAAAATCAATCGATTTGTTTATAATATTTTAACACATCATTAAGTTTGATAGTTTTACCGCGTAATAACGTGTCAAACAGCTGCAACTCCATATAAAGTTTATTTGCATTAAGCTCTAATAGTCTATCATACTTAAGTGCAGCTTCAACACGACTACAACATGACTTAAGATCTTTGTCATCAAATCCCTAATATCTATATTTTTTGGAGCTTATAGAATAACTATATTAAAATAAGCTTCTTAGTATTTCTATTTTATTAAGTAGGATATGAAAAATCATAACATTATATCTATATATAATATATGTATATAAAATTTGGCCCCCCTCTGAAACATGGGTCCTGTGCGAGCGCACCTCCTACACTCTCTTAAAGACACCCCTGGTGAGTAAGGCACATTATGGTGAGATGAGGATAGGAGTAAGGTAAGGTGGTAGAGGTGGGGCAGGGTAGGGTGGTAAAGTGGGGGTAGGGTAGTGGTGGGCCAAGGGTAGGAGTGCAGTAAGCTGGCGGAGGAGGTGTGGTGGTGGTGGTGGTGGTGGTGGAGGGGGTGGGGAGTGGTGGGCGGTTGCTAGTATACTTTATTTTATAGTTTACACGTATTTAATTAATTTATTTTTGGTTAGATTAGAATTACGATATTTACCAAACAAACATTATATACCATTTAATTCAAATACCTATGAATTCTAATTTATATTCATTCCGCTAAAACAAACTTACCCTTATAATATTATCCAAATATATTTCAAATATATTAATCATAAAACTTACAAGAACAATATTTACAGGTTAAGTTGATCGCTAAGCATTTAATGCTTATATTAGTTGATTTACCAATTTTCATGTTAATGTGATTGGCGAAAGCAAAAAGTGTTGTACGTGGATGGATACGAAGATGAGTTATGTTGCACGACAAGTGGTAGTTTATTTGTATTGCTTCCACTAGTATATATACCTTTTGCTAATAGATATTTAAACATGAGCAAAATTACAAATTTTTTTTTTTTTTTTTTTTTTTTGTCATTAGACATCTACTGAAAGATTCTAAATCTAACACACTAATCAGTGAACCTGGCCTATATATTAACACAATCGAAACCTCTCAAAATGATTATTCTTTTGAAGATGATTAACAATCGTTCGAAATTAAAACCCTAGACAAGTGTTCAACTCGTAATCATAGAAATTTCCCAAACAATTCAAACCAAGAAATCATCAAACCAAGACAATATATCAAACCAAAAACAACCTTATTGAACTCAGCATCGACGGAGGTGGAACAATGGTGGATGTGGGGATGTTGTATGGGTGTGTGTGCTTGGCGTGAAAGCTAATTAAGACGATGAGTGTGTGTCCTTTAGCAGTATGACGGAGGTGAGCTATTAGATCAGAGTGAGATGGCGACACTGCAGCAAGCAACGACCAATGACCGGTAATTAAACAAAGAGCATTGGAGAGGTGTCAGAAGTGGTTGTGGGCTTCTGTGAAGAGATATTAAAAGTGGTGGTAAGCTGCTATGGTGGTGGTGAATTACGTCGACCATGAATGGAGAGAGAGAGAGAGAGAGAGAGAGAGAGAGAGAGAGAGAGAGAGAGAGAGAGAGAGAGAGAGAGAGAGAGAGAGAGAGAGAGAGAGAGAGAGAGAGAGAGAGATTGTGATATATATTTTTTGTAGTATTTTATAAGAATTTTAAATATTAATTAAACATTTAAATAAAATTATAAATATTAAATATTAGGAATTAGCGTCATTTGGTAATTTCATTAATTACTGGTTAACGAACCTTTTTAACCTTATCTTCAGAACGGCTAAGATGCCAAATGAATGGAGACGTGTTGGTGCATATTTGTGAATCCCTAGTTCGTATCAATAAAATATATTCATGTTTATTAATTCAAATGTGTTTTGATTAATTGTTTGCATGTTTATACATTCTTAGTGATTCTTTGTGATGATCTTAAGCTTACAAGTACTTAATCATGTGTTGATGTGAGTTTGGAAGTTTAAGTGTGTGTGAAAGTTCATCACGTGCGTGATGTATTCACTGCGTGCGTGGTGAATTCACTACGTGCGTAGTGAAGGTCAACTCGCACGTGGTGATTAGGTCGGTTAATAGGTAATTAATTAACATTAAAATATATAAGGTCGTGCGTATTGAACCAACTACGTACGCAGTGTATTGCACCACGTACGTAGTGAATATTCTACTCTATAAATACCGCCTAATCTCGCATTAGCGCGGGTAACTACGCAAAATCGACGAATCAATCGAGTAATCAACCGGGACCCTTCGTAATCGACCTTATCCGATCTTAAGCCTTAGTAATAGCGACTTTGACCTCATAATTCGTAATCTTAGTGATAAATACGAAAACCAAGGGCAGCCTTAAGCATCTCTGTGTGAGTTCTTAGAGTTTGTTCTTGTTTCTACTCTGTGTGTTTCTTAGTGTTACTGTGTGTCGGACACCTAAGCAGATCATAGTATCCTTAGGAGGTTTGGGAAATAGAATTCCGCGCTATTTCTCATCCTAGATCAGTCCTAGCGTAAGGGTGTTTTAGTTTAGTTTAGAACCCCGCCCCCAACGGTCCTACAAAGTGGTATCAGAGCCTTGTGCTTTGATTGATCACTTTTTCTTTAGGATTTCGTGATCTAGGTGTCGATTAGGCCTGTGTGTTTGTCCTTTTCGTCGTTTTAAACCGGATAGTAGGTCGAAAATAGGTCGTTTTGCGTTAAAAGGGTGTGTTTTTACGTAATCTGTTTGAGTGTTACCCGTGCGAACTGAAGCCTAGTACGTGCGTATTATTCCTCATCACGTGCGTAGTGTGCCTTAGTGACTTAAACAGTTCTTAATCTTTGAATTTTACTCGTACGAAGTAACTGTGTGTGCGTGCGTGGTGACCCTTAGTACGTGCGTGGTGAGTCGTTAATCCTCTAGAATCTTCGATAGGCTGTGTGCTAGTTCGTACGTAGTGACTCTTCAACTCGTGCGTGGTAAATCCATTACGTGCGTGTTGAGTCTGTGTGATAAATTTTTTCCATTAAAAATATCTTAACTACTCCGTGCGTAGTCAGCTCAGTCCGTGCGTACCACTGTCTCAGTTCGTGCGTAGTAACGTCTGTGTGTCTTCGTGTCAGTTCGCATTGAGTATTACCCACTACGTGCGTATTGTGTCCTGTTCGTGCGTAGTACTGTGTGTTTCGTGCGTTGTGCTGTGTGTTCGTGTGAAGTTCCTTCCCACTCCGTGTGTGTTGAATCTGTGTGGTCTATCAAATCCTAATTTCCGTCTGTGTGTTCTCAGCTCTTGATTACTGAAATGGCATCAAAACAGACAGCAGTTTTAAACAACTTATTATTAGACAGTGAAATGGGGAGTGCCAATAAAGTACCTAAACTGTTGACCATGGAAGACTATCCTATGTGGAAGCCCAGGTTCGAAATATTCCTCGATGGCCTTGATTGTAGACTTCGGAGAGCAATAAGCACCGATTATATGGTTCCCAAGGGGGAGAGAAATATTGAAACCCCCTATGATGGAATGACTGTTGCACAGAAGAGCAGTCATGATGCAGAGAAGAAGGCCTATGCTCAGTTAATCCAGGCGATTCCTAATGAGATCTTTCATCAATTTAGAAGATATAAAACTTCCCACAGCCTGTGGAGAGCACTAGAGAAAAGAAATGAGGGAAATGCCGCCCTCAAGGAATTGAAAGCAAGTCAATTGAGAAAGGAATTAGATCATTTCATGGCTACGAGAGATGAGAAAATTCCTTCTCTCATTACAAGATATAATCATCTTCTCAGTGAACTGGACATTCTGGGTGTTACTGTTCCAGAGAAGCAGCAGGTGGAAATTTTGGCAAAAGCCTTGCCCAAGAGTTGGCGGCCATATATTATGATATTGAAGAATAGTAGTGGTTTTGACGGGATGGATCTAAATGATTTCATCACCAAGTTGAAAGAGCAAGAGCAGGAGGAACAAAATTTGGATTCCATGTCCAGTTATCAACAAAATCCTTCTCTCTACTACTCTGGAGCACCTGTACCGTCATCCACTTCTTCAAATGCCCCTTTACAATCTGCCTATGTGAGTAATGTAAATGAATCTGGCAGATCTACATCTGAAGCTTCATCTTCTGGGCCATCCTATACTGTGTCTACTTCTGGATTCAATGCCGAGCATTTCAAGTATGGGAGTGCAGATGAAGTTAAAACACATATGAGCATGCTAAGTGCACTAGTCTCCTCTTATGATGATCTACTGAAGGGGAAGATTGGTAATGCTCATCTAACACAAGAGGACTATGACCAGATCGATGATGATGAGATGGAAAGACAAGATATCCTCTGGTCATATGCGAACATAGTCAGGAGGGCGAGAGCGTATGAGAAAAGAACAGGGAAGCAGATATCAGCAACAAAGGATACCAAACTCGGTTTTGATAAGTCTGCTGTAACATGCTATAACTGTGGGGAAAAAGGCCATTTCGCGAGAGAATGCGATAAGCCAAAGAGTGTGGGACCAAGGTATCCGTTCAAAACCAGTCCTGGCAGCAGATCATCTTCCTCTACAACCATAAAGTCTGAATCAACTCCAACACCGGCTAAGGCAATGGCAGTTGTTCAAAAGGACGAGGGAATTGACTGGTCAGTACAATTTGGGAATGATGGTGCTGATATTAATGTGGCAAATGTTCATGTGTTGAACGAAGATTCTCAATCCGAGACAGAAAGTTACTCAAGTGAAGAAGAATCAATTGCCAACGTTGATGATGAACCAGCCTCGATTCCAGCTGCAGGAGAGACACCAGTGAAAGTTCGTGCCAATGAGTCAAACCAAAAGGTGTGCAGTTGTGGTCAATCATCCGAGGAAAAGGTATGTACTTTTGGCTTACCTTCTGGTTCTTGTAATGATTATGTAAAACAGATAGTGTTCCTAAAGTCTACAATTTCAGAGCTCACTTCTAAGTTAGATAAAAACCTGTTAATCAAAGAAAGAGAAAAACAATTAAAAGAAAAGAATGAAAGTCTAGGCAAACAGGTGCAAGAACTAGGTGTGGCTCTGTTAAATAAACAGGATGCTATAGTGTTTTACATAAATGAGATTGATAAGCTGAAACGAGACCTTGCTACTTCAAAGGTCGATTATGAGACTCTGAGTCAAAAACTCAAAAGTTATTCCATGTCTTCTTACTTATTTGAGTACATAATCGATCAGAGAGGTCAAGGTACTGATTCAGAAAAGAACAAGAAGTTATACTCTAAATGTCCACCACCAGTGTTAAATCAACTGGTGAATGATGATGTTCACTCTGAATCTGACCCACTACTCACAAAGATTGATGAATCTTCTACATCAACCCTAAAAGAGGATTTAAAGTTACACGAGAATGTGGGTGAGCCTCAGAAGAATGAGGTTCAGCAAGAAGAAATCAAAAAGCTGAACCAGGCATAAGAGAACTGTTGGCTAGTTCTAATGTGAAAGGTCCGTTGATGCATCGTATCCACGATGCTCTTCGGAAATTTGAAAAGGAGGGTGTAAAGTCTCCTGATACCCGTCCATACCAAGAGGTCAAAATTTTACCCAAACATCAAGGGTTAGGGTATCGATCTCAAAGGATGTCGAAAGGTTCTGTAAAGCAATATCCAGACAGGATTTTCTATGTGTGCAGGTGACCTGGTCACCTCAGTTACGAGTGTGATTAGCAGCCACATCAGCGCTGTAACAGGAAAGTTGAGACTTTTCAAAAGAATAAAACGTTTACTAAAAACAATCAAAACTCAACTCTTCCAGTTCAGCATCAAAGGACAAACAGGGATACCATAAGAAAATCTAAAAATCCCGAAGTTGTTAGCAAAAGAAAATCTTCACTCAATCAGACTTCTAAGTGGACTAACAAATTGTGTGTTCAAATGTCTAAGGATTCGAGTGACAGGTTCAGCAATGCTGCTGAAAAGACTGGAACGTGGATGAAACTTCCAGTGATTGGAGAAGACGGGAAACCCATGACTATTCGGGCTTGGGTTCCTAATGCTTTCTAATTTTCTCTTCTATGTGAAGGGAGTCCACTGCTATAATCAAGTGTGAGGTATTTGTGACTGTGTGTCTATTTTCTGTGTGACTAAATTGTTCGTTTGTCTTTCAGTTTTGATTTCTGTGTGTTTTTGCGCTTCTATTTTCTTAGTTTCTAGTTGTTTCGTATTTTAGGGGGAGATATTTCAGAAAACTTAGAAAATACAAAAAAATCAGAAAACTTAGAAAATACAAAAAAAATCAGAAAACTTAGAAAAAAAAAATCAGAAAACTTAGAAAATACAAAAAAATCAGAAAAACGATAATGAGAAGTTGATCCAACTCAAATGGAAAATGATGGTACACTGGCTTTCAATACAAAGTATGTCTAGTAAAATTAGGACTGAAGACATGTACATATTCTTGAGAAAACTGTCTGAAAATTTGAGTCAAATCAGATGAGAAACAGATGGCGTGTAAGGCATATGATGAGAGTCTAGGCTGACAAGTGGTTATGCATGTAGAAATCCATCAAAGATTCAAACTATCGAGACATTCCAAGTCTACAAATCAATAACAGTTGAGACTAACTTAGTCTGGTGCACACACCTATTACCATGCCAAATGTGCTTAGATGAAAATGAGCAAAATGTAAAAAGAGGGTGAAAATTGACCCCAATCTGAGATGTCAAAAGAAATAGATACATTGATCTATCAATGTTGAATTGTCAAAGAGCATAAAATGCAGTGACAAAAGCTACATTGATCTATTAGTGTTGAATTGTCAAAGAGCATAAAATGCATTGACAAAAGCTCAGCAAAAAAAATGTCTAGAGAGGTGAAAAATTGACCTCCATGTCAAAGAGCATAAAATGCGTTGACAAAATCACAAAGCACATAAGCATGGTGGTTGGGTAATCAAGTTGTGCATTCTACTGAGTAAGTCAAAACACTGTGAGATTTTAAAGGAGATAGTCTTAACCATGTACTCAGTTCTAGATAATTAGAAAATGTTGAAATCAAATCTGTCATTATCTGAGGAAAGTTAGATTGACAGACAGAAATTGAGGGAGTATGTTTGTGCCTAAGGTTCTGAAATGAATGATAACTAAGTATAGATGTGCTGGTACTGATTCCATCTTGGAACCTTCTCACAAAAAGATTTAATTTTTCAGTAATTCATTTCTTCTGCAATTTAATTTAATTCAGTTATTTCTTTTTAGTTATTTTCATTTCTGTCTTTTATTTTTAAGTCTTTAAATAATTGAATTTAGATTTCCAAAAATAAGTTGTTAATAGTTTGCAATTTTTATTTCGTTTCTGTTTAGAAAAATTCAAAAAGAGTTCTAGTGTGTTCTTAATCATTCTTAGTGTTTTGATTAGGGGGAGTTTGTTCTGTTTACATTTCCTTCATCTCACTTTGATGTGTTTTGCTTAAATGTTTATAAGTGATCTTGAAGTTACTGACAGTTTATTGCTGAGTGCAGTACTAACAGTATTCAGGTTCACAGATGAGAAACTCATTACATGCGAAATGGAACTCCACTAAGCACGAGTTACAACTCACATCGTGTGTAGTGCAGGTAAGGGCATGACGAAAGGTATTCGTTATGAATTTTGCTTTGTGCATTTTACTTTGTGGAATTTTTGCTTAGTGCAATGGTTATTGGTAGAACTAGGTCTTAGGGGGAGTTTGTTGGTGCATATTTGTGAATCCCTAGTTCGTATCAATAAAATATATTCATGTTTATTAATTCAAATGTGTTTTGATTAATTGTTTGCATGTTTATACATTCTTAGTGATTCTTTGTGATGATCTTAAGCTTACAAGTACTTAATCATGTGTTGATGTGAGTTTGGAAGTTTAAGTGTGTGTGAAAGTTCATCACGTGCGTGATGTATTCACTGCGTGCGTGGTGAATTCACTACGTGCGTAGTGAAGGTCAACTCGCACGTGGTGATTAGGTCGGTTAATAGGTAATTAATTAACATTAAAATATATAAGGTCGTGCGTATTGAACCAACTACGTACGCAGTGTATTGCACCACGTACGTAGTGAATATTCTACTCTATAAATACCGCCTAATCTCGCATTAGCGCGGGTAACTACGCAAAATCGACGAATCAATCGAGTAATCAACCGGGACCCTTCGTAATCGACCTTATCCGATCTTAAGCCTTAGTAATAGCGACTTTGACCTCATAATTCGTAATCTTAGTGATAAATACGAAAACCAAGGGCAGCCTTAAGCATCTCTGTGTGAGTTCTTAGAGTTTGTTCTTGTTTCTACTCTGTGTGTTTCTTAGTGTTACTGTGTGCCGGACACCTAAGCAGATCATAGTATCCTTAGGAGGTTTGGGAAATAGAATTCCGCGCTATTTCTCATCCTAGATCAGTCCTAGCGTAAGGGTGTTTTAGTTTAGTTTAGAACCCCGCCCCCAACGGTCCTACAAGACGCAGTGTCGTTATACCAATTTTCAAGAACAAAGGAGACTCCCAGAGTTGTGAGAACTATCGTGGTATAAAACTTCTGAGTCATACTATGAAGCTGTGAGAAAGGGTGATAGAAAACAGGCTGAGACGCGAAACTAGAGTTTCAGATAACCAGTTCGGCTTTATGCCAGGGAGGTCTTCGATAGAAGCAGTGCATCTGATTAGAAACCTAGTGGAAAAGCATAGGGAGAGACAACGAGATTTACATATGGTGTTCTTAGATATAGAGAAAGCTTACGACAGTGTACCTAGGGAACTTATCTGGAAGACCCTTAACGATAGAAGAATCACTGGGAGATACATTAGGGTTTTAAGAGACATGTATGATGGTTCGATGTCTTGTGTGTCCACCCCTGTAGGAGACACAGAGTACTTTCCGGTGGTACGGGGCCTGCACCAAGGGTCAGCTCTTAGCCCTTTCCTTTTTGCAATCATTCTAGACGAGCTTACGACTAGTATCCAAGGAGGTATACCTTGGTGTATGATTTTCGCAGACGACGTAGTTTTGGTCTCTGATTCGAAGGAGGATTTGAACAGACGTTTAGAACAGTGGAGGACTACACTAGAGAATTCAGGACTTAGGATTAGCCGGGGTAAGACCGAATATCTCTATTGTCAATTCAGCAAGACAACAACCGAAGAGGGTCTATACCTCCGCCTTGAGGACCAAGTGTTGAGACCCCAAGACTCCTTTAGGTACCTAGGCTCCATTCTACATAAAACAGGGAGGGTGGACGAGGACGTCATTAATCGTATCCAAGCGGTGTGGAGCAAGTGGAGAGCGGCTTCTGGAGTTCTATGCGACAAGAAAGTTCCTCTTAAACTTAAAGGAAAATTTTACAGATTAGCTGTTAGACCGGCCATGTTATATGGATCCGAGTGTTGGCCCCTGAAAAAGGCACAAGCAGAGAAGATGGAAGTGGCCGAGATGAGGATGCTTAGATGGATCTGCGGGAAGACTTTGATGGATAAAATCCTGGTGAGTGTCTTTAGAACCGAATTAGGTGTAACGTCTATTGGCAAAAAGCTGAGGGAAGGTAGACTACGGTGGTTTGGCCATGTTAAAAGGAGACAGCCAACTGCACCAGTAAGGAGAACGGAAGTGATTGTAGTTGAAGGTACTAGGAGGCGTGGTCGTCCTTTTATGAGGTGGGAAGATAGAGTGAAAGCTGATTTACAGGAGCTTTCTCTTTCCGAAGACATGATCTCAGATAGGGTGTCTTGGAGGAGGAGGATTAAGATTCAGGGTTAGGAGGTGTAGAGCCGTCACCTAGCTACTTAGGGTTTAGGGAGGTATATATATATTTTTATATATATATATTTATATATATATATATGTTTTTTTAGCCTTAGTTGTTGATTTTATCTTACTTTTTTCCTCCTTTTCACCTAGTTTTTTGTTTTCTTTGATTTATATTTTGTTTTACTTTATTTTATTTTTTACTATTTTCTTGTTCTTATCTTTGTGGCCGGAGGTCCTTTTCAGGAAACAATCTCTCTACATTTTAGTGGGGGTATGATTGTCTACGCTTTTACCTCTCCCATACCCCGCTCATGCGGGATTGGGTACCGTTGTTGTTGTTGGTAATTTCATTAATTGGAGAATTGTAATTTCATTAAATTTGCAATAGATCGGGGTTGAAGAGACCAACCTTGTAAATTTTGAACCATATTCGTGATTTGAAGTAAACATTAAAAACCAAAAATGTAATTCTCTTTCAATACGTTTAGACATGTGTATATTTGTATCAAATAAAATCATTTCTGACTGTTTTTAAGAAATGATGTTATAAAAATATGTTCTTGAGAAATTATATTATTCCAAAAATTACAAAGAGATCAGATTTAAGTTAGTAATTTTTTGGTGTACATATGTGAAAAAAAATATTATGGGGCATTACAGAACTTATAATGCATGATATCACATGAACATATCCCCATATGGTTTACCTTGAATTCCAATAAAAAACACGTCAAATATTTTGTTTTCACATATCGACAATCACTTATATTACTATTATATAATACATTTATAATTTTTCCTTAATCTCTTAAATTTTAATTCATTTAAATTTACTAAAATATCCTTTATTCATTCATTCCAAAACTGTGTGCGTGAAGCAAAACTCCACCCTTTGTTGACACATTTTACGGTGCTTGTTTTCTTTGATAATTTCTTACTAGAATCCTTGCATCATGATCAAGACAGCCATCTAATTCGTACCCTTGAGACTCCATTTCTCCTTAAGATCAAGAGCATTATTATCTGCTCAAACCAAGATTGAAGAAGGGATTTAATCAAGTTAGTGCATATTTTTGGTTTCAAGATGAAACCTTTTTGCAAAATGCAAAATTAACCATTTCAAATAATAACCACACGGGCCCTTCTATCTCACCTTTTTTAGGACACGCTTCAATAGATTAAGAGATTGCTAAATAAATGTGTACAAATTCACAACAAATTCAAAAATCACAATTCACAAAAGAACGACCCCAATCATAACTCATAAGTTTGAAACTATTTGTGATTCAAAGGTAGAACAAAATTTACAGATTCTAAGTTTCAACTATATATTTGCGATTTGCGATGTGCATACGGGTCTGAATCAAATCTTGAGAAGTTGAACTGATGAACAAATCGACGGTTGTTACTCGTTTAGGGCTTAAGAGATGAACACCGATTGGTGATTTGCAATTATCATGAGCCGATTATTCGAGGATTTAATTGATTTGACGATAATTTAGGAGATAAACCGATCATGAAGGAGTTGTGAGCGAAATCTTGAATGAGCCGATTAAGGGAATGATGCGAATAGCAATACATGAGTTGATTTCCGATTTTTGGTTCATTATTTGAGCTCATTCCTCACAATTCATGAGCTTAATATCTATTTTTGTTGGGCTGAATACATATGCTTAAAATTACTAGTGGGACCCCAAAATTTTTGGACCCAGGGCCGGCCCTGATCTGCTGAGTTGGAGTTCTAACCTCTCCGACATCTCTTCTGCTCCTATCGACTTGATCCCACCTATTAACGACCCTTCCCCCGTCGACTTTGCTTCACCATCTCCAAGACTCCAATAATACATCTCCAACCATTTTAACGAGTTTCGAATCTCAGGCGAGTTATTTCTAAAACAAACAAATTATATTGCCTTAATAGCATTTTTAACACTTATATACCTAAAATATGTTTAAAAGATGTAAAAAATCTAAATCATGCACTAAATCAATCGGAAAAAGGGTAAATTACCGAAAAAGACAACTTAAATATCAAAATTTGTCAATAAAGTTAATATCTAGTTTTTTAAACGGAGAAATGATTCTAAATATCAGTTTCTAACAAAAAAAGTATGATAGCCTAATTAACGTGTATATGGAAACTATAACCGTCTCAAACCCATTGAAGTTTTTTTTTTTTTTGAAATAAATCTTATACCCAGACCATTAACATTTCCCGTCAAAAGTTTCAAGTCTGGGTATTTCTGTCAAAATCATGTATTTTTGTTATACCTACAAGTGACCAAGGTGAATGGTTTAGGCTAACTTAATTTTAATTGTCCTTTCTAGATTTTGACACAGGAAAGAGCTAATAATTTTTAGGTTATGTTGAGCCTCCATAATGTTCAATTATCTTTGTACCGAACTCACTTATAGTTATTATTTTTTTTATTTTACCATTAATTACACATTAGGGGTGTGCATGGGACGGTTTGGGGTGGTTTTAAGCTCAAACCGAATCCAATCCGCTAATTCGGTTTTAGAATTTTTAAACCCAATGGTTTTGGTTTCAGTTTTGGCGGATTCTGGTCATTAACGGTTTGGTTTCGGTTTTAAAATCGAACCCACTTGGTTTTAAACATTAATATCAAATTTCTTGTAGTAACCTTCATATTTATAACATTATATACAAATTTCAGTACAATATCTAATTTATAACATTAATTCAATGTCTAATAACATTCTTTAACACTAAATACAATTTTCAACTAAAAAATTCAAAACATAAAAAAAGTTCTGTATAATATAATCATATGTATTATATAATCATAATATAATTGAACTTTGAAATATATAATAGTCTTCATTGACTTTTATTTAAAACAATAAAAATAATATATATATATATATATATATATATATATATATATATATATATATATATATATATATATATATATATATATATTAAACATTAATGGGGCGGTTTCTAGTTAAAAACCGAAACCAAACCGAACCCATCGGTTTCTGCAAAATTGAAAACCAAACCATCGGTTTTGAAATGGTTTCGGTTTTATCGGTTCGGTTTTATTTTTTTTAACAGACACCCCTATTACACATATTAAAATTTGTAAGTTTTCAAAGTTATCTAGTAAATTTTCAATTCATCTGGTATGTTAAATGATTCAAGGGAAAATATATGATATTTTATTTCATTACAAAAAACTAATCTTTTTGCCACCACAAAAGTCTTCTCAGATGTCATCGCTATGCAACTTTGAGACGATATGTTGCGCTAAGCGTCGTAGCAAAAAGTTTGTCTCAATCAGCAAATAGCGACGCCTTTGAGAAATTTTCAATTAAAATAAAACCAAGTATAATACGACCTTATTGTTGGGTGTGACTTGATTAGCGGTATGGTATTTGAAACTATAATTAATCGGAAGCTCGTAAACATAAATTGCTGGGTTTTATTAATTCAAATGTTTGCATGGGATTAATATCCATGGAATGAATATGCATGGCAATTAAATTATGCATGGTTATGAATTAATATGGATGAAGGCATTTCGAGGCAGTATATGGCACGTGGGTTAAATTTGAAATTCAAATTTGAATTTCATGTTTATCTTAGATTAACTTGTTTCGAGATATACGGCCGATTAGATTTTGGTGATTATCTAATGTATTTGAGTTGGATTAGGATAGTAGTTTGTTCCCTATAAATACCAAGGCTAGGGTGAAGTCATATGTACATCGAAATATCTCTGGAGTCATAATAAAGAAGTCTCTGTTCCTGCCCGTGGACATAGGTCGTGTTTGGACCGAACCACGTTAAATCTCGTGTTTGTTTATTTTCTGTTTTCCGTACTATTCTAACGCTGGTATTAGGTGTCTCGATCCTAACAAGTGGTATCAGAGCCACGGTTCTGTTCACCGGGCTCGCGTATTTGTTGATTGTGAAGATGTCATCTTTGAAGTTTGATTTGGAGAAATTCAATTGCTCAAACGATTTCATGTTGTGGAAGGTAAAGATGAAGGCTCTTCTGGTTCAGCATGGTTGAGCGGTGGCGTTAGAAGGAGAAGATAAACTTCCGAAGGAGATGACAGAGGATGTTAAGAGAGACGTTCTAGCAAAAGCGTATTCGGCGATTTTGCTGTGTTTGGCTGATGAGGTATTGAGAGAGGTGGTGGATGAAACAACGGCTGCAGGTATGTGGGAGAAGCTGTGTGAGAAGTATCAAAAGAATACCCTCACGAATAAGCTTTATTAGAAGCAGAGGTTGTATACCCTCCGGATGTTAGAAGGTACCCAGGTAAAAGATCATTTGGATAATTTTAACCGTATTACCCTTGATTTGAAGGCTGTGGGTGTTAAAATTGATGATGAAGATCTTGCCCTGATGTTGATGTGTTCACTACCGCATTCGTATGAGAACTTTGTTGATACCATGATGTATGGTAGGTCAACAATTTTTGTTGCTGAAGTTAAGGATGCCTTGTTGTCGAAGGAACTCAAGCTTAAGGTTTCTTGTAATGAGGGGGAGTCCGGTTCAGGTTTATACGCGGGTAGGGGAAAGACACATGGTGGAATGGGTAGAATGGGGGAGTCGCGTTCGAAAATAAAATCCACGAGAAAGGTAATGTGTTATCACTGTAAGGAGTTTGGTCACAACAGGAGAGACTGTCCTAAAAAGGGAGATGGTAATGTGGTTCAGGAAGATGAAGACATAGGCGATGCTTTGACTGTATGCACGGATAGTAGTCCTGCAGATACGTGGATATTTGATACGGGTGCCTCTCATCACATGGCGTTCTCACGTGATCTGTTTACTTCCTTTAAGAAGTGGATCGGTAAGGTGAAGCTGGGGGACGATGGGATTCGGAGTGTCAAAGGTAGTGGTATGGTGCAGGTTAAGTTGCATGATGGAGTGGTGAAGCGGTTTAATTATTCGTATGTCTCAGATCTTCGGAGGAATCTGATTTCCCTTGATACTTTCGCTAGAAATGAATATGAATATTCTGGTAAAGAGGGTGGACTGAAGGTTTCTCGGGATGCTCGAGTGATAATGCGGGGCAGGCTGCGACGTGGTATTTATGTTCTGGAGGGCAGTTATTCGGGTGAAATGACGGCTGTACTGAACTTGGAGCGGAAAATTGACCTGACGAAGTCGAGACGACACGGGTGGAGTTGGTCTCCGGTTAAGTCGCGCGACGCGGTGTCGGACTTCGTGGATCGGACAAGGAGGTAGTCCCTTCGGGGAGGTTGGCAGATGAGAGACGGTTCTTTGGTGATGACGGTTGACAGTTGAGGGTCATGGGAGATCGTCAGATCTCGGTTGACTGGTGAAGGGTATTCAAGTCAAGGGGGAAATTGTGGGGTGTGACTTGATTAGCGGTACGGTATTTGAAACTATAATTAATCGGAAGCTCGTAAACATAAATTGTCGGGTTTTATTAATTCAAATGTTTGCATGGGATTAATATCCATGGAATGAATATGCATGGCAATTAACTTATGCATGGTTATGAATTAATATGGATGAAGGCATTTCGAGGCAGTATATGGCACGTGGGTTAAATTTGAAATTCAAATTTGAATTTCATGTTTATCTTAGATTAACTTGTCACACCCCGCTAAAGCGGGAACACGAGATGTCACAGCAATAGGTCTCATAGTACAAGGTAACAGAAAATTTCCAACCATAACAGAATAATTAAGATAAAATCAAAATACAATTATCCAAATACAGTACTGATAATAGAATATTGTCTTTGATATAAAAATAAAAGTAGCCGATTGGAAATTGGTTTCATGAAATCCACACATGATATGCTCTAATGTGCTCTAAGACCTAGCGAAGGTTACCTGAAAGGCATGAGTAAAAGAGAGGTCAACTACGAGAGTTGGTGAGGACACAAGTTTATATGCACAAAATTTTAATGCGAAAGTAATAAAGTATAATGTTGGGGTTTTGAACCCAACGAATTTTTGTAAGGATGGAGACGTTAATCCAACCACAGTTTATTGCCTGATTTATAAGCGTGGTTTTTGAGTATACATGGGATGTTTTACTAAGCTTGAACCATTTTTCCAATCCTATCGACATACTGCCTTGATATTATATTTTATTAACCCCAACGCCCAAATTATATGACGTTGGAAATAGGTAAAGTACACCTATAGTTCGTCAACCATAAGTGGGGGATGTCGACCCCAAATAGCGTTATCTACTAATACCATAGGCCCCTTTAGTTGTAGTTAATGGATAATGTATTAAAACTCAAGTACATCAACAAGTATAATACTACCATACATGCGTAATTTAAATATTTTTGATGACAATAAATAAAACATTTATATTCATGCTTTCACCCCAAATATTTGAGTAAACATACTTAAAAAGGGGTTGTGAACACTCACCTTTCGTGAAGCTTGGTAAGTAATAGGAAGTCCTACTAGTTCTTTAAATTCGTCAACACCTTTATCCTATTATGTTAAATGTCCACCGTAAGGTCCTTATTAGAGTACAACTCTTTATAAAGGTATTATGTTAATATTTGAAGTATTTTAAAGTCTAGATAATTCTCACTTGTAGTTGTTATCATTAACTCTATTTATATTTATCTTATACATATAGATATTATATATGCGAAAATATATATATATATCAGTATATAGTTGAGTTTTTGAAAACATGCAACACTCATATATGTATATATATATCATTTATGTAAAACTTGTCTTATATGTACATTAATGAAATAAATAAATATATATATATATATATATATATATATATATATATATATATATATATATATATATATATATATATATATATATATATATATATATAGTAATTTTTAAAGAGGATAAGGACACACAACATTATTATATGTATTTATGACTAACTTTGATAATGTATGAATACATTATAGAGTTATCTTCTTTAATAAGAACGCATAAATATATATAATAAAAGTATATCTTTTGTTTATATCTTACTACATAATAGCATATTTTATAGTTTTTAAAATCAAACACACATACATGCATAATCATAAATATATATATATATTTATACATGATTTTTGAAATCATCAAGAACTTTTATACTTATCATAAGTAGATACTTGCATGCAAGGTTAAACATTGTAAGTCTTTGTAAATTTGCAATCCTTGATTATTACCCACCATTTTCACCAATCTTTTTCAATACGAAGAATGAGGTTAACCATATGCATGTTTCTTGCCTTACAACATTTGGTAGGATTAACTCCATACATCAAATGGTAGTACAAAGTCCTTTAATCGGATGTTACATGCATGTGTTTGTAAGATCTAACCACATGCATGCTTATTGCCTTACAACATTTGGTAGGATTAAATCCATACTTCAAACAGTAGTACAAAGTCCTTTAAATCGGATTGCATGCATGTGTTTATATGTTGATCTTCTTGTATTCAAGAAGAGGTTAAGAGAAGAGGATGATGAATATGGTGGATTTTTCCCAAGGGACTACAAATGTACAAGAACTAGTAGTAAGGGTAGTGATTATACCTTCAAGATAGTAAACTACTTGAAGAAAGAGTGGCTCCTTCCTATTGATCTTCTTGAGAACTTGAAGAGAGAATTTGAGAGAGAGTGAGAGTGTAAGAAAGTGAGAAGTGAAATGGGTGAAGAAATGAGAAGGGTTGTGTTGGTATTTATAGGCAAAAAAAAAGAGGAGGGGGGGGGGGGGTGAGGGTGGTGAGGGTGATGATGGTGGTGGTTGAGTGTAGAAGTTGGTAAAATGATGATAATTTGACTTTTATTATTATAATATTATATTTATTATTATTATTATTAATATTATTATTAATATTATAAATATAATGTAGGATAAACATCTTTAATATGTTTATTATTACATTACATTTTATTAATAGTGTACATAAAATGTACTTGCTACTTATTTATAATTATAATGGACATTTAAACATGTAATATGATTTTTAGGTAAGACGTAAAGTATTTTTTTTACAAGAACTAGGACTTTTATTTATATACTTACGCTACGAAAGGTAATTCTAAATCATCGAGAACTTATCGAATTTTAAACTTAAAGTATATGGGACAAACCTTTTTATGATTTGGTGACGGTTGTCACATAACTTGTTTCGAGATATACGGCCGATTAGATTTTGGTGATTATCTAATGTATTTGAGTTGGATTAGGATTCTAGTTTGTTCCCTATAAATACCAAGGCTAGGGTGAAGTCATAAGTACATCGAAATATCTCTGGAGTCATAATAAAGAAGTCTCTGTTCCTGCCCGTGGACATAGGTCGTGTTTGGACCGAACCACGTTAAATCTCGTGTTCGTTTATTTTCTGTTTTCCGTACTATTCTAACGCTGGTATTAGGTGTCTCAATCCTAACAAGTGGTATCAGAGCCACGGTTCTGTTCACCGGGCTCGCGTATTTGTTGATTGTGAAGATGTCATCTTTGAAGTTTGATTTGTAGAAATTCAATTGCTCAAACGATTTCATGTTGTGGAAGGTAAAGATGAAGGCTCTTCTGGTTCAGCATGGTTGCGCGGTGGCGTTAGAAGGAGAAGATAAACTTCCGAAGGAGATGACGGAGGATGTTAAGAGAGACGTTCTAGCAAAAGCGTATTCGGCGATTTTGCTGTGTTTGGCTGATGAGGTATTGAGGGAGGTGGTGGATGAAACAACGGCTGCAGGTATGTGGGAGAAGCTGTGTGAGAAGTATCAAAAGAATACCCTCACGAATAAGCTTTATCAGAAGCAGAGGTTGTATACCCTCCGGATGTTAGAAGGTACCCAGGTAAAAGATCATTTGGATAATTTTAACCGTATTACCCTTGATTTGAAGGCTGTGGGTGTTAAAATTGATGATGAAGATCTTGCCCTGATGTTGATGTGTTCACTACCGCATTCGTATGAGAACTTTGTTGATACCATGATGAATGGTAGGTCAACAATTTCTGTTACTGAAGTTAAGGATGCCTTGTTGTCGAAGGAACTCAAGATTAAGGTTTCTTGTAATGAGGGGGAGTCCGGTTCAGGTTTATACGTAGGTAGGGGAATGACACATGGTGGAATAGGTAGACTGGGGGAGTCGCGTTCGAAAATAAAATCCACGAGAAAGGTAATGTGTTACCATTGTAAGGAGTTTGGTCACATCAGGAGAGACTGTCCTAAAAAGGGAGATGGTAATGTGGTTCAGGAAGATGAAGACATAGGCGATGCTTTGACTGTATGCACGGATAGTAGTCCTGCAGATACGTGGATATTTGATACGGGTGCCTCTCATCACATGGCGTTCTCACGTGATCTGTTTACTTCCTTTAAGAAGTGGAACGGTAAGGTGAAGCTGGGGGACGATGGGATTCGGAGTGTCAAAGGTAGTGGTATGGTGCAGGTTAAGTTGCATGATGGAGTGGTCAAGCTGTTTAATTGCTGGTATGTCCTGGATCTTCGGAGGAATCTGATTTCCCTTGGTACTTTGGCTAGAAATGAATATGAATATTCTGGTAAAGGGGGTGGACTGAAGGTTTCTCGGGATGCTCGAGTGATAATGCGGGGCAGGCTGCGACGTGGTATTTACGTTCTGGAGGGCAGTTCTGCGAGTGGAATGACTGTTGTACCGAACTTGGAGCGGAAAATTGACCTGACGAAGTCGAGACGACACGGGTGGAGTTGGTCTCCGGTTAAGTCGCGCGACGCGGTGTCGGACTTCGTGGCTCGGACAAGGAGGTAGTCTCTTCGGGGAGGTTGGCAGATGAGAGACGGTTCTTTGGTGATGATGGTTGACGGTTGAGGACTCGGGTCATGGGAGATCGTCAGATCTCGGTTGACTGGTGAAGGGTACTCAAGTCAAGGGGGGAGATTGTTGGGTGTGACTTGATTAGCGGTACGGTATTTGAAACTAGAATTAATCGGAAGCTCGTAAATGTAAATGCCGGGTTTTATTAATTCAAATGTTTGCTTGGGATTAATATGCATGGAATGAATATGCATGGCAATTAAATTATGCATGGTTATGAATTAATATGGATGAAGGCATTTCGAGGCAGTATATAGCACGTTTATCTTAGATTAACTTGTTTCGAGATATACGGCCGATTAGATTTTGCTGATTATCTAATGTATTTGAGTTGGATTAGGATTCTAGTTTGTTCCCTATAAATACCAAGGCTAGGGTGAAGTCATATGTACATCGAAATATCTCTGGAGTCATATTAAAGAAGTCGCTGTTTCTGCCCGTGGACGTAGGTCGTGTTTGGACCGAACCACGTTAAATCTCGTGTTCGTTTATTTTATAGTTTTCCGCACTATTTTAACGCTGGTATTAGGTGTCTCGATCCTAACACTTATTTGTTGCGACGACCATGTCGTCATTAATTTTAAAAATATAATTTTAGTTTCTCTTTTTAATATTTTGCGGCAACAAGTCGTCGCTAATCTATTTAATATTACTACCAAGTTTTTTCTTTTTGAGACGACTTGTACTATAGCGAAAATTTTGCATTCTTCCATTTTTCCAGAAATACCCATTTTTGGGTTAAATTCTACCATTCCAAGATTTATAACCTAAATATCGCTACAACTATATAACAAAACCAAGTTATAATTAATGTACGTAAGATGACGTACTGAATACATAACGAATGTGTTAAAAAACACGATAATCTAAAAGAAATCAATACACGTTTAATCTAAATTAACCAAATGTATCAATAACATAAACTAACACTAAAATGTATCAATAACATGAGCTAAATCCCACAAGGCTACCAACCATAATGTACCTACTGTGCATGATCCCCGTCCCCATCAATTTCATCGCCCTCCTCGTCATCGTCGTCGTTGTCATCACTATCATCATCATCGTCGTCATCTAACGGAGGAATTTGAAGGTTGGGATTTTTCTCACAAACCAAAGCAATCCATTTTTTAAATAGATTTTTCCATTTGCGGTCCATTTTTTTATTGTTTTCTCGCAAGATTTTTTTCACTTGCTCATTTGTGAGGGGTGGTTGTGACGATGTGGCTGTTGATGAAGATGGAAAAAATGAGCGGATCGACATATTCTTCCGCTTTTGGCTACAGCCGACATTATGGTCCCGTTGTTCCTCAAACACCTAAAACATTTGATTTGTTATTAGACTTTCAACAAATTTAAGGTTCACCCCTTTGAACCCAAACACTAATTATTCGACATTATTTTAAAATTATTTGACATTTTTTTGAATTATCTATATAATTATACAAATCTTAAAAAATATAAATCAATTGAGTTTTAAGGTCAACCCATTTGAACCCAAATACTTATGAATCTAAATATAGTGTAGATGTTTTACCTTTGAAGCGATCTCTTGCTCGTTGATAGAAGAACAAGAAGATGATTGAGTCGTTTTCTCCGCAGCGAGGCTTTCCTGTATTTTTTGCGATAATGGTATTTAATTAGCACAAACACTTAATCAATTAACAAAGTAATACGATATTATAAATTTACTTACGTAGGTAAGTCTGGATTCCTCGTTCACCAACCCACGACCCTCCTTGTAATGCATATCGTGCCAGTTCTCGACTATCCCGGGCACTTCTTCGGTTTCTGGTTTTATCTGTTATAAAACAAAATACATATTATAAGCAGTAAACAAATAGAGTACTAAAAACATCTTTGGCAAAGTAAAGTTCAAGTATTTGACCTTTTTGTATCTTGAATTCACATACGAGGAGGAATATCCTTCATCTACTACAGTGTGATTTGTGTTTTCCTCCGCACTAAGGTCATTCGTGACATCAATCATCTCATTTGTCGCTAGAGCTACCTCATTTACAACTCGAGGAGCGGCTGGTTCACCGTGAAATACCCACTGCGTGTATGAGCGTTGAAACCCTTTGGCATGTATGTGACCCTCTACTACACCCGGCGGGTGACAAAACATGTTCAAACACTTTCTACAAGGACATCTTAACAACCCTTCTTCGTTGGTGTAATTCTTCGCAATCTCCATAAAACTTGCTAGACCTTCCAAAAACTCTTTAGAATTACATCTATTCGATGCACACCAACTCTTATCATTCTTCATAACTGTCTTAATGCATAATTAATTAAGTACTTTTTAATAAAGTTTACTTTTTCATATAAATAATGTCTAAAAAACATCTAAACACAAATAAACTACAACTCACCTTATCATATATAATTCATAAACAAAATTTTAATTATTGTTTTAAAGCAAAACACAAGCACAACCACAAATCAAGTCTTTTATAAACACATTCAAACACTACAAACTAATTGTAATTCTCAACTAGACTAACAATTCTAACAATACAAAATGTTACTAAATGTTTTACTTATCTTTAATACTAAACACAATCAATTCTTTCAAGACTATTCATACAAACTCAAGATTCATACATACAAAATTAAAATAAAAAATAAATTTAGATTAAAACCCCAATATACCGATACCCTCTTAGATATTGTTTTTAATGATTTATTTCATTAAAAAGAAATTGAGAATATAAGGCAAATGACAATAACAGCATTTATGGGTTGGGCTATTTCTTGAACTAGCACCATATATTCTTTATAAGTAGCACTACAAAATACTTGCCATTTACTGACAGAAAATTAAGCGTCAGTAAAATCTTAAAATCCGTCACTAGAAGTATTTTAGCTCCCTCTCACGGAATAAAAAAGCGTCACTAGCGAAGCAATAGCTAAATGTCTATATTGACATAAAATTTTCGTCACTATAAGTGTGAAGGTTTTGCTCACTGAAATTTTCCGTCAGCAAAGGGTGTCAACTCTTAGCCTTGTACAGACCTTTACCTACGCTTTTGTAGTCAGAAAAAGTAAATTATTCTGTCACTAAATCAAGTAAGACGTATTGCTTCTTGCATATATAATAACTACAATAATATCTTGTTTTTTTCAGACAGGAAAAGTAAACGTTATCTTTGTAAATAACACACCAAGATAAAAACAAGTACAATATATTAAAAAAAACATCAATATAATATTAACTTTTGTGTTAATGAGTAAAATTTAACAACATAAATGTAATAAAAGTTTTTAATTCATAATACAAACATAAATTCTACTAATCCTAAACTAAGTGTCTGGTTATCTCGTCCATAAATAACTTGGCTTGAGAATATGATCCTGAAACATAAATACATAACCTTAGATAAACAAACAAAGAACTAAAGTACAACTTTAGTGATCTAAAATTATATAAAATTTGTAAATATCGATGACGGGTCAACGTACCAAAACTTTTCAAGAGGGGATAGCTCCAAGAACCACCCAAAATTTTGCCTCCATGTGGGATTTGCCAATTCAAACATAAAACTCTATAGCCATTGAGATCATTGAAAGTGGATCACATATTTGATTAGCGTACATCAAGACCGAAATTCAAGCGAGTGTGTTAACAATCTTGTGTCTTACATGATACAATTGCAAGCAAACATTTGCAAAAGTTATAATCATAGATTAAAAATTTATTATCTTCTCTATTATGAAAACACATATCCATTACCACTGTTTTGAGTTAAGCAAATTAATTACATCATCCTATTGCAAGCAAACATTTGCAGAAGTTATAATCATAGATTAATAATTTATTATCTTCTCTATTATGAGAACACATATCCATTACCACTGTTTTGAGTTAAGCAAATTAATTATATCATCCTATTAATTTCAAAATTCAAGTCTATGTTATACGATTAAAAGAAAAATGAGAATGTACCTCGTTGGCATTGCTACTGGTAAGATCTGCAGGCTACAAATTCAACAAGACAAACCAATCTCATAAGCTTAATCCATTAATAAACTTCATAAGTAAATAAATAAAATGAAAATGTACCTCATTGGCATTGCTACTGGTGAGATCTGCAGGCTACAAATTCAACAAGACAAACCAATCTCATAAGCTTAATCCATTAATAAACTTCATAAGTAGATATATATATAAAAGCCTTTCAAAAAAAAAAAAGTAGATATATAAAGTAAATAAAATTAGAAAAAGAGTTAATAATCATAAACGACAAACCACAATAATATTGTTAAAACAATAAGCTTATCCTAATTTCTGAATATTCCAGTAGTACTGATGATCAGTCTGCAGCATTCCGTAAAGTGCCATTTCTTCTGAATCATTTTCGTCGAACAATGGAAGGAATTGGCGGTTTGAAGAAGTAGTAGTGTAGAATAATAAGGAATCCATTTAATTTAATTATTAATGTGGTTAATTTGATCAAAGATATACTTAAAACCAATTTCTTGTCATGAGAAGACCCAAAAATCATATCCATCAATAATAGCTAAAAGAAAATAATCTATATCACCTGGCCACCACTTTCCATTGGTATTGTATTGAGAAAAGTGGTTATTGTGATTAAGAGCAGAGTCACTTCATAGTATCCAAGTAGTAGGTGTGATGGTGTCGGAGAGGTCCAACATAAATGACTTGGCCACCTCTTTTCATCAATAATCGCTACAAGAAATTAATCTAAGTTAGTAAGTTTCAAAAGGGCTAATAGCAAGAAAATCTGTCTCTAACTTATAAAATAGTGATGAAACTAATAACCAAACACATCCCCTGAATTGTTGTTCATATAGAGCTACATAAGCATAGATATTGATGGATAAACAAACTATGGCAACTGAGCATTATTGTAAGCATGAATATCTGAGAAATGAGAAGGGTGCTCAACATACCAGCTTCCAATAATCAAGAGGGGATTTTATTAAGAATCACATATAGAGTGAAACTGAAAGTAACTTGAACGGAGCCATACATTCTGGCATGAAATCCGGTATGCTGTCTCTACCTGTCAATAAGTTATCTTATTCATCAAAGGGTTAATTAAACAAGTAAACAAATTTCAATTCTTATAGAATTACATACATATATTAATATTCATGCACGAACTCCATTACCATATTACAAGAAACAACTAAACAAGTAACATATAGAAGCTAGGCACAATTGAAAGACATGGATATATCGACCAACCATGGGTAGCTAGCTAGCTAGCTAGACCAAAGCCATGCTCCCCAGGGTTTATCTTGTTTCTATTCTTTAAATTTTTTGCAAGTGCTGTGGCATACATAGCTATTCAATCGAATCATATCAGAATCCAACAGTTCACGAATATAACCAATTTCTTATAGATAAACAGACACTAAGACACAATTGACAAGAGAAAAGAAGCAATAAAATTAGAGTACAAAAACTATTAATCGCAAACACTAGCAGAAGAAGCGGATTCAGATGTGAAGCATGAGAGCATAAGCACCAACGAAATCAAGCAACAACGGTTGTCTACGAATCAATGTAGCGAAAGAACATCGGTGATTAAAAACTTAATTTCTAATGGTAGTCTCCTGAAACTTGTTCAAATAGTCCACTCGTGCGATTCATGTTCTTAATTAACTCCACGGCAACAATTAACACCATTGGTGTATTCACGTTTTCAATTAGAGGAAGAACTATAACTAAAATGGAATGATAAAGAATTAAAGATATTTTGCATTTGAAATCAGAATCGAAAGTTAGGATTTCACCTGGTAAGTTATCCCCAAATTTAAAAATCGGAAACCCTAACATATATGAGAGGTCCAGCGACTCAT
Source organism: Pulicaria dysenterica (assembly GCA_947179395.2). Lineage (NCBI taxonomy): Eukaryota > Viridiplantae > Streptophyta > Magnoliopsida > Asterales > Asteraceae > Pulicaria > Pulicaria dysenterica. Next base: position 18,828,292 of record OX359291.1, read on the forward strand.
AAAACAGAGACACGACGGTGTTCTGGTCTCGCCGTCAACGATCGTGGTGCCTCTCCATAGTGACGATTATGGTGTCTCTGGACGGCGGCAATCGTAGCGTCTCTCGACGGTGACATTCGTGGTAGAGAGTGGGGGCGGTTCTATTACCTGAAGTCTAATTTTTTGCTCTGCTCTCGGTAGCATCATAACGAGATTATCATACTTAATTTTGTTTTTTTTATTACCTTTCTATACCTACTAACTCTTTTTCGTAGGCAAAGGTACCAAAAAAGACATTAGTTACGCTTTAGTTTTCCGTCACAAAAAGCATGCGTCAGCAAATGGCACTTATTTTGTAGTGTAGAAGGGTTACAATTTTCAACTAACAAGTTAAACAAAACTTTCAAGTAACAAGTTCAATAAGCTCAACAAAGCTTCATAACAACTCTAAATCAAAGCAAATTGCAAGTTAATTTAACATGAACAACAAGTTAAACAAAACTTTCAACTTTCAAAGCAAGTAAAACAAATAACATAATAATTTTTTCAATAGTTTGGAACATGAATGATTGTGCAAGCAAGTTTGGCTTTTATTTCTTTTTTTATGTTTGGGCATTCAAAGATTTTGAACCTGAAAACACGATAATTAGAATCAAAATTAAAATTTAGACTAAAAATTATTAAATATGTCAAGAATTAAGAATTCAAGAACCAATAATTAATGACAAAAACCAAGAATTCATACATACCAAGTAACTAATCAATGACAAAGACTTATCTTTTTTGTTTAAATATTACCACCTCATTCCAAAACTACATGGAAAATTTTCATACTGCGTGGGCTTGAATTCCAAGCTTATGAGTTCAATGCAAATATAAAAATGATGAACTTGATGATAGGACAAAAGTGTGCCCCCAACTTCTTAATATTAATATCTCGAGTTCTAAAATGGACTAGCTTGATCTGAAAATTTACTAAAAATATCCAACACATTGACCATATATAAGGAATCAAATTGTCTAAATGCAAATCAAAATCCAACATCACCTATCAAAATGCAAATTGGAATCAAACTAATAGTATATAAATCAAAGAAAATCATATTAACCAACAGCATTACAATAGATAACAGCAGAAACAACAACAACAACAGCGAAGAATGAACTATACGAGCAGAGATCTCAACGACAAGCATAACAGAATCAAGAAATCGACATATTCAACAACACAATTTGGGGGGGGGGGTGTAAGAAATCGAGATACTTAGGGACTAGGGATCGAATGGTTACCTGTAATCGAGAGGGAGCCTGTGGCGAGGGGCTATCGAATGCTGGCCGGCGATGAAGGCGATGGTTTTATGACGTCACCGGTGGGCAGGCGGCAGTGGTCAGCAAAGATCGAGGAGATGGATGTTGCCAGGCGGACGGTGGTCGTCGAGCACAGAGGAGATAGAGCCGGTTGGTCGACGGTACCACGGATCGGAGACCGGCGGTTGGTCGACGTGCGCCACGAATCGGAGAATCGAGCGAAAGCAGGAGCAGCGTCTTCTATGTTTTGAGTGAGAGAGAGAGAGAGAGAGTGACCGATAGCTTTAATTAGGGTATCTTATATTTCTTATTTTATTATTTATTTAAATTCCTTATTCTGCGACGACTCTATAGCGACGACTTCTCCTTGCTAAGATAAAAAAAATGTATTTCTACTTCCAAATTAATTAATAGAAAAACAATTGGTTGCGACAACTTACGTCGTCGCTATGAGATAATATAATTTGATTTTCTTCTTCATTCACGCACTGCCTAAGACGGACTTTATTTAGGCCTGGTACACTACTAGAAAAAAAGGTATCAGAAAGGGATTTCCCACATCTAAATTTAGTGGGAAAATTTTCCAACGGATTTCCCACGGATTTTAGTCTACAGACACAGTTATTCATTTCCCACACATTTCCCATAAATTTCCCACGGTTTTGAAACGAAAATATTCCGAGGGAAAGTTGTTGCTAATTTGTATAAATTTCCCACGGATTTTCAACAGACTTGAGTTTTAAACCACATGTAATGATTATAAAGGGATTTCCTACGGATTTTCAATAGATTTGAAACAGGAATAATCCGTATGAAAGTTGTTGGAAAATTCGTATAAATTTCACAGAAATTTCCCACCGAATTGAGTATGAAAACCTAATGTAAGAATTAAAGAGCGATTTCCCACATATTTCCCACGGATTCTGGACAAAGAAAATTTCGTGGATATGCTGTTCCGGATATGTATAACTTTCTCACTAATTTCCCACAGAATTGGGTAAAAAAGTTACCATTAAATAGCAATTCTCATTGATTTCTAACCGAATTGAGTACAATTAAACCCAAAGTTAACCATTAATGACCACTAAGTGTATTAAGCTTCCAACTCGACTTCTATGATACTAATATAACCTAATATGATATTATACAACTTATTGGTCAAACAATGTCATATTGTTCATGTACGTGAATTATAATCAATATTGGTCAAATACTATAATACTTGAAACCAAATAGGTCAATCATTACCAATATTATTGAATCAAATGCACAACCGGTTCAAACAAGACATTCATAATGATCATTGATATATTGTAATTGATTCACCGGTCATGACATGTACGTATATAATCTGACTAAAACATGCTTTAATCGCTTCTTGTTATAAATGAAAACCTCATATTACTAAAGATCTTATTTGAAATCACAAGCCGAGATCTCGTATAACACTTATGATCCATCAAAAACAATTACACATCAATATGATATAAAACTTATTAAAAAAATATCAATCTTATAGTATAACACATATTTTTAGTTATCTTTTTAATTAAAATTTAACAAAAAAGTTAATATAATTAAAAAAACAAGCAAATTTAATAATATCAATTACTAAATATAACAAGGTGTTCTACACGTTTTCCCTGTTGTCTGGTTAGACTCTAGGTATATTCAATTTGTAAATGGTTCAAGATTGTCTTTCTTACTAACTAATCATTATTTTCTTGTAGCCATCATGCCTGCACGCAGTACAATTGCTAAAGGTAGATCAGGGGGTAGAGTTGGTGCTAGAGGGGTCAGATAAGCATGCAAATCCAACATTCCTATTCACTGGCAAATCAGGGTCGTCTAGCCGTGAATCCTTTGTTGAGGGTGCAGCAGTTGAAGAGGTTTGTTTGTTCATATTTAAATTTGTCTCTTAATTATGTCAAAATGGGTTAATTCCAACGAGTATACTCAATAACCAAAACAATGTTGGTTTAGATCTATTTTATTATATTGGTGACAAGGAATAAAATGAGTCTTGAAAATCAAATGTTGCATGAACTGTTGGCCGTGTGTGTGTTCTGATGTTCTTATTAGAATTGATTATTTCCAATTATTTCTTATCATTTTCTCTATGTGTGTTCTGATGATCTCCTTGAATTGTTAGTTGAAACGTTTTTATTTGATAATAGTTGCAAGGTAAAAATGTACCAAGGAGATATGTCATTACTACTACGGTATAACCTGGGAAATCTACAAATCTGACCCACATAATTAAACTTGGGTTTATTTGAATTGTAGTTAGAATTCAGTTAGAATTCAATTACAATTCAGTCGAGTTATTATTTAGCATATGGTTATGATGATTAGTATAGATAGTGACATTCTTATGCAAATAGTTCTTAGGTATGCTTTAAATAGGTGATGGACTTGTTGTAAATGGCTCATGGGTCTGGGATTTAAAATTAGTTTGTTCTTTTAGTTCTTAGTAATGAGTGATGTTTTATAAAATTGGGTTAACATATTTTATTTTTGTAGGTGCAAAGATTGAAACAATTGGTTGAGGATATGCAAGAATGAGAGGAACAAAAATAAGGGATAGAGAAGAACATGAAAAAGAGAGGAAAGAACGTGAAAAAGAGTGGGAGGAACTTGCTCAGATAGAAATAGACGAGTACAAAACATAAATGGATGGGAAGCTTGCCTCTTTGCAAGCTATTTAAATTCCGACCCTTCAAGTGATCGCTAAACTTTATTATATGCTTTATATATTATATAGTTAATATATTATTACCGAATATTATATATTTTGGAATTATTATCCGGCCCTCAAAGCGTACGTATGATAATTTTACCATCATGTATATTAGTTGATATTTTGGGAAGTTAGTGTCCGATGTTTTGGAACTTTACTATCGGATATTATTAGTATTAGAAATAGTTTACATAGTTTGTGTATTGAAACATTTAATTAATGGGAAATCTGTTACAAATCAGTGGGAAATACCGTCTTTTGTTAGAAATCTGTGGAAAATTCGATATAAAAATCTCTATGATATCTATTGCAAATCCGTGAGAAAAGTGGTTGTTGCAAATCCGTAGGAAGATGTTCGTGGAAAATCCGTGGGTAAAGATGGTCATTGCAAATCTGTGGGTAAAGATGGCCGTAGCAAATCCGTGGGTAAAGCAACCGTTGCAAATCTATGGGAAATTTTCCAACCGATTTCCCATGGACGAAATCCGAGGAAAATGGGTTTCCCACAAAGGTTTTATCCACGGTCGAATTTCGTAGGAAATCCGAGTGAAACAGCCTTTTCTAACGGATTTCCCACGGATTTTTCCGATCCAAAAGGGTCATTGTTTTGTAGTGGTAATTCGGGTCGTGTTCGTGTTAAATGGTTCGGGTCGTGTGAGTGTCAACCATTTTCGTGTCGATCCATTCTTGACCCGGTTTAGTTTCGTGTCGTGTTCGGTTCGTGTAACTTAATTCGTGTTCGGTTCGGGTCGTGTTTTCGTGTAGACCCATTTTTTGGAGAAAAAATCAAGATTTTTTGGAGAAAAACTCAAGTTATGTTTTCGGTCAAATAACTTGACTTTCAAGTCGGGTTTTCATATCAAATTATTTTTTAGAAAAATGTTGCATGTATAACTTTCTTATATCAACTTTACTAAGTTTTTATTACGAATTTTAATTCTTTATTGTTCACCTTCGCAAGCATCAAAAATCAAAAATCAAAAATATAAGACCATTATCACAGTTCTAACTTCTAAAACACAAATACAAATATAATTCACAACATAAGTTTGGGAATTCAAAACACAAATACAAATAAAATTCACAACATAAGTTTGAGAATTCAAACATAGGACTAAAAATCATCAAATACATCATCCTATTAATTGTCACAATGACAATAAGTTTTGCATTTTCAAAGTGCAAACACCTTGTCACATCCGCTAGTCTCTAAGATGCATCGTCATATCTAATTCATAACGACGTAGAGAGAAATATAAGTAGGAAAATATGAAATGACATAATCTGCATATTTCAAATTTAAAAAATTAAATAACATATTCCCTTTAACAATTCTCAACTTCTCACCACGTATTTGAATGCATGACCTCATTTAGCGGTTAAATTTACTTCCCTTTCTTCTTCCTTAAATCTTATTTCTATTCTTAATTTCTTATGAATATTTATTAATTTATCAAAATTAAGATTGGCGGTATTTGATTTGACTCACAATTTTAAAGGTAAAATGAATTTACTGAAAATAAGTCACGCCATTTTGATATTTCCTAACTATACTAGTTACTTAGTTAATGACTTGTTCATATTTATAATTTAAAATTTCTAAATATAAGTTAAACATTAGTCCCGCCATTTTAACTGCTAGTACACACGACTTAAACATGCTTCTAAATTTATAGCTGACTTTTTGTTTACAGAAAAACTAGAACCTTTAATAATCAAAAACATTTTTCTAACGTGTTGATAACACTAAATAAGCTGATTATATTTATAATAAAAGAGTATAATTTTAGTTTGTATATATGCTTTGTTTTAATAAAATTTAATACAAATTCTAGAACCCAACCAATAATTACATTTTTTGTATCTTTAATAACTTTCAAACCAAATATATTTAAAAAATGTAACGTGTTCCTTTAGAAAAAAATTCCAGATCATAACACGAAAAAAGAAAAAAAAATATATCTCATATAGGCAAAAAAATAGTGTATGGAGAATACCTGTTTCTAGGGGTGTACGTTCGGATGGATCGGTTTGATCCGATCCGATTGAGTAAATCCAATTGGATTTCGGTTTTGAGAAGTGTGATCTGATCCATCCAAACAATCTTAAGATCCAAACCAAACCATCCAAATCACAACTCGGTTGGATCGGTTTTTACAATTCGGTTTTCATTGTAACACATGCAAATACATGTTTAAAGAGTCGAGATATTTTAAAAACTAGATTCGATACATATGCTATTAAAATTAAAATATTCTTGTCCAAGTTACAATAACTAGTGGGAGTAGTAGCTTTAGAAATATATAATTAAAAATAATAAGTTGTAAATAAACATAGACATGACACGTATGGATCACCTTGTTACACTAGTGTTATATATATATATATATATATATATATATATATATATATATATATATATTCTTGTTCGGTTTTTTCGGTTTATTCGGTTTAAATTATAGTAACCAGAACCAAACCGGAATCCATAGTAACTATTCGGTTTTGATCCAATCCGATTCAAAAATCCGAAATATCCGAACCAAATAGTCCGATCCAATATTTTCGGTTCGGTAATTCGGTTTTATCCGATGAGTGAACACCCCTACTTGTTTCAAATATTATAGAAAGAATACTAGTAAATATAGGAAGATTAGCAAAATTATTTCAATTTTTATGTAAAATAACTTAAAACCAATACACTTTTAGATTATATGAACAAATCGATTGAAATTTTTGGATAAGCATATATACTATAATTATTCTAAGGGTTAAAGTTGCGTAATAGCATGAAACTTGTCTCAATGTTCTAATATGGTACTTAAAGTATTTTTTGTTGGTCCCTTGGTGAGAATAACAACAAGCAACAGGTGTTTAGAAGGGGGGTTGAATACACTTTCTACGGAAATTGAACAAATCAAATAAAAGTGTTACACAAAGTAAATCAAACCACAATCAATCGAATGCTTTCATTAAGAAGATGATTACAATGCTTTGAATAAGAAGATGATTACAATAACTATCAAGTAAGCAAATCTTGATATGTAAACACCTAATATAAATCTCTCAATCTTTCAAACTTAGCTATCTATAATCAACTTATGATTATAGATACTGATGACTCTCTAAACATGATTTACACACATTGATAACTTACCAATATCACAACTAATGTGATTATTCGAACACACGAATAACTTGGCAATCTGTGAATATCTTGATCACGTTGAACTGACAAACAATGATTCAAGAATCGTAACACATACGGTGAGTGAGGTTTTGGCTCTGCAACACTTAGTCGTCGTTTCTGAGTCGTAGTCGTACCTCTAAACTTATCAGGAGATAAGTATTTATAATCCTGTTGCTACGGTTCCTAACAAACTGGACTAATCCTAATTTGCTAACTAACTATCGGATAACTCGGACTCTTGAATCTTGAATCTTCTTATCTTGAGTATTCAATCTTCAATCTTGATTCTGAAGTCTTCTTATCCTTCCCGTAGATATAGAGAGTTAAAACAGAATTTAAAACATATTTAAATTCTTTTAAACTGACTTCTTTAGTCAGGCTGAGTTACTCAGCTTGAAACTCATCAAGCTGAGTTCTTCGAGAACAAACCCGAATTCAAACATGGACTAACATGTATAATTATTAACTCATCCTTAGAAGTCTAAAGAATTAACTAAAACATATTTAGCAACTCTATTGAGCTGACTCAGTCTTCACGCTGAGTCGCTCAGCTTGAAACTTATCAAGCTGAAACTCAATATGTATATCTTAGTTTACGTACACAGCTTATTAAACATATTGATAATCTTACTAAGATATAGTCTAAGCTGATCGAACATATGCTCAACTTATATTCTGCTTATACTCAGTCTGAATCACTATAAGTGTTCAGTCTGACTAAGCTTCATAATTCTGTTTAAGTTATATATAGAACACATCTTACAAACTTAACTTTGTCTCATCAAATCTTAACTGATGAGATCATCTTCCCAACAAACTCCCCCTATTTGATGACAAAACCATCAAACAGTTTTTAAGTTTGTTTAACAGAATTATGTTTTAAATCAAACTTATTAAGATTTTATATTTGAACTAATCAAATATTAATTTGAACATATCAATTTTAATTGAACATATCAATTATAAGTGGAACAAACCAACTTTCAGTTGAACACACCAACAAAACACATTAATGAATAAGAACTAGTCATTTATTCATTAAGCTGAATTTATCAGACTAATAATTATGAACACATCACAACACAGTTGAACATATCAAACTTTATACTTGTATTAATTGAACATATCATAATACAAAAATATTGATCACTCAGATCATGCACACTAAGTGCTTATAAAATATTAGAACTAATCTAATATTTACAATAGAACTAATCTATTGAGGATGCAGCTCTTCAAACTCTTTGATTTCCTTGTTGATTTCTTCAAGGATTTCTTGCAGGTTAGGTAAGTGTTGAAGCTGATCCTTTTGTAATCTGATTGCTCTGTTAATTCTGTATCTGAACCTTGCAGTTTGTTCAGTCTTTTCCACGATTTGTCTCAGAGCAAATACTTGAGATACCCCACATGTGTAAATACTTGCATCAGACTGGAAGCATTGTTCACCGTTCCTATCCAGGTACATGAATCCTTTCTCAGGCTTTTCCACATAAGTGTTTTCTTTAAACTCCAAGCCTTCAGGGAGAACAAGACTGTACGTATCTAGATTTGCTTGTCCAGCTGGCTTTGTTTGCTTTTTCTTTCCAACTTTATGAAAAGAAATTAGTAGGGTAGCTATCTCAGACCTGGGTATGAGTTTTATCGAATCAGCTCTTGCAAGTAGCCTTAATAGTTCATCTTTAACTTGATTTCTGGCAGAGGACTTTTCCATCTGCTTGATAAGTATAGCATCTTGCTTCCACTCTTCATAACCCAGTCTGTGCATTTGATTCAGCTCCAGAGATGATGTCTCACCATTTCTTAAGACAAACTCTTGAATGATGATCTCTTGAGCTGAGCTCAACTTTAATGAGGTTATTTGAGAAGAGAAGAATGTTCTTGTATAACAATTAATTATATCCTCCTCCTCTTTTTGATGTTTTATAGGAGGTTCTTCTTTCTCTTCCTCCTTAGGCACAATTGGCAGATTGAGTTTAGGTAAATCCTCATTCTGCTTTCTAATTTGCTCAGCCCGGGTCTTTTCTCTTGCTTCTTTCTCACTGACTAACACAGCTTGAGCATCCCTTTGTCTTTTTCTTAGCTCATCGACAGATATCCCAAGCTGACCAGCATCCTCTTGTTCCAATCTTCTTACTGCCATCAGTGAAGCTCTCTCTTGTAATGTCATTTTATCCGCAGAGTCTTCATCTGAGGCTGATGATTCACTTAGAATCACTTTTCTTCTTTTCTGTTGAGGAGTTTCTGATTCATCTGAGCTGACCACTACTGGTCTTTTGCCTTTTGCTTTCTTAGTCAGCTCAGGTTCTTTCTCTGTTTCTTTCTCCCCCTCAATCTGATCTGCTCCCTTTGCTAATAGTAGTAAGGCTTCAGCTTGGACTGACTCAGCTTCAGCCTCTTGATTCTTCTCCCCCTTTTTTTCATCATCAATAGGGGTCGAAGTCTTTTGTTGTTGTAGGCAGCAACCGTATATTTTAATTGTAGCACCTCTTCGTATAGAGAATCCAAAATCATTATCATTTCCTTTTTGGTCTGCTTTCTCTTGAGGTATAGCTTTTCAAACTGACTTTTAAAGAAATTCATCAAATCATCCAAGTCAGCCTGAGAAGGTTGGAATTTGGGTGCATCATCCAAAGGTTGGTTTTTACCTTCAAATTCATCTGCACCATGTCAGGATCGGATATAGATTATATCAAATAACAAGAACTAACTTTTGAATAACAAATCAGAGTTGAATAAAAGTTAATCTTTAACTATGATCACAATCAACTAAGAAGTTGCGGAATCACACTTAATTGATTAAAGAAGATTTTGAACACAAAGCAATTCAATCAAACAGTAATTTTATTGATCAACCAGAATGATTACAATAGCAAACTTCACCCCCAATCTAACTTATTATGTTAGACGAAGAACACAGATTGTTCTTGGGTTTCAAAGAGAAACTTAGAGGCTTAGCACTATTCTGAAAGCAAATTACAACTTGAAGGATGAATGCAAAACTTAAACAATGAGTACGTACGTATTATAAATTCTCATCTAGTATTTATATACTCCTTGATCTTCCTTGATTTGTTAACAGTTAGGTAATCTTCTATCTTCTGAGATAATCTTGATGATCTTCCAATTATTTAGAGATATCCATAAAGATAGGGTTTTCCATATTTAGCTCAACCGAAACTGTTCATTGGATGCAACAGTTCTGGTTCTTCTAACAGTCTTCGGCTTCAAGGTCTTCAAACAGTTGTAGTAGTTTGTACTAACAGTTCTGAACTCTATAGAACCGCTTTGAAGTTCACAGCAACTGTTGGTTACAACTGTCTTCACAATCTTCACTAACAGTTCTAAACTGTTTCTTCAACAATTCTTCTAACAGTTTCAAACTGTCTTCCCAACATCCATTAACAGTTTTCCAGAGTTATTCTAACAGTTTTGAACTATTTGTCACAATTCTTCTAACAGTTTCAACTTTGCATGTTAAACAGTCTTAATGCCTTAGCTAATTTCCCAACACACCAGAGTCTAGACCCTGTGAATTACCTTGGTTTGAAGATGAAACATTGACAGGTCGTCCGATAGGGTGTGAGAAGTGAAAAGAAGTAATGGGGCTCGAAACGTGTAGTGTATGGGTTGGTGGTTGGCTAAATGGTGTGGAGGGGGTGATTGACCCTGGGGATTGGTCAGATATTCAATGTCACCTAAGTGTGTCTGCTTAGGCACAGTAATAGGCTCTCCCATGGCACTGAGGAGTGTGAGCTGAGTAGACACCACACCCGGTTTAGGCTGTTGGGTTATAATGAGCCTCGAGGTTGACACCTTAAGAGTAGGCGTCTCCCCCTCAACTCCTGCCGGTGGAGGGATCAATGTGATCTCAGCTCTAGTGATTCCTTTAGAGGTGGCATCACCTTTGGCAGTTTTCCTGGTGTAGGTTTGGATATTCTCCCTAGCAGCAGTGGGCATACTAGGGGTGACTTCAGAGTGAGATTTTTGATGGAATGAAGGTGGAGGAGATGGGTTAGACTGGGTTGGGTTTACCGCATCCTTATCTCCAAAGGTTGATGGAGAAAAATGAGAAGAAAGAGAAAGTGGAGAGGTCTTACCAGAAGCAGCTTCAATATTTACTAGTTCAGCATGAGCAGAGTACTCAGCTTGAACCTCTGTGTCAGCTTGAGAAGCTCCCCCTTGATTGAATCCCTCTTCTACACTTTCTGATGAAGCTGCCTCGGCAATCAGGAGCATGGGTGCACTCAGACTCTCTTGCTCTAGAAAGATGTCATTGTTGAACATCTTGGAGCTGAGTGTAGGAAACAGGAACACATCCTGATCAGCTTCATATAGTGCTGTCCCCAGCTCGGCTTCAAATGCCAAGGACAGGTACCTTATGAAAGGTACATGAAGATCCCTTGTGGTCTTCATCACTTGGACCCTGAGCTTGTTGAAGATGAGCTGTGCATAGTCTAAGTTTCTCGCAAAGTACATGTTGTACAGCAGCTGCATCTCGAACTCGTTAACTTGGTCCAGTCCTCCAACCTTGGTATCTAGTGAACGAATCACTGTTGACACCAGAAAACCCCAGCTGGTTGGAAAGGTGGCCTTTTTTATTACACCCTCTGTCTGCAGGTGACCCATTCGGGGTAGGACTGACCTTGCCACCTACCTAGTGATAGCAGGCTCGAACTCATATGATTGAGGGAATCGAAGAACATCCCTTAGCTGCTGCACAGATAGGACTACTGTTCTATTTCCATTAAGAACAGTTCCCGTAATCTCTCCCCTGTTCTGATCATACAGTCATGTATACTAGAACTCCAGTAGATGTTGAGGAATGATATGGAGAGGTGCGCCACAGAAGGCGAATGCCAGGGGGCATTTACGGATGTAAGCCACCCAGACTTCATATCCTCTGCCTTGTTTCCTTGGAGGAATTGGAAGACAGGTCCGTTGATTGTTGACTTTCAGCAACGGCACTCCATTGTTCTTGAACTGAGCACCTCGAATCATCTGATCACCGAGAACTAATGTGATTCCGTCCATGTTGGATTAATTACACTGAGTAAATTAAAATTCGCACTGAGCGGTACATAAATTGCACTTAACAATTTAGGGTTTTGAACGGACGAATGCACTAAGCACTTGAGGTATTTGCGAAAAGTATTTTAGAAGGTGAGAAGTTGGATTTGTAAGCGTAAACTCCTCTAAACCGGTTATGATCGATATATATACCTTTCTTAGGAGAGAGAAAAGTTACCGTTGAAATCCTTTTTTATCCGTTACACCGTAAAAATTACGGCTTGATGTAACAGTTAGAGGTTAGAAACACATCATCTTCCAACAGATACAAGTGTAAAATAATAGAATTAACTGATAATAATATTATAAACACTGTTCAATTATACCAATACACAATTGATATACGATGCGATTTGAGACTAACTCAAATACATATTGACACATGAAGTAATGACACTTAGTAATTAAATCATAGACTGGACACACCAAGCTGAGTAAACTAATCACTCAGCCTAAGTCAAGCACTCAGCTTGAATTGAGCACTCAGCTTGAGAATGAAACTCAGCTTGAGTAGAGCACACAGCTCAGGCTCAATGACACTTAGTCATTTTGTTTGAGACTAACTCAAAGCATATATCGTAACCACACTGAGTAGTTAAAAGATGTTTGGAACTAACCAAACGTGCGAACTAATCACACAGCTTGAGTTAAGCACATAACTCAGACTCAATGACACTTAGTCATTTAGGTTTGAGACTTACTCAAACTTACATTTTAACTACACTGAGTAGGTAAAGTATGTTTGGAACCGACCAAACATTTGAACTCATTATTCAGCTTGACAGGTTATTCAGTTTATGAAAACTTATTTATAAACTGTGCACTCAGCTTAAGACACTTAGTCTTTGTCAAACTGAAAACTCAGATTCTAGACACTTAGCTAGGGGTTGAGCATACCCAATTTACTTAGCAGATACATAAACCTCTTTTCATCAAGGGGTTTAGTAAAAATATCTGCTAGTTGGTCATCAGTGGAAATAAATTTAATATCAATTTTACCTTTTTCCACGATGTCCCTGATGAATTGATGTCTAATTTCAATGGGCTTGGTTCTTGAGTGGAAGACTGGATTGTAAGTTATGGCTATAGCACTTTGGTTATCACAGAAGATATGAGTTTTCTTGAAACTCATGCCAAAGTCTTGAAGCTGATGCTGCATCGATAAGATTTGAGCACAACAGCTTCCTGCTGCAACATATTCAGCTTTAGCAGTTGAAGTAGCCACTGAGTTCTGTTTCTTACTAGTCCAGCTGACTAACTTCCCTCCAAGCATTTGACATCCTCTAGTAGTTGATTTTCTGTCTAACTTGCACCCAGCATAGTCAGCATCTGAAAAACCAACTAACTCAAATCCAGAATCCTTTGGATACCAAAGACCTAGATTTGGAGTACCTTTATGGTACCTAAAGATCCTTTTCACAGCTTGAAGATGTGATTCTTTAGGATCTGCCTAATATCTTGCACAAACACATGTAGCAAACATGATATCAGGTCTACTAGCTGTCAAATAGAGCAATTAACCTATCATTCCTCTATAGGTAGATTGACACACAGATTTACCATCTGAGTCTTTACACAGCTTGACAGCTGGTGACATGGGTGTTTTCATGGTTGAACTTGAATCAAAACCATATTTCTTTATCAAATCATGAACATACTTGCTTTGATTGATGAATATTCCATCAGGCTTTTGTTGAATTTGTAGACCTAGGAAGTAAGTCATCTCACCCATCATACTCATCTTGTACTTTTGTGACATTATTTTGGAAAACCACTCACACAGAGATTCATTGGTAGAACCAAAGATAATGTCATCCACATAGATTTGTACAAGAATCACCTGTCCTTTACTCTTTCTAATAAAGAATGTCTTATCTATACTACCTCTGGTGAAGTCCATTGATAGTAGATAAGTGGACAGAGTATCATACCAAGCTCTTGGAGCTTGTTTAAGACCATACAAAGCCTTGTCCAACTTGTAGACATGATGTGGAAAATTTGAACTTACAAAGCTAGGAGGTTGTTTTACATAGACTTCCTCCTGAAGTTTTCCATTTAGGAAAGCACTCTTCACATCCATTTGATAGACTTTGAAGTCTTTATATGCTGCATAAGCTAAGAACAACCTTATGGCTTCAATTCTAGCAACAGGGGCAAAGGTCTCATCATAATCGATTCCTTCTTCTTGCTTATACCCTTGTGCTACCAGCCTGGCTTTATCCCTAACTATCACTCCATCCTTGTCCATTTTATTCCTATAGACCCACTTAGTGCCTATAATTGAATGATCTTTGGGGGCAGGGACAAGGTTCCAGACCTTATTTCTCTCATACTCATTTAATTCCTCTTGCATAGCTTCAATCCAATCCCCATCCTCTAAGGCTTCTTCGGTCTTCTTTGGTTCCATTTGAGATAGGAAACCAAAGTGAGCAGCATAGTTAGCTGTAGCCTTAGATATGGTCATAACCTTCTCTTGGACATTTCCAATGATTTGATCCGGAGGATGATCTTTGAGGAATTTGAATGTTGTATTCGGAGAGTCTGGTTCAGAATCTGAGTGATGTTGAGAGCCCTGAGGTGAACTTATCTCCTCAACCTCAACATCAGCATTGTCAACAAACTGTTGATCACCAAGATCTTCAGTCTGAGTGACGTTAGCTCCAAAGGGGTTGATGAACTCATCATCTTTCTCAGCGTGAGAATTCTGTGGAGCTTGTGATGATTTCTTTGATGGACACACATCATCATCACTATCATCTCCTATGACATACATAGGATTTGATAAGTTGGTTTCCTTAGGCCTTTCAAGCTCACTCAGACTGACCAAGTCAGCTTGACTTTTATCATCTTGATCAAAACTATCTTCATCAAATGAGACATGAATTGATTCTTCTATGGCCTTTCTCCTTGTATTATATATTCTATAAGACTTGGAGATTGAGGAATAACCAACTAATATTCCAAGATCAGCTTTAGGTTCCAACTTATGGAGCTGATCTCTTTGATTCAGCATATAGCATTTTGAACCAAAGATACGGAAACAACCTATATTGGGCTTTCTAGACTTACACATCTCATATGAAGTCTTTCCATGTCTTTTAACAATGATTGACCTATTTTGGGTATAGCAGGCTGTACTAACAGCTTCATCCCAGAAATAGAGTTTCAATCCTGCCTCACATAGCATTCTTCTAGCACCCTCAATTAAGGTTCTATTTCTCCTTTCAACAACTCCTTTTTGTTGGGGAGTTCTGACAGATGAGAAATTCTGTAATATTCCCTTTTGTTCACAGAAGCTTTCAAGGGTAGAGTTTCTGAACTCAGTCCCATGATCACTTTTAAGTTGCTTTACAGACAAACCTTTCTGCAACTCTTCCTGTTTCATAAAACTGATTATCTCCAGGGCAGCCTCACTTTTGGCTTTAAGGAATATTACCCAGGTGAATCTTGAGAACTCATCTACTATCACCAGTGCGTACTTCTTGCCACTTAGGCTTGGAGTACTTATGGGTCCAAACAAATCCATATGCAACATATGCAATGGGTCTGTTATTGAAAATTTTTGCTTTGATTCAAATGACCCTTTATGGTGTTTCTCTTGTTCACAAGCTGAACACAACTTGTCTTTGAAAAATGTGATCTTTGGTAATCCAGAGACTAACTCTTTATGGGATAGCATATTTATATTTTTAAATTTTAGATGAGATAAACGTTTATGCCATAACCAACTCAGCTTAGGAACAGAATGGGAATACAAGCAGGTTTCAGTATAGGGATCAGTAGAATTAAGATCAAGTATATACACATCTCTTTCTCTTTTAGCTATTAATACATGCTTTCCCTTAGCATTATATATTGTTCCTGCTTTCTTCCTAAAAGTAACAATGTTGTCTTCATCACACAATTGACTGATACTAATCAGGTTGTGTTTGAGACCTTTGACATATGCAACTCTCTGGAAAGTAACCTTGCCAGCTTGCATCTTCCCATAGCCTTTAGTTCTTCCATGGGTGTTATCACCAAACGTTACTTTAGGACCTTCATCTTTTTGGAAATCACTAAGAAGTCCTTTTCACCCGGTCATATGCCTTGAGCATCCACTATCCAAGTACCATTTAAATGAACCCTGCACATGAGATGAAAACTAAACACATTTGTTTTGTTTGGGAACCCACTTCTTGGTGGGTTTAGATGAGGAGCACTTAGCATCTCCATCTTGTTGAACTGACTGTTCAGCTTGAGCAGGAGCTGAGTCCTGTGTAGGCTGATCAGTTTGTTCTTGTTCAGGCCTTGAGATTTCTGCATCACAGTCCTTAGCCTCGTGACCTCTACTTCTGCACTTGTAGCATCTCCTTCTTCCAATGATTACAGGAGGTAGAGTGTCTAATAATCCTTGTGAGAACTTGCTCTCAGTCTTAGGATTATATGTGGTGAATAACTTTTGAACTTTCTTTGCAAGTTGATTCACATGATGATCACTGACTTTAGACGTACCTTTGTCAGGTATTTGTTTGTTATCCTTTTGATTAGAAGTTTGACTAACAACCTTCTTTTCCATGACCTTGGACTTACCTTTGTCATGACTACTGGACTCACCAGTTTCAACAGGCTTGGACTTACCACTGTTGATCTTCTTGGACTTACCAAGATCTACAACTTTGGACTTACCATTGTTGTAATTTGACCTCTGACTTACAGTGGTCTTCCTATTCTTGTAACTTCTCTCTGAGCCAGATAGAGAATGTTGTCTTTTGAAAGGATTTGGATTAAGCCTTTCTATGACTGAAGTTCTTTGAATAGGCTGAGTGCTTAATCTGTCCAGCACAGACTTACCATGCTGTTTGGATATTGAGCACTCTTCTCCATGATCTTTAGCCTTTACAAACATATTGTATTTAAGGTTTTGTCCATGTTTCTTCTCTGAAGCTGACTTCTGAGACTCAATCAGTAGTATATCCTCCTCAGAGTCTGTACTTGCTATCTCATCATCAGCTACATAAGCTGCAGTTTGACAGTCACCTCAAAGCACAGCTTGTACCTGTTTAGGAATTTGTTGGTTTATGCACTTTTCAGCAAGCTTTGATGACTTACACCCAGACTCAGTGACTTTTTGAAGTTGGTCAGCTTTGTCTTTAGCTTCCTGAAGTTCTTCACTTAGAAGTTTATTAATGTGTCTTTGACATTCAAGATCACACTGTGCTTTCTTACCAATATCAATGAGAGATTTGTTTTCCTTAATCTCATACTTGAGTTTAGTTATCTCATCTTTGAGGTCATTTTGAGACTTAAGGATGGTCTTGAAATCATTTAGCAGATAATCAAAAGCAAGACCCTTTTCTTCGTCGGTGTAAGAGTTGAAATTACTAACCTTATACATGGAAGCAGGATCCCAATCACTGAGCTTGCTGTTTTCCTCAGCTTCCTTCATGTCAGCTTCAAAAGTTGACTCGGACAGACCATAATCAACTTCGTCAATTTCAAACTCTTCATCTTCTTGAGCCATCAGACATATATCATCATCTGAGGTAGATGATTCTGTATCCAAAGTTTCAGCATATAGTCCTTTTACACTTGGTTTGTCTTCAGGCTTTCATTTCTTGAGCTGAGTATATTTTTTCTTGTATTTATCAGCTCTGTAAGTATTCTTATCAACAACTGATGTTGATTCCACCTTCTTTGATCTGCACTCAGCAGCAATATGTTCCTTCTTCTGACAGTTGAAGCACATAGCATTCTTGGGATCAAAGGAACTCTTCCCTTTGCCCGTGTCAGATCTTCCTCTTCCCCTTTGAGCTCTATCAAACGTCTGGCTAACATTGTCATTTGCTCAGTGATATTCTGAACATCATCATTATCACCTGAGTCTGAGTCTGAGTGGTCAGCTTGAGATTCTGACTCAGTATCAGATTCAACAACCAGTGTCTTGGAACTTTTCTTCTTTTTCTGTGCAACCAATGCAACTTCAGTTTTATCCAAAGACTCCTTGAGTTGTTGTTGAGAAGTTCTTTTGTGTTTAGTGATCTGTTCATGATTTAGCAAGAACCCATAAATGGACTGTAGGTTGTACACATGCAGTGTCCCTCCATCCCTTAGTGCTGTAGTTACGTCATTAAACTTTTCTGGTAACACATCCAGAAATTTCAGCACAAGTTCAGCCTCATCTTTCTTTACACCCACACTTAGTAGGTCATTTATCAAGCAGTGAAACCTTGTGAACAAATCTGGCAAGGTTTCATTCTTCTTTGAAAAGAAGTTTTCATAAGATCTATTCAAGTGATTCTTCTTTTGCTACTTGACCAGATCTGTACCCTCATATGTAACACTTAGTGTATCCCATATATCTTTTGCAGATTGACACCCAGTCACAGTACGCAAGATTTCGTTGGTCAGGGCATTTGCCAGAACACTATTTGCCTTGTCATCCAGATTGTAGAGTTTCCAATCTTCATCAGTCCAGGATGAACAGGCTTCTTTACCTCTTTTTCATTCTTGTCTGTTTTATCAGCGGACGTATCACTGACAACAGCAGAGATCTTGGGGATTATCGGTCCTTTGATAATGACATCGGACATTCGTTTGTCAATGGACTTGAGGAACAGCATGGCTCTAAACTTCCACATAGGATAGTCAGATCCATAAAAAACGGGACAACCTTTGGAAGACATCTGTGGAAAGTTTGAAGAATTGTTGCTTGTAGACAATGTAAACTTTCTCAAAATCTTGAACTTTCAACTTATGAAATCGTTCAGCCTGCTCTGATACCAGTTGTTGGTCCCTTGGTGAGTATACCAACAAGCAACTGGTGTATAGAAGGGGGGTTGAATACACTTTCTGCGGAAATTGAACAAATCAAATAAAAGTGTTACACAAAGTAAATCAAACCACAATCAATCGAATGCTTTCATTAAGAAGATGTTTACAATGCTTTGAATAAGAAGATGATTACAATAACAATCAAGTAAGCAAATCTTGATATGTAAACACCTAATATAAATCTCTCAATCTTTCAAACTTAGTTATCTATAATCAACTTATGATTATAGATACTGACGACTCTCTAAACAGGATTTACACAGATTGATAACTTACCAATATCACATTAATGTGATTATTCGAACACACGAATAACTTGGAAATCTGTGAATATCTTGATCACATTGAACTGACACACAATGATTCAAGAATCGTAACACATACGGTGAGGTGAGGTTTTGGCTATGCAACACTTAGTCGTCGTTTCTGAGTCATAGTCGTACCTCTAAACTTATCAGGAGATAAGTATTTATAATCCTGTTGCTACGGTTCCTAACAAACTGGACTAATCCTAATTTGCTAACTAACTATCGGATAACTCGGACTCTTGAATCTTGAATCTTCTTATCTTGAGTATTCAATCTTCAATCTTGATTCTGAAGTCTTCTTATCCTTCCCGTAGATATAGAGAGTTAAAACATAATTTAAAACATATTTAAATTCTTTTAAACTGACTTCTTTAGTCAGGCTGAGTTACTCAGCTTGAAACTCATCAAGCTGAGTTCTTCGAGAACAAACCCGAATTCAAACATGGACTAACATGTATAATTATAAACTCATCCTTAGAAGTCTAAAGAATTAACTAAAACATATTTAGCAACTCTATTGAGTTGACTCAGTCTTCACGCTGAGTCGCTCAGCTTGAAACTCATCAAGCTGAAACTCAATATGTATATCTTAGTTTACGCACACAGCTTATCAAACATATTGATAATCTTACTAAGATATAGTCTAAGCTGATCGAACATATGCTCAACTTATATTCTGCTTATACTCAGTCTGAATCACTATAAGTGTTCAGTCTGACTAAGCTTCATAATTCTGTTTAAGTTATATATAGAACATATCTTACAAACTTAACTTTGTCTCATCAAATCTTAACTGATGAGATCATCTTCCCAACATTTTTTTTACTCATATGACCATTAAACTTGTAAGAAACGTGCTAATATGCCCATTTTTTTAACCCGTAACCGGCTTAGCCGGTAATCCATGATTTTAAACTTATTTTCAAGAGTCAGGATAAGGTAGGAATCTTGTCATATTGTTCAATATGGTACTTAAAGTTTTTTTTTCGTTTGTACATATCTAAAATCTTCCAAAAACTTTATTTTTTCTCCATTTTTTACTTTAATAACTCTATCTTTTCTTTGTAGATGGCAAATTCAGTTTTCTTGTCATCCAAAAATTGTTTGTAGTCTTGTAATCTTGATTGTAATTCTCATTGACTAATTAGGAGTATTTTTACAAATTTTGGTGGAGCTAATACACAGACTACAAATGATTTTTGGATGACAAGAAAACTGAACTTGTCATGTACAAAAAAAAGATAGAGTTATTAAATTCAAAAATGGAGGAAAAATGAAGTTTTTGGAAGATGTTTAGATGTGTACAAACGAAAAAAAAAACTTTAAGTACCATATTGGAACAATTTGACAAGATTCCTACCTTATCCTGACTCTTGAAAATAAGTTTAAAATCATAGATTACCGGCTAAGCCGGTTACGGGTTAGAAAATGGGCATATTAGCACGTTTCTTACAAGTTTAATGGTCATATGTGTAAAAAAAATACTTTAAGTACCATATTGGAACATTGAGACAAGTTTCATACTATTATGCAACTTTAACCCTTATTCTAACCCTTAATTCGAATGGTTTTTCAAAGGATCAGATTTACTTTCTCCATTCTCTCTAAAACAAATGTTCTTCCTTAACTATGTTACTATAATTTGTTTCTGTAAGTTTGTTTAGTTTATGAGAGAAGTAGTCCATTACATTTATAAATTAAATTGTAAAGTCACTTTCGTCTAATGTAGAACAAACCTTAATTGTTTCACAGGGTTAAGCTATCAAACTGAGTAATAAAAATGTTATTTGTTTTATCAAAATTTGCTTAGTATTGTTTAAATTTAAAATGTATTTTACAACTTGCTAAAAAGAACGTCATAATATATTGATACCATATAAAACCATTGGATATATGTGGATTTAATATATAACGAATTATAATGCATGATACGACATGGATATAACATCATATCATATGGTTTATGTTGAGATTCCAAAAAACTCACGTTTAATATGTTGTTTCTAGATAAGAATATGTATAGAAAATAATGTAGAAGGTTTTCAGTTATACTTTATAATACACATGATAGGTTAAGTCAATTGTTGTTTAATTTCCAGATAAGAATATGCATAGAAAAAAACCTTTCAGGGTTTTGAGTTACGTTCTTTATATCAGAGTCATATTCAAGATTTTTGTTAACTGTTGACATCGATCATGACAAAATTAAAATAGATTTAATTCATTAAAATGTATCAAACTTGTCATATTTTGCTATTATGTGTATTGGACTTTAAAATTTTCTATTACGTGTATCTAACATATAATTATGCGCAAGTGTGTTTATTAAACTTTCTATTATATTTACTAAACTTAAACCTTTTTTTCCTTTTTTATATATCCAAAATACATACAATAGCAACGTACAAACTAAAAGTTTGATACACACAATAGAAACTTTTGAAATTCGATACACACAATAGCAAAACGTGACAAGTTTGATACATTTTGGTGAATTAAACCCAATTAAAATTAATTAAAATTGAGGGTGCTGTTTGGGTTTTCCGTTAATTGGGTCGGGTTAACGAGGTTTCGGTTATTGTTCCGGTATTTCAGGGCCAAAAGTTGAAGCAAAACACGTACAATTTACATGAAGTAATGTTAATTAAATTGTTATTTTTTAAGGTAAACTAAAGTATATTTAAGGTATGAATCGAAGATTTAACTATATCTTTATCAATGTATTTAAGAAATTTTCATTTTCATTAGATTTTAGTAACATACTAAAATTTGACTAGTAGTACTAACTTGAAAACATTGAACTTTTTTATTCCGTTTGAAAGGCTGATGACTCGTGCCTCCAATAGCTATGAGCTGGGTCCGCCCCTGGTACATATGATGGGTACGTGTAGTTGTGTCTTGTTTCGAGATAAAAATGCGCATAGGAAAACCATTTCAAGATTTTTAGTTACGTAATACACATGATAAGTAATGTTGATTGTTGTTTTCTACATAAAAATATCTGAATATGTACAATGAAAAAGAAACGTTTCAGGATTTTATAGTTTCACTAGCTAAATATCTCGTGTATGAACACGAAGATAGTTAAAATAAGGGTTTAGTATCAAAAAGTGTATCGAACTTGTCACTTTTTGCTATTGTGTGTACCCAATTTTGAAAACTACCATTTAGTGTATCAAACTTACCAAAACTACCATTTTATGTATCTGAAAACCTTCTAAACAAGTTGCAGGTAATTTCTTTAATTTTGATTTATTTCTAAATTCCACCTCACATTTATAACCTGCCATGTCATTATTTGCTATGACATGTCATCATTTGCTATGCCAAATCAGATTTTCAACACATGAAGAACATACACCCACATGAAGAACATAAACCATGAAGAACATAAACCCAAATCATACGAAGAACAAATGGAAAATCAAAACTAAAATTTTAAATATTCAATAAACAAGAACATAAGAACATTATGGAACCCAGATCATACGAAGAACATAAGAACATAATGAAATAAACAGATCTGGAATAAACCAAAATTTCAGATCTGGAACAAACCCTAATCTGTGAACCCAATCGAAGATTAGAAGAAAACCCGCAAGAACTTACCTAGAACAAATTAGATGAAAACCCTAATCAAAGATGAACCCAGATCTGTTATTCAGAAACGAAAAGCCCTTAGGTGAACCCAGATCTGTAATCAACAAAAAGGAAACCTAAAATGAAAACCCTAAAATCACATAGAAAAATCGAACACAAATCTGGAACGGACGGAGTTCTCGATTTGATTACGGAGTTGTTGAAGGAGGTGAAGGCGGCCGGAGCTGTTGAAGACGGGGGTGTTGAAGGCCGGAGCGTTGAAGCCATCATCGAGAACCAGATCTGAGAACCAGTCGTTGAAGCCGTCATCGAGAACCAGATCTGAGAACCAGTCGTTGAAGCCATCATCGAGGCATCGAGAATCAGTCGTTGAATTGGGTATACACAAGACATCAAGCCTTCATGGAGCTGTTCTTAGCAATGACTGGATGGGTTCTTCAATCGATTTGTATTGTTTTTCATATTCTTGTTATTATTTGGTTCGATGATCTTCAATGACTGATGTGGCTTTCATCGGCGATCTTAAAACACATAAAAAACTTATGCTTCATCTGTTCTTAGCAATGACTGGATGTTCTTAGCAATCGATGATATTCATAATTTTATTATTATTTAATTTGTTTCTCTTTTTTTTAATTACTTTTAAATATGATAAAAGCCACATCACTCATAACCTTTGACACATCACCTATGACCTTTGCCACATAAGCATTAACTTGCTATAACAAGTTACCATACATTAAACGGTAGTTTTAGAAACTTTGATACATCAAATGGTAGTTTTGAAAATTGGGTATACACAATAGCAAAAAGTGACAAATTCGATACACTTTTTGAAACCAAACCCTTAAAATAAACTTAAAATTTTATAGTATTAAAAAACTAATATATATATATATATATATTAAAATAATTGCAAAACATACATAGAGATATAAAATCCATTAGGAAGTGATAATCTATTAGAAATCATAAATTTATACCTAACATAATCAGTTTTTTTGTAAAACCTCTTTATAAACAACATATATCGTTTTATGTGTGGGTTAACTTTTAATCGCACATTACAAATTTTTTTGTATTATTATTCTTTACTTGAGAAACCGCAAAATAATTGACAATTAGTGAAAAAACGTTTTATAACAATCAAATATTAGTTAATGATTGAACAAAAACATAGATAAGTGACATAAAATTACTTAGTTTTAAATATTTTATTTAAGATAGTTATGAAAAAAGGAAAGGAAATTTTATAATACTTGAAAACATTGTAACCATTCACTGTGTAACACATGGATAGTTAATGTAAATTTTACTTATTAAAAATAATTATAACGGTTACGATTATGTTGTCACTGTTAGTGTGTTGTGATGGTTACTTATTAAAAAAAGATTTGATTATGTAACTTTATCTTTTGTATTGTGGGTGTAATAAATATAGTTACATTTTCCCCCTTTTTTGGTCAATTTTGTTAGATTGTTTTAATATATATTAAAGATAAAAATTAAATATAAAAAAAGTTTTAAAAAGTCAAAGGTTTTGATTGGTGGATTAATCACCAATAATCAAGGAAGGATGATGTCACAATCATTTTCTTTTGAAAATTTAAAAAACTTGTATTTAAAGTTAGTTTCAATTTTGAATAATACCTTGATATAAGAAAGGTAAACATATATGTCAAATTACTCACACACATTTATCAATGCACCTTTTTCCATCACTAACATCACATCATGGGGGCCAAATAGACTTTAAAAGGGAGCCATATAGAAATACCCATATATAAAAAAATAGAAGGTTGTGATTGGTATTGATTAGAGGGTTTTTTTATAAAAATTACAAGATAGGAAGTTGTGATTTGTAAAACCTTTTTAAAAATAGAGATGATGATGTTATAACCCTTTTCTTTTAATAAGGATATAAGATTATACTCATGATACATGTAGTTGAGTAATTTCAAGATAAGTATTTCAGGTTCTTTGGATTTAGTTGTACTCTTCAGTTAAGTTTGACTGTTAGACAAAGAGTATTTTGATCAATTTTTTGTTTATCCTTGATACCAAGTAAACTTTAACCTATTTCTACCCTTTTGTAAAATTAATAATTAAATAACCTTGAAGAACATCAATATCATCATGTCCAACCACATTAATCTTCATCCTTGTTTCAAATTTATGAACATTAATCAGTGAAGCAACAATCATGAAGAAGTTAGAATCCATTTTAACGTTTACATATAGTTCCTTTTACAAATTTGTGATATTGAAAAAGCTAATAGACTTTGAAACTACAAATTTTCCTTTTGTTACAATCGCAAACTGTTGAAGCAGGCGTGTACGGTTTAGATCAGCTTCGGTCTTGTGATGGACAGGAATGCCTACATAACAACCACAGGTTAGTCTCGCCACGAGCACCGGCTCGTGACCCAACTCCAAAGTGAGAATAAGTATGGGAGTATCGGACAAGAGAGCAATAAAAATAGAGAGAGAAGGTTTTAAGAAAAATATCACATGCATTTACTCACCTCAGACTGAGATATTTGTAGACATAGTTAATGGTTATTAACCGCTGGACATTCCTTCTTTAATGCAGACTGTTCAGTCCCTGCATTAATTATCTGCAGGTCAGGTGACAGAGCTCATTAAATGCAAATCCTTTTGGTCTGCCAAGCCGGTGGTGTTTATTCTTCTGCTCATTCTCTTTTTGTCTTATTGGAGAGTTGACATGATTTATGTATTTAGGCGATTTGAGGATGATCCTCTATTTTAACGGATATCCTAAAGAACCTTCGGACCGTACGTGATATGGTACAAAGGTCATTATGTCCCATAGTCTGGTGCTTATACCACTTAAAAAGTGTGAAAGTGTCCGACTTAAAATCAGAGTAAAAATAGGAATAAAAGAAAAAACGCATACCTGAGGTGAATGTTAATGAAAAATGGGGGTCATCAATTTTGGTAAGTTCTGTAGTTATCTTTTAATGATTGTGATATTTATTAACCATAAATGTATGTGTAAGAGTAATGATGGGTTTTTGGAGGGAAGTTTGAATTTAAAAATAAAAAAGGCATTTAAACGGCGACTTATGGTTCCCAAGGTTCTCTCCGACGTGACGTATTTTTACTAGTTGGTGCGCCTTAACTGATGGGACGTAGTCTGTCTCACGCGCCTGTATGCATCAGGCCATTATGACGCTTAGGGGCATTTTAGTAATTCGGCCTAATTTGGAACGGTTTATGCCGAGAAAAATGGGGAGAAAGGTGGAACGTGGGGACCTTTCCACTTGCCTATATATATGTATCTCTTCCAAAATTTCAAAGACTTTTTTTTTCAGTTCTCCTTCGCTGCCAGAAAATTGATTGCTCTTTCGCTGGAGATCTTTTTCATTGTTTGGATGTTCATCATCTTCTTTGTCTACAAGGGTTTGCAACAGGTTTGACGTTTTCCTTTCTTAACTATGTCGAAA
The DNA here is from genome assembly GCA_947179395.2 of Pulicaria dysenterica. Classification (NCBI taxonomy): domain Eukaryota; kingdom Viridiplantae; phylum Streptophyta; class Magnoliopsida; order Asterales; family Asteraceae; genus Pulicaria; species Pulicaria dysenterica. Next base: position 18,854,761 of record OX359291.1, read on the forward strand.
AATAATCTAACTGTGGTTTATTCTTCTGTGTCTGAGGAGTGTATGAAGGATTTTTGTGTGTCCTTCAGTATTGGTAGGCAGTATGATCCTCGTCTCCCTCGGGTAGGGAAAAATATGAGTGAATGTCCCAAGGGTTACATGGCGTTATATCTTAGGCTCTTTGATTTTGCTAATGTTTGCCTGCCCTTCTCAAAGTTTTTCTAAATGTTTTGAAGTATTTCGGTATACATTTGAGTCAACTGTCTCCTTTAGGTGCTATAAAAATAACAAGTTTTGAAGTACAATGTCGTGCCTTGGGTGGGGAACCTTCTGTTCCGTTGTTCCGTAGGTTTTTTAAACTTGGTCGCGCTGGGGATTAGGCAACTATTATAAAAATGTAAGGCTCCTCAGGATACTTGTGTTACTTTTGCTCCTTTGGGTTTGAAAAAATGGAAAGAGCAGTTTATATGGGTAAAAGAATCTTTGGTACCGGTTAAGATGGTGTAAAATAAGGTGGTTTTTGTCGCGGATCCCTTTCATGATGATACAGGAGTTGATCTAGATTTAGCCGAACGTTTGGATACTAATCCTATTGAATACCGTACTTTTCCTGAGCATGCTCTTGTTTTGGGTTGTGTTAGCCTGAACTGGGATCGTCCTAGTAAACGTCCCTTGCTAAAACGTGGTGGACAGGGTACGGGGGTGTTGCTCTTTAACTAATCTTTTATTTGAAACTCTAAGAATCTTTGATTGTCTTTGATATTGACTAACTAGAGTGCTTCTTTTTTATTGCAGCTATGAATTTTTTAGAATTTCTTAACCTTCTGAGTTTTCACGACATTGAACTAGCTGAGGAGGATGACGGTGGTGATGATGTGTTATCTCGAAACAGGGCTAATGTTATGTTGGCTGATCCCTCCAGTGCTGCAAATCTGAGGGTCATTATTCCTGCTCAACCTAAAGAGACTGATGAGGGTAAAAGTTGTGCCGGTAGCTCTCGTGGTGAAGGACCTAGCCGCAAGAGGAAGGAGCCTGTGGTAGAGAAACCTGCAAAGAAGAAAGGGAAAACTACGATTGTAGAGGGAAGGGATAAAATTGCGGAAGAGATTGACTTGACTAGTAGTGGGGAGTCTGTAAAGACAAAGGTAGCGCCGGCTCGTCCGGAAGTGGATGTTTCTTTACATGGTGTTGGGAAGAAAATTCGTAAGGAAGATTACGAGGTTATTCCTTCGGATGATGCTGATTCCCTTGACTTTTCTGCTTCCGAAGATGGTTCTGACTCTGCTTCTTCAGAGCAACGTCCTCTGGATCCTATCGTTGCTGAGTCAAAGTTTGTTCCTTATTTTCGTCGCTTGAAGAACTAGTCTTTGTATGACACCGTTGGAAATTGCCGTGATGTGCTTGACAACTTTGCTACTCCTGCTGAGGCACGAAAGATTTCTCTGGAGGAACCTATGGACATAGTTAATGAATCTTATTACAATCTTTCCTGGCTTTATGTTGCTTTTCCGGAAGTGCGTAGGAGGTGGCTGTTGGCACATAATGAATCCGTTTCCCAGAAGCGGTTGATCAAGGATCTGAAAGGTAAGCTGAAGAACTTGAGTGCGACTAACAAGAATGCTTCGAAGTTGAAGGAGTTGGAAAAGATGGTGGGTGAGAAGGAAAGTTTGTTGGCTGAGAGTTCTGGGCTGGTTGATGATCTTCAGAAGGAGATGGAAACGCTGAAGGTTGAAAATGTGTCGCTGCGGGAGAATGCTGTGGAGAATGTTAAACTGCGTGGTGAGCTGGAGAAGCTGGAGGTTGTAGCTATGGAAGCTAAGAAAGCGTGGGGAGAGGTGAATGTCTTGAAGGCAAAGCTGATAGAGCTACAGGGGGCGCGTGAAAATGCCAAGAAATTGGCTGCTAAGATGAAGGATGATATGGTCTGGTTGGTTAGCGAGGGGCTGAACTTTTTCTTTGATAAGCTTCAGAAGAGCTCGGAGTACTCTAAGTCGCTTGGGGATATCCAGAGGAGCAGTTTCTTGGCCGGCTATCAGAAAGGGTTGATGATTGGAGAAAAATGTGTTAAGAGCGGTCACGATATTGCTACTGCTCCACAGTATGATCCGGATGCTGCCACTCGTCTGAGCCAGGCTGCTATTGAGTTTGGTCAACTTTCTTATCCTTACTAACAGCAGCTTGCATCTTTGGCAGATCAACCTCTGGAGGCGTTAAAGCTGGTGGAGTCGGAAGAACTAGCTGCTCCAGGATTTGAGTCCGGAGGTGTTGGAATCGCTGTGGAGCTCTCTACTGCCACCAAGCGCTGAAGCTTATGGTTGTTTTTCTACTTTGTTGAAATGCTGATTTCTTATCAAACTTTATTTTTCTATTCCAGACATCGTAATCTTGTATGGTTTGACTGGTGTTTATGTTATGAATGTTTTAACTATTTGTTGTGTGGTTGTGTTTAGTGTTATGTTTTGTGAACTTGCTAGGTTCATTTATCGGCTGTCTCTCGGACAAGCCGATGGTTCAAACTTCTTTGTCTAGTTCTTTTTTAGCGTGAGCTCATCCAAAAACATAGCCGAAGCTTGATCTTGCGGGTGTGAAAGGAAGTTTTGTTGTGTCATGTACACATACGCGTTTTCTACGCATATCACCCGACTTATGTACGAAGTCGTGATCCTTCAATTTTCTTCTACTTGCCGTAAGACATAGTAGGAATAGTGTACGAAGTTTGTGGTCTTTCATTTTCTTCTACTTGGTCCTTCTAGGCCAAGTAGGTACACAAGGTAGCAAAGCTCGATTTTGTTTACTTAGTGTACAATCCAATAGAGCTTGTTTATGAGATCCACAAATTTGACATGATTTGCCAAAGTGTACTTCCATTAACTTATAATATCACATGATGTTTGCAAAACAATTGTTAATCTGTTGAGTTTTGAATGATCACAAAAAGATTACAACTTTCTTGTTCGGTAGTCACATCGCTTTGATCTACTACTCTGTTTCAGACAAAATGAAATTTATTTGTTGTTCCCAAAAGGTGTTGCAACTATTACTTTCTTCCTTAGAGATAGCACTTCTTTAGGTTCATGGCGTTCCATGTTCTTGGGATGACATTTCCCTCCATATCTTCAAGCTCATAAGATCTGTTCCGATTCGCCACTGTTACTTTGTAAGGGCCTTCCCATCGTGGCCCTAGCGTCCCTTGATCCTCCTTCCTACTCGCTTTATTCTTACGCCATACGTAGTCATTTGGCTTGAAGGTGACGTTCCGCACTTTCCTGTTGTAGTAATGTTCTATTTCTTTCTTGTATGCGGATTCTCTGATTGCTGCTATTTCACGCCTCTCTGTTAATGATTCCAAGTTAAAGCACAATCCTTCTTCGTTTTCTCTGACATTCATTTGGCATCGGCGTGTTGGTACTCCTATCTCTGGTGGGATTACAGTTTCGGTACCATAAGTCAAACTGAAAGGCGTGTCGCCGTTACTTGTTTTCAGCATCGTTCGATGGGCCCATAGGACGTGGCTGAGATAATCTACCCATCCTCCACCTTCTACTTGCAATCTAGCTTTTATCCCTTCAACCAAACTTCTGTTAGCTCTTTCCACTTGCCCATTGGCTTGTGGATGTGCAACAGAAGTGAACGACTTCTCGATATTCATATCCCTGCACCATTTCCAGAATGGGTCATTCGCGAACTGTCTCCCATTATCCGTTACTATCTCTTGTGGTAAGCCGAACCTGCATACATGTGAACTTACAAATTTGCAATCCGGTTATGGTCTCCAATGGTTTCACCTCTTACCATTTCGTAAAGTAATCAATCGCTACTAAAAGAAACTTTACTCTCCCAGCTCCTTCAGGGAAAGGGCCTACTATATCCATCCCCCACTTTCTAAAAGGCCATGCTGCCATGACCGAGACCAGAGGATGCTTCGGCATTTGTGCTACCAGGGCATGCATTTGACATGCTTGGCACTTCTGGACTTCCTCAAACGTGTCTTTGTGCATAGATGGCGAATAGTACCCTATTTGCAGTGTTTTGGCTACTATCGACCGTGCTCCAGCGTGTAAGCCACATGCTCCCGTGTGGACTTCTCTAATTATATAATTGGCTTGCAGGGGGCCTACGCACCGCAAGGATGGGCCAAGGTGAGATTTCCTATACAAAATACCATCTTGGAGCTCATACCTTGATAGGTCTAGCTTGGCTTTGTCATGCTGGGAGAGTTCCTCTGAATTGTTACCTTTGAGTGCCTTGATTATGGGTGTCATCCATGTGTCACCCTCTTCTTCCACTATAGTGTTGAATTCCTCCGTCTCTATCGATCTTCGTTCCAGAACTTCTACCAGCACTGTTTTTGTTAAGTGATCAAAAGCCACCGATGCTAACTTACTCAGGGCATTGGCTTTTTTGTTTTTGTTTCTTGGGACTTGTTGTACCTTACAGCTATCAAATAGTGCTATCAGCTTCATTGCTTCGGCTAAGTACTGTATCATGCTTCTCTCCTTAGCTTCATATGTTTCGTTGATCTGGTTTGCAACCAATATTGAATCGAAAAATACTTTGAGCTTTAGTATTTTCATTGTTTTAGCTAGACGTAGGCCCGATAGTAGCGCTTCATACTCCGCTTCATTATTTGATGCCGGGAAATTAAATGGAAGAGCATACGTGTATTTCAGTTTTTCAAGGACTGGTTAATACTAACCCTGCCCCTCCGCCTTCTACGCTAGAGGCTCCATCAGTGTGAAGTTTCCACGTATCCTGTGGTGCCAAAGGTGCGAGGACATCATCCTTCTTCTGTGCTCCGGACCTCAATTTCTCATGCGTCTTTTTTGTCTTACATCCCTTTGTTAGGTCTGTTACCTCCGAAGCTTCTTTAGGTTCTTCCGGCAATGCTTTTCTTTCCTTTTTCGTTTCCTCCGGCTCATTCATCTCCGCCATGAAGTCTGCTAGTATCTGCCCCTTTACTGACGTGCGTGTTTCGTACAAGATCTCGTAGGCGCTCAATTCAACGACCCATTTGGCCAATCGTCCGGACACATCCGGCTTCATCGGCACTTGTTTGATTGGTTGGTCCGTAAGTACCTTTATCGTATGGGCGTGAAAGTATCTCTTCAGTCTTCGGGATGCATGGATTAGGCATAGAGCTACTAGTTCAATGGATTGGTAATTGGTCTCTGCCCCATGTAGGCTGTAGCACCCTACTCACGAAGTAGACCGGGATCTGTCTCTATTCTCTTTCTGCCATTAATACAGCGCTCAACGTCCACGTGGTTGCGGCCAGATAGATTATCAGCGTCTCTCCTTGCTTTGGAGCTACCAGCATTGGTAACTCTGAAATTGTTCCCTTTATCTCCTGAAAAGCGACCTCCACTTCTTCAGTCCAACGGAAAATTTTCTTCTTCAAGCAGTTTTTGATAGTCTTGAAGATAGGCAGTGCTCTTTCAGCTGCTTTGGCCATGTACCGGTGCAGTGCGTTCAGCTTTCCATTTAGACTTTGAGCTTGCTTCAACGTATTGGGTGGCTCTAAGTCCATTATTGCTTTTGTCTTCTCCGGATTCACCCGTATTCCACTTGGTGTTACCAAATGTCCCAAGAACTTTCCTTGTTCCAGACCAAAGGAACACTTGGCCGGGTTCAACTTCATGTTGACCCTCTTCAAGTTCTTGAAGGTCTCTTGGATGTTGGTCAGCAATTGTTCTTCGTCATTGCTCTTGATGACAATGTCATCCACATACGCTTCTAAATTCCGACCAATCTGTTCTTTAAACACCGAGTCCACCAGGCGTTGATAAGTTACACCCGCGTTCTTCAAACCAATTGGCATCTTTTGATAACAAAACACTCCTTTGTCTGTGAAGAAACCCGTCTTATCTTCATTTTCTTTCGCCATTTGAATATAATGATACCCTTTGTAGGCATCAAGGAAACATGTGAATCTATATCCTGTCAGAGATTCTACCTTGAGATCCACCTCCGGCAGTGGATATGGATCCTTAGGACAGGCTTTATTGAGATCAGTAAAATCAATGCACATTCGCCATGTTCCATCCTTCTTTCTAACTAACACTAGATTTGCAATCCACGACTGATACTGGACCTCTCATAGTATTCCCGCTCGTTGAAGCTTCTCCACCTCAAGACAGGCCGCCCTACTCCTGTCCGGAGCAAGGCTTCTCCTCTTTTGTACCGTCGGTTTGACTGTTTCTGAAATTCCTAGTTTGTGCTCTGCAACTTCTCTTGGGATCCTAGTCATGTCGTCCGGCATCCAAGCAAAGACATCGATGTTTTCTTTCAATATGTTCTCCAACTTTTGCTGGCACTTCCTTGTTAAGGTCCCTCCGATGGTTATAGTCTGCTCCGGATACAATTTTTTGATCCGGACCTTTCTTTCGTCACCTCCGACATCTACCACTTGCTTTCTCCTCATCTTTTGTTCCACCTGCAAGCACTCTCGTACGTCTTACTTCTCACTTCTGATGAACGCTATTCCATTCGGTGTTGGGAACTTCATCAGTACGTGGACTGTTGATACTATAGCCCCCAGCTGGTATAGCACGGATCTCCCTAGTATGATGTTGTATAAGGACGTAGAGCGTACCACTATGAACCGTAAGTGGACTCTTCTCCCCCATCGGCCATGTTACTTCTCCTGAGAAACCGATTAGCGGCGCGGGGCTTTCTACCATCAGGGATCTGATCTTTGGTTCCAACTTCATGATGCAGTGCTCATACATGATCTCTGCTGAGCTTCCTCCATCAACCAGAATGTGGTGGACTTCGTATCCGGCTATCTTCCCTGTTATTACCATGGGGCCAACAGTCGGATGGTCATCTCTAACCCTGCAGGCCTCCACGGCCTCCACCCTGCAGGCCTCCACGGGGAATGCTTTGGCTTCTGGTTGTCGTTGTAGCTACGCTTTGGAATATCGTCCGACCCTCCTATCGCTTCTTTTCCTCTAATAAAGGCTTTGGCCCTTTCCATCATCTCGTCGATGGTTTTTGGCATCCGGTTACAGTACTTCTCCACCAACTGTTTGTTTTTTATTCCATGGACGAAACCTGAGATTTTCATGGTCTCATCCGCTCCTCTAATCCCTTGAATCTCCTTCAAATACCGTGCCATAAAAGCCCACAACGTTTCATTATCTATATGCTTTATGTTATGAATCTCGGCAGGATGTCTTGTGTACCGCTTCTGCTGCATAAAGTTAGCGAGAAAACTTCTCTGGAGCTCCTCGAAACTGTCAATGCTTCCTTTTGGTCAGTGCTCGAACCAAATCCGGGCGGTTCCTATTAAAGTTTGCACGAACATCATACACCAAATAGGTATGGACCACTGCTCTACTTCAGCGGCACCTACAAAGATCTTCAGGTGATCCTCTGGATCGCTGTTCCCTTCGTACATTTTGACATGGTTCGGCATCTTGACTTTTCCCGAGAATCTAGACATAGCAATTCTCCTTGTAAACTTGGTACTTTCCATAGGACGGTAAGGTTTGGACAAATCCTCCATTTCTTTTGTTTCTTCTTATTCCTCCACTTCAGCCCAGTCATCTGGCTCCAGACCTCGCAAGGTCTGTACTGGGTGTATTCTTCCTCTTCCTCTGGCTGAAGGCTGACTTCTTTGGGGAGGCATGGTACGAATGTTGGAGTTTTGCCGATTTTGAACTGGTCCTATGGTACCCCCAAGTGCGTCTACGTGTCCGGACGTCATGGAAGATCTCCGGATCTCGGGAGTTTCAAAGGTTCTTTCGAACTACAGTCTTTCCTGCAAATCCCCGAAACGTAGCTCTCTTTCATGATCTACCAAGAGCTCCTTGAGCATATCATAGTTATTCCGCACTAGTTCTCTGTTGACGAACGGGGCCCAGGAGGGTCTTCGGCTTGAAGCAGGGTCTGGAGGACGCGTTGAGGTAACTATAGAGACGGCAACGGGCATTCCAGAATTTGTAATCTGTGTTATAGGTTGTGACACGATGGGAATCGAAGGCCCAGCTTCCGACCCGTCGGGCTGTGCTGGAAGGGGCGACGCCGACTCCAGGGTATTATCAGATGATGGGACAATGTTCATGGCTAATCATTAACAAATGTCCCACGGATGGCGCCAAACGTTGAAGCAGACGTGTACGGTTTAGATCAGCTTCGGTCTTGTGATGGACAGGAACACCTACAAACCAACCACCGGTTAGTCTCGCCACGAGCACCGGCTCGTGACCCAACTCCGGCGTGAGAATAAGTATGGGAGTATCGGACAAGAGAGCAATAAATATAGAGAGAGAAGGTTTTAAGGAATATATCACATGCATTTACTCACCTCAGACTGAGATATTTGTAGACATGGTTAATTTATATTAACCGCTGGACATTCCTTCTTTGATGCAGACTGTTCTGTCCCTGCATTAATTATCTGCAGGTCAGGTGACATAGCTCATTAAATGCAGATCCTTTTGGTCTGCCAAGCCGATGGTGTTTATTCTTTTGCTCATTCTCTTTTTGTCTTATTGGAGAGTTGACATGATTTATGTATTTATGTGATTTGAGGTTGATCCTCTATTTTAACGGATATCCTAAAGAACCTTTGTACCGTACGTGATATGGGAAAAGTGTTAGAGAGATGTAGACAATCTCACCAATATACAATCTCTAGGGGGTTGTGCTCTTCTAGATTTATTAAAGAGAGATTTATTATGAGAGATGTGAGTGTGTTCTTCCATATCTGTTAGGACAAGATGGCAACATCGTCCGACGGTCACAGAGAGAGAAGAGATACGATTGGTGGCGTTTGGAGGTTAGAGAGAAGGTGTTGGCGTAGGTGTTCAAAGAGAGATGATGGTGGTGGCATCTGGAGTTTTATAAAGATGATGGTCGCAACATCAGTGGTTTGAAAGATGGTGGTGGGCATCCGACGGTTAGAGAGATAGTGGTGGGCATTTGTAACGTACTGATTGTGAAATATAAGTTATAAAAATTAAGTCCAGACTTTGATTAATAAACATGAAATCTAGAATCAATCCATACATAATCAAGGAAATCAAGCCATGTCTCACTAGGGTTTGATCATAAGATGACTACAAAAGAGAATTAGCCCATGAACAAGCTTAGAACAACCAGAAAAGTCATGAAGAACATGCTAAATCTAAGAATAAACATATATCTACACAAACCGAATGGTGGTTGATGATTGATCTTCAATTTCTTGGCCTCCAATGGTGAATATGGCGAATAATACTCCTCCAGGGTTGATTGTGGCTTTAGAGACGTCCTAGGGCCGGCCAAAGTGCAAAAGATCTCTTTTTGAAACTTAAATATTCGAATTTATAGATAAGGCTTCTGACGGGCTCGTGGTGCGAGGTATGCGATCAAATTCCAGAGAAATTTTGCCGGCGCGGGACACAGAAATTCACCACGCGAGGCCCGACGCGACATGAAGGAGCATGACGCGACGCGTCCATGAGTTTTTCGACTGTCGCGACGTGAAGAGGAACATGTCACGACGTGACCATCTATTTTTTCGACCAGTTTTTGTTTTTCTTCTACTTCTTGTCCGTTTTCCGCTGATTCTTCCACTTTCCCAACATATGTAACCTTAAAACATCCCAAAGCATAATTTAGTGTATATTTTCCTCATTCTTATACTGAACTTTGCTTGTCCTTAAGCTAATAACCTGGTAATCCAAATTTCGCAACTCATTTACCATAAGTAATATAAATCATCCCAGGCGAACAAACTAATTAGTAAACACTTAAAAATCGAAAACATGCAAAGCATCACACCCTCACAAAGGGGTTCACTCTATCACACAAGCGTTTAGGCTTATTATTTTGGTGAACACTCCTGATAATTCACAAGCAATCGACCAGCATAGACTTGTATCCAACTTAAATCTCCATCACTAGAGTTGTCAACCGTCAAGAGGATTGTTTAGGGTTGTAATGTTAGGCTAGGGTGAAGGGTAGAAAATGTGGAATTTTAAAGTTAGCAAAAAACTAAACTGTGTGGAATTTTAAAAATACATATAGTTATTATGTTTGGCCTAAATATTTCAAACTAAAAACCTAACAAGAATAAATTCGGAAAATTGCAATCTTATCCAAGAAAAGAAACCCCTATAATAGATCACATAATACATACATACCACATCGACTATAGGAATTCCATTTGTGTTTGTAGAATATGGTCTTCGGAGAACAAAAGAAAGAAATAGAGCATAAATGGTAGTCATTACAAGTATAGTCATCGGTGGCTGAATAAGGCTCCACGTGTTATAGTTGTATAAGGCGCCGGTCGCGGAGACGGAAATAGTCGGAAGTCGTCGTCATCAGTGGTAGCTCTATGGCTTGTGGTTGTGGAACTCAAGAGTTTGTAGAATAGATAGTGAGAAGGTGAGAGTAATTTGGCATATAAGAAAAAAGAGGATAATTGAAAATTTAAAAATGCCAAAAGTCTTCATGGGGAACTCGAGATGTCAGATGGTAGCAAAAAGGAAATGACTAGTCATTGCAAAAACCAAGAAAGTATTTTTTTTTACTTTTTTATTTTCTTCTATATTTAATATATTACAATATACTATAATAAAAATGTATTATACATACACTGATACTCATATATTGCTTTATAAATTTATGGTTTAATTCTTACTTACCTATGTCTATATAAAAGTTGTATTTTTCATTAATTAAAGTCTCAATAATATAAATAATATATATATATATATATATATATATATATATATATATATATATATATATATATATTAAATTAATGTTAAAACCTGCCCCCTCCCCCCCCCCCCAAAGTTTTATTGAAGTTCCACCACCGTGCTGGACAAAGAAGACTCACCGCTCAAATTGGAGCGGTCAAACGAACATTGACACGAAGGAATGATATGAGCTCTTTATTTTATTAAACTCAAACCATCTAGGGCATATGATATTCTATCACATATGAACATGTATCATAACACAAGATATAAGTTAGTGTAACTCACCTGATCAACAACACAAAGTAATAGTGATTCACAAAGTTGTATGGTTAACAAATCTATGGCAGGGACCTACAACACATCCTACTAAATTAATATTGAGTACTAGTTTCAACAATATGATTCTAGTGTTATTTCATGGTTGTAATCGTACACTAGTTTGAAATTCGGCCAACACTTAGGAAATTTGGTCATCACCACCGATTTCGAATTTGGTCAACGCTAGTTAATTTTGATCCACTACCGAAATCGGTCACCCACCCAATTGGTCAACACTTAGTAAATTTTGTTCCACTACCGGCATCCACCGAATGCGGTCAACACTTGATAAATTTCAGCTCACTACCGAATTCGGTCATCCACCGAATTCGGTCGACACAATAAAATTTTGGTCCACTACCGAATTCGGTCAACACACTGTTCTTGACTTCCAAACCCAGAATCTCCAACCAAAACACAAATTTTCACTTGGATGTGATTCCTAACATCCATTAAAAGTTTCCTACAAATTTAATTGAATTAACATTATGTATCGAGGTCCCTAGACCTCTTTTTGCTCTCGGTTGAGATCCGACGCAAACAAGCAACAGGGTATGAATCGAACCTCATTCAAACGTTAATTTAATATTAATCAATTCTTAGTTTATCTAAGGTCTAGTTTTTTATCTCGGCTCCGACTTAACAAAACAGGCCCCAAATCCAACGATTTGCTATGTTTTTTTATGATGAAAATCGTTATAGTAGTGCGAGAATCACTTACCTTTAGCTTTAAATTAGTTTGCAAAAATTTGGTTAAGCTTGAACTCGAGCTCTTTCACCTTCTCTTCTCGGTAGCAACGTAGAGCACACACACAGACATAATTTGTCGCTACAGTAAATGAGCTCTCCCTTGGAGGTTGTGCCCTAATAGGGTATTTATACCCTTCCCTTAGGCATCAAACCCATACCAACTCATACCATTTTAAGCCCAATAAATATTCTTTCACTAAAGTTAGCAACCAATAAGCCCACATAATAATACCCTTTTTATATGTCAAGGAAGGTAAGTCCAATAAATATTCTTGTATTATATAACAAACATAATACATTACTGCACTTTAATATTAACTGCGAACGGGTATTACAGTGTCCGACGTTTAGTTAGATGGTGGTGGCTTCTGGAGCAAAGACTAGAGAGAGGGAGGGAGAGAGAGAGAGACAAAGTTGAGGTAGAGAACTTGAGATAAGGGGATATAAATGAAATGAGAGAGAGTCTCTTGTGTTTGGAAACAAATATAAGAGCTAAAGTTTGTTTGTTAACAAAAATAACCTAGAAGTTAACTTAAAGGAGTGAAAGTGAAACAACATAACTCTTTTCATATTTTTTAAAGTTAAGGAACAAAATCTGAAATTATGTAACAACTACATAAACCATTTATTTAATTTACTTTTAGAAAATTAACTTTTCTCTATTTTTAGAAAATATTTGTATTTAAGGCTCTTGGCCCGACGTAATATTACAATATCACCCTCAATATTTTATATGATTTCAGTAAGACCCCTTCCTTGGCCTATAAATAGCCTATCTTGTATATCCTTATTGCCTCCAAACTTGAGAAGAAAGTTGATGCATAGTGAGAGAGGGTTTGAATTGAAGGCACATTATTTCTCATGGCTAATTTACCTTCAAACTCTTGCATATCAACTAACACTGTTGGCGGTGGCCGAGGAAGCCACAGGAGAATGTTGTCACCGGAGCAACTAATACTCAATATCTGCAATCCTGATCTTCGAGAAAGCGCTCTTCAAGAACTCTCCAAGGTATATGTATTTCTAGAACTCAGTAATTCACTTTTAGCATTATAAAGTCTATTTGTTCTTTGTTTTCCTAATTTATTAAGTGGATTGCAAGCAAACTTATGGAGTTTTGTTGTGTTTTCGATGTTTTGAGAGTTTAAGGTGCATGTAAACTTGCTAATTAGTGGTTTTTGTTTTAAAAATCTTCATAAGTTTTTGAAGTTCTGAAAGTGTTGATCAATGTTGTTCGTCGTCATGATGCCAGTGATGCCACGTCATCCCCTTGTCATCGGCATGCCATCACCCACATGACAATTATGACACAATTCCAGTATTCCTTTCTTATTCGCAACATATATTTAAAAAAACATGCCCTGTTGTGAAAGTCATCACTAGTGGCAGATATATGTGGCCAGTCATGCTCACGTGACGGTTAGTCATGACAGTCATCACAATTGACATGGCTTATCGCCCTTGAAGTTCCTGCGAAATAATTAGTATGTATATAGTTGGAGTAATTATTTTGTAGTTATTGTTCATTAATGGCTTAGCTATTAGACGACACGGAGTATGACTGATCAAATGTGAGTCGTCGATCATGCCTTGATCAACGCCTGAGTGCCAGCATACTAATTAACATGTATACAGTTGGAGTCATTATTGTGAAGTTATTATTCATTAATGTCTTAGTTGTTGGATGACACGGAGTATGATCGAACGCATGTGAGTCGTCGATCACACCTTGATCAACGCCTCAGTGCTAGCATAATAATTAACTTATATACAGTTGGAGTAATTGTTTTGAAGTTATTGTTCATTAAAGGCTTAGCTATTAGATGATACAAAGTATATACTCGATCGCATGTGAATCGTCAATCAGGCCTTGATCACTAACTCAAAGCCAGCGCAATAAATACTTGAGCCGGATAATGCCGAGAACGTTTTTTTTTACTGTTTTTGGCCTTTTAAACCTTTTCAATTGAATTAAGTGATTTTGAAGTTAGACAAGTCTTCTCTCATTCTATATGCATAAATAATTATTGGGTTCTTAGACATTTACTATAGTCTATGATTTTAAACACTTATATGTATAATATTATATTTTTAAATTATTTGAGAAATATAAAAAATAGACCCAACAACCAAAATTGATAAAAAATATATATATTAAAGTGTCTAAAATCTTAGAGTAAAGTATATAAATCATTACCATATTTATTTCACATAATGTGTTAGAAAATTTTTATGCATTTTATTCATTCTCTTATTTGTTCTAGATCCTTTGCATTCGAAATTTATTATTTGACACGCGATTTAATAGCATTTGGACTACTTAGATTTTACCAAATTACCTGAATAATGGTTTCTTGTTTTTGTTTAATTGCCATTAATTAATTTTGGAGCTTAATAAATGATTTTTAAAAATTACCTTAATGTTAACTTCTTTAGCTATAGATGTAAATAAATTGGGTACTCGCTAGCTACTCAAGCTCGGGTCATTAAAAGCTTGAAACAAGCTGAGTCTTAACAAGTTCGAGTTCAAGCCTAGAGTCATAGACTAAAGCTTATTTAGTAAACGAGTTCGAGTCTCAAAGAATGGGCTAACGTGCTTCATATACAAAATTAATTAATTAGTTTAATTGTTCTATATATATATATATATATATATATATATATATATATATATATATATAGCATCAAAGAACATCTTTTAATCATATATAGAACCTAAAGAACCATTCTGGGTCTTTAAATAAACTTGATCAATGTCTCGTATTAATTTGTATCAAAATTGTAATTATCATATATTAATTAAGACGTAAAAGTACAAACATAAAAAAAATCCCATTACCCGATCCTTTTCTGCGTTTTCCCCCTTGTATTCAATTGAATTAAGTCATGTTGGAGTTAGTCTAAGTCCTCTTTCATTCTTTATGCATAAATATTTATTTCACATAATGTGTCAAAAGATCTCTATGACATTTGATTCTTCTCTTATTTGTTCTAGACCCTTTGTATTTAAAATCTATTATTTGACTTGCGATTTAATACAAATGGTAGGCAACCCAAGTCACTTGGAATGCTTGGATTTTACTAAATTACATAGATATTAGTTTTTTATTTTTGTTTAATTACGAGTAATATTGCAAGTTAATACATGTTTTTAACAAATTACCTTAATGTTACTTCTTTAACTGTTTTATTAACTTGTTTGTTATTGAAACCTCTGAGGCCTAACATATAAACATTAATCTGCCTTTGGTTATATATTCTAGCACATGGACAGAGTTCTAGATTTGGCTCCTTGGTTATGGCATTCAGTTGGAACTGTTGCTGCACTCATTCAGGTACGTCGTATAATACATCGACCTTTTTGTTTGTCTTTCTCTGTCTTGAGAAGAATTTCAAAATTTGAAGTCTTCTGTTTATTTTACCTATTGCTGTAACGAAAGATTTGCAGTATCCTTGGCTATATATCTTTACGAAAAGTTGACCAAATATACCAAATGATCCCGTTATTTAATCAGTTGCATGAAATAAATGAATAACTTGAAAGAGTAAGAACTTAATAGAAAATTTTGTTGGATCATTGTTACTTTATACTATTAGTATTTCATGGCCAGGGGTTATCCTTGTAAAACTTTCTCAATGCAAGCTACCAGTTCTAATGATTGCTAGCAAAGATTGAATATGGGTTACTCTCATCTACATTAATCCCTTTTTATGTAAACATAACAGCTTATCTCATTTTTTCCATGTTTTTCATATATCTCTTGAGTTTCTCTATAAATCTTTGAGCTAGTTTTTAAAGTGGTTTTATGTCACATTTCTCTTTATCAACAGAATAATGGCTTTATGAATATTTTCATATCTTGATAGATGATTAACATCATTTTCTTGAAATATTTGCAGGAGGTCATTGCAATATACCCCTTCTTATCCCCACCCACCCTCACATCTGCTCACTCAAACAGAGTTTGCAATGCACTTGCTCTTCTTCAGGTACATCTTTCAGAATCTATACTTGATTCAAGTCTTTAAAGGCTCCTATTTCCTGATCTGTTTGAATTGCATTGATTTCTTAGGCCACTTTGTTCATGTGTTTTACTTGATTAGTCATGTGTTTTCTTTTTCCCCTTATGTATAACATTGAGGACAATGGTCTTTTTTCTTCTTTACTTATCTCTTGTTTGCAGTGTTTAGCCTCCCACCAGGACACAAGAAAGCTCTTCCTAAATGGTACTTTCTATATATTTTTTTTCTTTTTTTGGTGTACCAAGAAGTCCTACTAATTTTTTATGTGTTTTTCAGCCCAAATTCCCATGTATCTTTATCCATTTCTGAGCACAAGCAGCAAATCAAAGCCTTTTGAGTATCTCAGGCTTACTAGCTTAGGTGTGATTGGTGCTTTGGTGAAGGTAATAAACTTAGTTTTCATTTCTTCATTGTTTTTATGAATTATAGATCTTTTGTTTGATATCCATGAACCAATCTATTAATACATTTATAAACTAATTGGGTATATTGACAATTTGACATGATATTTCAATATTTATTTACTTACCAGGTTGATGATTCTGAAGTTATCAAACTTCTGCTCTCAACAGAAATACTTTCGTTGTGCCTGCGTACGATGGAGATTGGCTCTGAATTGTCTAAGATAGTTAGAATTTCTTAATCTTCTTTCTCTTTAATTCTCAATGAATTATTAATATTGTTTTTAATTGAGGTTTGATCAAACCTTTGGTAAATCCAGGTGGCTACATTTATCATCCAGAAAATCTTGTTGGATGATGCGGGCTTGAAACACATATGCACCACCCCAGAGCGCTTCTATGCAGTTTGTAAAGTTCTGGGAAACCTGGTTGCTGAACAGCCTTCTGCACATCTGTTGAAGCATATCATCCGTTGTTACCTTCGCATGACACATGACACAAGGTTAGTTAAATATGTCTCTAATACATTACAGTAAAATGCAATACTGTTATATTAATAATAATATCATAATAATTGAACAAAAACAATTTAGAATGTTGTATGCATTAGACATAGACATTGTGTACTCCCTTTATAGCTAATTCTATAAATTTGAGACAAACACAACTCAAGTAGACCATATTTCAAGTAATCATGGGATATATGTGTTTAAACTTGGTGTTATATTGCAGAACATGTGATGCTTTGAAGAATCGTCTTCCGATTAGGTTGAAAGACGGTACATTTAACGGTATTCTTCAAGTAAGTATTGTGTATATGCATGATGCTTTTATTGATGTTACTGTTCTGGGATAATTTATGTTTATATGAAATGTTCTTTCTTTGTGTTTCAGGATGACCCGACAACAAGGGGGTGCCTTCAGCAGCTTCTTCAGAACCTTGACGGACCTGGTACAAGCGTTTAAGGAGAACAACGCGTTTTTGAAGATATGACAGGGAAGCAACATCGTCTTCATGAGGATCCTGGATCACCTTCTCCCTATGTTTTATGTGTGTTTTTATGTATGTTTGGGTTGTTTAAGACTTTAAGTTTATGATGTCAAGTGTCATGTAAGCTGGATCTAGAACCTTTTAAACCTCAAACTAATCTGTTTGTTTTTATATTTGTATCTTCTACTAGTACTAATTGTTTGTGTTGCTTACAATAATGCATTTGAATATTATGGTTCTCCATTTAAACAACTAGTAATCATAACATGACCGCGGTGATTGACTGTTGCATCAGCTTTTCAGTTATGACATAGTCATGACTAAACAGTTGAAATAGGCATTGAGTTCATCGTGGTGATGATGAACAAGGAGACGACGAGTGAGCCTTAGTGGGTG
Source organism: Pulicaria dysenterica (assembly GCA_947179395.2). Taxonomy (NCBI): domain Eukaryota; kingdom Viridiplantae; phylum Streptophyta; class Magnoliopsida; order Asterales; family Asteraceae; genus Pulicaria; species Pulicaria dysenterica. The sequence continues at coordinate 18,872,316 of OX359291.1, forward strand.
ATGAGCATTTGACGGAGCAAATTTGCTGGTTATCCGGTGATAACGAGCTATAACTACAACTGGTCTTAATGTCTTATGATTCTATATTTTCTAGGTGTTCTTTTGCTTTAAGTTGTTTTGAAGGTTTTCTGTGCTTGTTTTTTGAGCTCATATACAACAAACAGGCCATTTTGCGACAGAATTTGCTGGTTTTCCGTCGAAAAACTGTCTTTCCGACGGATTACCGACAAACCAAATTTCTAAAGGATTTCCGAAGGATTTCCGACGGACTTCTGTGACATATTTGCGACAGAAATTTGCGAAAGATTTCCGACTAACCGAATTTCCAACGAACGTTTGCGACGGATTACCGACGGAATTTTACGACAGATTAACAACATAATTTTGCGACGGATTACAAACAGAATTGTGTGATAGATTTCCATCAGATTTTTTCGTCGCTAATCCGTCGGAAACTCCAAAATATAATTTCAATAAATATTTTATTTTTGCATTTTATTTTCCTGTATAAAGGTATCAAACATAACCCCAAACATTTTCACAAATCGTAAAACCAAAATATTTAAAGTTTTACGAAAGTTTCGTACACAAAATATTCAAAATACATTACAACATCAAAAACAGTGCTTTAAACATCATACACAAACATCTAATGGTGCTTAAGAAGGTGGTGGTTATGGTGGAGACGGAGGTTGATAGTTCATGAACTTCATCAATTTGAAAATCTTTTTGTTCATTTCTCCCCTATTCACTTCTGCATTTTCTCTACTTTCTCTTTGGAGTCTCTCTTCACGTTCCCTCATCTCCACCCTCTCTCTTTCTCTTTCTTCTTGTATGCTTGCTTTTTCTCTCACTCTTTCTTCTTGTATCTCTTTCAAACTCTGTGTTAACCTTTGCGTCTACAAAACATTGAAACATACACATAATTGTAGAAATCAGTTGTATCAATCTTCTTGGCTTTACATGACTCTTTATTGATCAAAATATATATTTTGGGGTTGTTTTAAGCCATTCATATATTATTTTTGGGATAAATATGTTCTGGGGTTGATAATTTTCTTCGTATATAATACACACGTATACACAAGTATGTGCATTCCCCTTAAAGTATACACTTAAATATAAAGTTGCATACTCATAAACATGCGCACATGTATGTATCTCTATACGTGTACATATACATATACATACACATAAAACCTAGTGACACGTACTATACGCGCATGTATATCATGAGTCGAGAAATGACAGTTTTAAGAAAAAAACACTTCTATTATGAGAATATGTATTGATACGCGAATATCAGTCTTAAATTTCAACACTAATCTAACTGTATTAGAATGACACACTAACGGGAAAGCTATACGCTGCCAAGGTATTGAAAAGATTGAATTAAAGCAAATAGGGTTTTTTTCATTGTCTAGCAGCTATACGCTGCCAAGGTATTGAAAAGATTGAATTAAAGCAAAGAACAAGAACAATTTTAAGAAGTTGAAATCAGTTGATATAGATGTATTTACCAACGAATCACTCCCCTATGTTCAATTTGTTATAAACATAAATAATATGATAGGTTTCTAAGGGCGTTCGAAACAACAATCATCGGTCATACTAATCCGATTACGACTTAATCTTTACAAAACACACTTAACGGTCATTGTATGGTGAATTAAACTCAAACTTTTATCTATGGTATTATTGAATAATCTTAACCCTCATTGTCTCAGAAAAGTTATCTATCCTATTGAATGCAAACGTCATTGTCTTAGATCAAGCAAGCAATAATCCAGAAGAAAATACACATGCAAGTCATTGTCTCAGAGCATGCACAAACTGTATCTAACAGATTACTTAGCAAAATTTAAGATAAAAAACTCAAGGTGCATGTTTAAGTATAAACAAAACCAATCATATATTATAATTAAAGATTACAAATCAAAACTAGGGTTTGTTCATCATGTTAAATACAAGAAAGGTCAAACTTATAGACAAGTTAGAAAACAAAAACAAAGAAAAACATAAATTACAAATCATTATAGACCGATGTTAGCAAAGTCAAGTTAACCATGTAGATGTTGTGACCTCTCCTCTCTATCGCTACCCTAAAATTGTCGCATGTTTCTCTCTGTCGTCTGCCGACTATCGCATGGAAAAAATAATATGTATCTTATGTCCGTCCCTTCGTAGCCGTTGTTTTTAAAGAAAAATATATCCTCTCGCAATTAATTTCACCCCTCCTTCCTTTCTCGTGGGCTTCTCGACCCAAAAACCAACTTGGAAATAATACATGACTAGTTGACTAACCGCAATTAGTTAATTCCCCAATCTTTTATTTGAGTTCGCTGGCCTCCAAGACCCCATCACAAGCCCACATGATTTTTTTTATTTCTTTTTCTTCTTTGACTCATGACTATAAGTAGAGGTGCACAAAAAATCCGAATATCCGATTTTGTGCAAAAACTATCCGAATCGATTTTTTATAAAACCGGTTTTTTTCAAACCGGAACGGATTTAACCGGTTTTATCCGATCCGATCCGGTTTTAATCCGATCTGAAACCGGTTAAACCGGTTACACTTTTGTCCAAGAAAATCCGGTTTTAATCCGTACGAAACCGGTTACACCTCTGTCCGAGAAAATCCGGTTACAATCCGAAAATCCGGTCCCAAAAAAACCGAAAAAATCCGGTCCGGATTTTATCCGATCCGGATCTGATTAAAATCCGAAGATGTGCATCTCTAACCACAAGTAAGTCCAAAACTTGTTCTCTTTTGATATTATTTTTCAGAATTCTGTATCTCAGCCCATTTATAGAAGAATCATGGCCCAATGGCATACAATAAACATAACATTATCGTGACCCATTTTGTCTAGTTTTTGTAGCTTTTTGAATCACTTCGTTTCGAGTTTGAGATACGACTATGACATTGAAGAGGTGTCAAAGCTCTCACTTTTCTCGTTTTCTCTTTTCTTCATCATTTTTCATCAAATTCTCTATTTCTTCTTCCAAAAGCCCTAAAACATGTAATACACCAAATTAAGCCACAATTACCATAAATCATCATTAAAATGCAATCAAAGAATAAGATATCATATATAAATAATATACATATTTTAGACGATATCATGTATAAAGATATAGCAAAAAAATCATAACTCTTAAAATGTACGAAAATTAGAACCGTCTGTCAGAAATCCGTCGGAAATTTCCGACAGATTTGCGACATATTTCGGAGGTGCTTCCTTAAGATCATTTATAACGATAATTTTGTTTGTATATACTCGCACATATACATACGTATTCACAATATACTTAAGTACAAGATTGTATACTAAAAAACATGCACACATGTATATATCTACGTATATACTTATAGATATAACTTAGCGGCACGTAATATACGCGTATATAACATGTATATATATATATATATATATATATATATATATATATATATATATATATATATATATATATATATATATATATATATATATAATGAGACAATGAGTCAAAAATTGACATTTAAAAGAAAAAAACACTTCTGTTATCATAAAATATGTAAAACATGTTAGATTGTGTGAAGAGATAGATAACATGTACGATCGTGTCCAATACTATCTGATACTAAAGGATCACACTGCTACACACCCAATTAGAACCATTTGGATTTTACCTTGTGTAAGAATAATTAATTAGTTAATTAACTATTAAGAGAAAGAAAAAATAATTATTATTTATTATTTAAGGAGAAGTTAATATTTAGTTTAAATATTAACAGGACCAATTAATTAATAGTTATTAATTGATTAGAAAGGTCAAAGGGTATTTTCTGTAATTACTTGATAGTTTAATTAAAGCTGGACTTTAATTAAACGGGCTTGGGCTTTAATAAGGTTATATATATAAATACCTTATTAAACCTTAGAATCACATTAAGTTAATTACAAGTCAAAAAGAAAAATAACCCTAATCCTCTCCTCCTCTCTCTCTCTCTCGATCGGCGCAAAGCCGAAGCCCCCCTTAGGGTCGACGACGTGACGCACGCACACACGAGGGATCAAGTTTTGATCATTGGTAAAATCCTTGGCGGTCTAGCAGCCTGTTCAAGGTGGTGCAATAGCGGTGTTCTACCTTTAGTATTCTAGGATTGAAGTTTCAAGTTGAGCTGCAAAGGTATAACTTTTAATCTTTTACTTCTCTTTTAGTTTCTGTACGAGTTAGATGAGATCACTGGAGGGAGTTTTGATTTATTCCACTGTGCATGTTATTCTGATATGTTTTTTATATCCTACAAAACCTTTCAAAACATATACAAAAAACGATCATAATTCTTAAGAAATACGAAAACTAGATACGTCCGTCGAAAATCCATCCGAAACTTCCGACGGATTTGCGATTGATGGATTTTTAACGGATTTGCGTGTCACTAATTTCTAGGGGCAGTCATTCTTGGGCCCATAGTGTCACTCGTTACTAGGTATGCTATACCCAGGTTGGTCTCTGTTCAGTTCCGAACAGTCTAACAAGGTTGGGCGGTCGAAATGAGTTTATGCTCACTCTATAGGGGATGGTTCATTTGAGAACAATTTTTATTACAAGTACTGTGAGGACTGTTTCTGGCCATTGATTATAATTAATCCAAGATTAATATTAATTGTGGCAAACATGTAATAAATTAAAAACACAACCGACATTTTCACTTTCCTAATATCCTAGAGCGGTATTTTAGGCAAATTATCAAAATTAAGGGGGAGACCACTTTCAAACATTTACACTCACTTTCTTAAAGCTAAAATATCTCTAAGATGCAAATGTATTAAAATACAAAAGTTCCAGGACAGGTGCGTTCGGATGCATATGTGCATGTGTAGAGGTGCACCTGCTTGAGAAAATTAGATATTACACTATAAATTATTTAATCTCTTCATATGTATGTATCATGTGCACCACTAGCTTTCCCACCTACTAAAATGTTCTCCATTATCCTTTACATATAATCTCGAAAGAGAACATATACAAGTTCATTATCCCGATTCCCGAGAGTTAGCTAAAACATAAATCAAACACCTTGTGTGCAATATACACTCCTGATTTTGGATTCACAATCACACATGTTAACATTTTACCTGTAACAAAGACAGATCTAAAATTCGCATTTCACGCACTTTGTATCAACTTTTTCATATTAGAAAAAATCACTGTTGACACACACTCATTTATAGAAAACCAAGATCTAAACGTGAAATCAAGAATAAAAAGAGGAGATCGTAGGAAGAGAGTTAGTCTTACTACTCACGGGAAGAGAGTTATGGTTACTACTCGGAAGAAGAGGGTTATGGTTACTAGTCAGTGATCGTCGGAGATATAAGACGGTGGAGATCACCGTAACCGCTTATTGTAGCCGGCGAAGAAAAAGGAAGCAATATGAAAGGACAACTGATTGTATATGTTAAGGTCTCAAATCTGAAACAATTTTAAAACATATTTTCGTTGGACAACCTCACCCTTTTGATTAAAATATAAAAAAACACAATAAAACTTTGGATAATGAATCATTGGTTTATAATGGTTATTGCGATACTTGTAAAAAAATGTTTCTCAAATGAACTTTTCCCTATATATATATATATATATATATATATACAAATTTACCCCAACAACAATAACATGGCATCAGCACAAACAAAGAAACAAACTAACACACACACACACACACACACACACATATATATATATATATATATATATATATATATATATATATATATATATATATATATATATATATATATATATATATATATATATATATATATATATATATATATATATATATATAAGGAGCGATGTATACACAACAATTCTTAGCTATACACAAGGTCTAAGCAGTTAATGTATATGATAGAAGTTAAAGATGCAAAGTTGTTGTGTATGAAAAAGTGCAAAGCCATGTTAGAGATGACTCTGATACCATTGTTGGTTATCGGTGGCATCTAGAAATCGCAGCGGAAGTGAAAAATGAGTAAAACAACTTTTCAAAAACAAGTGCCACCAATACGCCCCAATGGACCAAACTCTAGACAATGGGCAATGAAACTAAAATAAGAACAAGAGTGAGAGACTATACCATTGTTGGGGAGATAGTAATATCAAACCATAATCAAACCTGTCTATTGAAATAAATAGGATTTGATGTTGACAAAACCATACATTCAGTTTTGGACTTAGAATGTAAAAAAACATGTGTTTTTTTATAAATGACATAAAGAATTCATTAAGTATGAAGAATTAGCTGACCACTAAGTATCAGACAAAGGACCAGCTTCAGAAGATCAGCCAAGAAGAAAATACAAGTATAAATGCATCAGTTGAGCATCTACATGTATCAGATAATGATTTACAATCATCAGCTGAGGAATAAATTCGATCAGCTGAGTAGTCAAGTGATCAGCTAAGCCAACAACTTTGATCAGCTGAGGCCTTTCTCCTATCAGTTAAGCAATTCCATTTAACTATGTCTTTTATTTTAAGCTTATCACTCTGAATGATCATTTAAACATTCTTGGTCAATTGATAATCTAGGTTGATTAGCTTATATTCTTTCATTGTCATATGTTTGATCAGCTGAGCATATCATGATCAGCTGAGCTTACATTAGTAGCTAAGTCTTTTATTTTTCCTTTGGTTGAGCAAAAGTATATTTGCAGTTTAGTGTTTTCTATAAGCTGAGTCGGGAATAGTTATAACAGTTAGTTGTTTTCCTTGTATTTATTCTTAAGGTCAAAGGCAGAACATATGTTGTTCTATTATGCCTTTAGATCTGTCTTTGAAAAAGTCTTAGCATCTTTTGCATCTGCAAAGAAACAAAAAGGATTGATCTTGACCCTCTGGAAAAGGTGATAGTTACTTTTGAAGAAAAAGATTTAGAAGATTTGTTTCAATAACTAAGTATGGCTAGCAACTCCATACTTGGTTAAGTCAAATCTGAAGAAAGCATGGTGTTGTTTAAAGTATAAGCATGGAAGGAGAAACTTCTATTTCCTAGGCAAAAGGTATTGGTTTAGTAATATAATAATAGATAGTGGATGTACTTTTGCATAAAAATTCATTCACTTTATACATTGCTTGTATAAAGCGCATCTGCTTTTCACCCACTAACTTTATCAATTATAATATTATTATCCTAAGTACTTTTGTCTCCTACCTCCTCTCCGCCAACCAGACACCATCTGCTTATATATACTGAAGAATGGAAACATGCTAATTACGCAAAAATCTGAAAAGAAGCTTTTTGATACCTTCTCTACTTGTTCATTTGAATATGGTGATGATTGGATGCAAGAACTCAACCGAGAGTTCCTTTACCGGTATCCACACCATGGTTCCTTGATCCCTACTTGCTAGAGATGCTTGCAAGCCGTCAAGAGCTACACCAGTTATCATGCACCAACTTGAAGATCAAGAATGAATTATAGTCTTCCAAGTGTGTATTAGAGAGAGACATGTACTTTTGTAACCAAGTGTCTAACCATGACATCAAGGACATGCTAGACATCTTATAGCGTCCCAAGAGAAGCCTAGAAACATCCATAACCGTCCTAGAGTCATGTAGCATCATGGTTCCGGATCTAGTAATATGATCTTAGTATTTTCAGTTGATAACATTATAATTTTAAGAGTGATTTTATCACATTATAATAATGTGAAAAGTTATAAATCAATTGTTGTCTATTTTGTAACTATTGGGATTAGTAGTGTTTTAATTATGAAATAAGTTTTAAGTAATATTATTCCTATATTAAAAGAAATTAAGGATTTGTCTAGATTATGAGAATAATAATATGGTTATGAGGCCAAGATGAGAAATCTTATTACCTGAAAGAAAAATTAGTGGTCGAGTTACAAATATCGAAACTTGGAGGGCTTATTGTGTAAAATTCTCAAATAGTCAAAAGGGGGTCAACCCCCCACCATCTTCTTCATATTTTCTGCTGGAAATTTTCTAGAGAGAGAGAGAGAGAGTAGAGAGAGAAAGCTTCAAATCTTGAAGTTTTGTGGATGCATGTTCAAGTTTGTTGCATATTTGAAGGTTTTAAGCTAAATTCTACCCATTGTGGCTTGTTTTGCTTGAAGATTTAAGCTTGGCAGCATCGTTACATATCAAAGTGAGTTTTAACTCTATTTTTATGAATGCTTTTTAGTGTTCTTTAAAGCTTATTGATGAATCCATGGTTGGATATCTTAGATTTGGGATTTATTGGAGCAAAACCCACTTGCATGTAATTGTACTTTAAGTTTTGATGAAATGGTAACAAAAAGTGGGTTAAGTCATGTTAGAAATGTCATTTTAAGTCTTAAGAAACTAATTAAGAAGTAATATGAGCTATTGTTAGTCTTGATTTGTTTACATTCCATCAGCGCTGAAGTTTTCAAAGAAGATTTCAGCAAAAGAAGCTATCTGAAGATTTGCCTCATCAACTTAAATAATGTTCATCTGAAGGGCTGATAGTTTCATCACTGAAACTTTCAGTCAAGGTTTACTGAAGTTTGTCTTCAGCAAATGGTCCCCTCAGTGACGTTATCAACTGTCACTTTCAAGATGGTTTTGCATGAGGAAATCCGTTACTTATCAGTCTACAAGTTTGTGACGTGTGTCACTATTTCAACGGCTAGGATTGATAAGAGAAATGTATAAATACTCTTCTCTTTGTTGAGAAGAGTGGCTTGCTTATTCTGTATGTTCAGATAGTAAGAGCTTTGTGTATCTGTTTTCTCTCAAGTTTGTCCTTGAGTTTTTAATTGAATTTAAGAAGTCTGTTCTTCTTAAATTCTAGTCTGTAAGTTTGTTATATCAATATTAACAACCTTAGACATTTCTCTCTGTTCTTATAATTACTATTTCCGAACTTAATATTTCTTTAAGTTAGTATTATTCACAATTTGGGAACAACAATTGGTATCAGAGCAGGTTCAAATTCTTCTATAATTTGAGATCTGCCGAGATGTCTAAAGTTGATTATAATGACAATGGGTCTTCTGGTAAACCACCAAAGTTCTCTTCCGAAAACTTTTCCAGCTGGAAAGGAAGAATGCTTCTCTATCTCGAGAACCTGGATACCATGTCTCTGTCTGTTCTAGAAAATGGTCCTATCATTCAAAAAACCATTTCACTTATGAGTGAAGAAGGTGAACTACTGGAATCTCTTCCAAAACCAAGAAACCTGTGGACTGATGAAGACAGAAGACAGGTAAACTTGGATGCTAAGTTTCGAAACAACATTGCAATATCAATTCCCAATGATATCTATCATACCATCTCCAATCTGAAAACTGCAAAGGATATGTGGGAAACCTTGTGCATAGCGTACGAAGGAACTGAAGAGGTGAAGGAGAACAAAAGGACGAATGTCATCAGGAAGTACGAAAGTTTTTGTGCTAAAGAATCTGAGACTCTCACTGAAGTTTATACCAGGTTTACCTGTTTACTGAATGATATGCTAGAGGCTGGTGTTCAGAGAGAGAAGATTCAGATTCTCAACAGATTCCTGGATGCTCTTCCCAGTGAGTGGGACACTATGTGTCTCGTTCTCAGGACCAACAACAAGCTGAAAAAATTGGATATGAGAAAGCTGTATGGCATACTACTAAATGATGAGCAAACTAGAGCTCAGAAACTGGAGCTTAAGAAATCAGCTAAGAAGAGCTTAGCTCTTGTGGAAGAAACTGAAGTACCAGCTCAACAATTCTCTGATGATTCTGACACAGAGACAGAGAATGACTGGGAAGCTGAAGGTGAAGAGGGTCATCCAGATTTCAAGGTTGAACGAGCCTTCATAATGAAGAACTTCAGCAAGTTCTTAAAATTCAAGGCTAAAACTAATGATCAAGGGCCAGGAAGCTTCAAATCCACTACTGATAAATCAAAGATGGAATGTTACAAAGGTAGTAGACTTGGTCACTTTGCTGCAAATTGCGTTGTCAAAACCTCATCAAAGGGTTATCCATCAAAGGCTGACAAGTACAAATCTAAGTACAAAGCACTGAAGCTGAAAAATCAAAGTTCAACTGAAAAGAAGAAAGAGAAGGCAATGATAGCTGGAGAATTGAATTGGACTGACTCTGAAACATCTGATGATGATCAAGAGTTTGAAAAAGCGATGTTTGCTGAAGAATTCTCAGGGTGTGCTAAGCCCTACATGTGTCTGATGGCTACTGAGAGCCAGTTCAAGAAAGACCTAGCTACTGCTGAACGGTTGAGTTCAGCTGAAGGATGGAATTCCTCTATGATGTATAAGGTATCAAACTTTCAGAACTATGAGTCTAATGAGAAAAATGATGTGTTTGCTTATTTGGTGTCTGATTTAATTTCTGCACATGATGAACAAAACAAAACCAAGAAAATCTTTTCTGATCAACAGAACCTAATTCAGAAAACTGAAACTGAGAATGATATTCTTGTTCAAGAGTCCTGTGCCTTTAAATGTCATCTAGAGTTGTTAGCAAATGAACTAAAAATGACTAAAGCTGAGCTCTCTGTAACAAACGATAAACTCCAAGATCGTCAGTCTATCATTGATCTCTGGCTCGGTCCTAATAAACTTGCTTTTGAGGGTATCAATCATCAAATGATCATTCAGAGAGAAAGAGTTGGGTTAGGAAAAATCAATGAAGCTGCCTCGTTTAGCAAAAAGTGTAAAACTGTCGATGAAATGTTTTTCAGTGAGTTCACACGTGAAAACATAGGAAACTCAGATATGCTATATAAAAGATTTACTAAGGCAGCCAGTGAAGTTCCTGAATTCAATGAGGAAACAAATTCTGAAATTAGAAACATACAGTTGTCTTCTGATAACTTGTATGAAAATCATAATAATTCTCAGCAAAAATTTTCTAATCCCACTGAATTTGAACTTACGGTGATCGCTAAACCTGAATTGATTACTTCAAATGAACCTGAACCCATAGCCTTTACCAAAACTGAATCCCCTTCAGTTCACATCATCACTGAACCTCTGATAGCTAAAGCTTCACTTGATCCCAATTCTTCAAAACATAGTCAGAAGTTCAAAAGCTCAAAAACACAAAGTGCTCAGCATGAAAAGCCTAAATCAAAAAGGTTGAACAAATTTCAAAAATTTGAATCAACACTGAAGATAATGATGAATCAGTTAAAAGAGTTAACTAGATCCAATTCTCAAAAAGATAGCACCAAACATCAAAAGGATACCAAATCCACACGAAAATGTTATAAATGTGGTATTAGAGGTCATGAAGCCAAAACATGTGAGTCTCCTGTTGCTACTTGTTGCACTTCTTCTGAGCCCATCAGCAGGTGGGTTCACAAAATGGTCTAATTCTTTGCTAACTTGTGCAGGGGGGTCAAGGAAATAACACCTGGTACCTTGACAGTGGATGCTCCCGTCACATGACTTGATGCAAATCCTTACTAACAAAAGTTACTCCAGTCGATGGTCCACAAGTTATGTTTGGTGTAGGAAAATGTGGAAAAACAGATGCCTACGGTCAATTGAAGAAAGGTGTTATTCATATCAAGAATATCGCTCATGTCACCGGACTTGAGCATAATCTGATAAGCATAAGTCAGATGTGCGATGCAGATTATTCCGTTCTTTTCAAGAAATACAAGTGTTCTATCAGAAACAAAGAAGGCACTGAAGTTCTTCAATCCAAGAGAATAAATAACATGTATGTTCTCGATTTCAATTCAGTTACTTCTCCCTCAGATGTATGCTTTATCTCACAGTCAGTCAAAGAACTATATTGGTTGTGGCATAAAAGGTTGTCTCATCTGAATTTCAAAAATATGAGTAAACTTGCACAAGGGCAACTAGCAAAAGGGTTGCCTAAGATTAGTTATGTAAAACACAAAGTTTGTCATGCTTGCGAGAAAGGAAAACAAAAGAAGTCTGTTCACAAATCAAAGCACTGGGATCAGATCAACAAAGCATTTCAGTTTCTTCATATGGATCTCTTTGGTCCAGTCAGTACTCCAAGTCTCAGTGGTAAGAAATACACTCTTGTAAATGTGGATGAATATACACGTTTCACTTGGGTATTCTTTCTGTCTAAAAAGAGTGAAACTGCTGAGATCATAATTAGCTTTATCACAAGAATGAATCATCAGTACGATATTCATGTTAAACAGCTAAGAAGTGATCATGGTACTGAATTCAGAAACAGAACTCTTGAGGACTTCTGTGAAGAGAATGGGATTGTTCAGAATTTTTCAGCTGTATACACACCTCAACAGAATGGAGTTGCTGAAAGAAAGAATTGTACACTAATCGAAGCTGCACGCACCATGCTTGCTGAAGCAAAGATATCATTACGTTTCTGGGATGAGGCCATCAACACCGCATGTTACACACAGAACAGATCGTTGGTTGTCAAACGACACTCGAAAACTTCTTATGAATTGTTGCACAACAAGATTCCAAATGTTGGTCATTTGAGAATCTTTGGCAGTACATGCTTTATTCTGAATAGTAAGGATCGCCCGAGCAAGTTTGCACCCAAAGCTGATGAAGGGATATTTCTTTGGTATTCTAGCATCTCAAAGGCATATAGAGTGTTCAACTACAAAAGGAATACAATCTTTGAAACAATGGATGTCACATTTGATGAATTAGATCTTCAGTCATGATACTCAGATCAAAACACTGCAATTTCAGATGACTAGGATGCACTGCTTTCCTCTCCATTGGAAGACACTTCAGCTGCTCAGCCACCAGAAACAGCTTGCGATGATTATGATGATAATGGCATACCTCCTGTTACTTTAACACCCATTTCAGTGGACACATCCTATAAAACACCCATTCCTGAACCCATTAACCACCGAGTACCACTGATTGAATTTGATTCTCAGTCTCCATCTTCAACTGAAGTTCCCACTGATCCTTTTATTGAAGTAAACTCTCCTATTCCTGAATCCCAAACTGAATCACTTCAAGTTCAAAATCCAATACCTCTTAACACCAAATGGACTAAAGCTTATCCCATTGATCAAGTAATTGGAGATTTAAATGAAGGGGTTCGTACTAGAAGATCTGTTACAACCGGCTTTTGTATGTTTGCTGAGTTCATTTCTCAAACTTAACCAAATAAAGTTAATGATGCTTTAAAAGATTTACACTGGGTTTCAGCAATGCAAGAGGAACTGAATGAATTTACAAGGAATAAAGTCTGGAATCTCGTACCACCCCCTTCGAATCAGTCTGTGATAGGAACCAAATGGGTTTTCAGGAACAAGAAAGATGAATCAGGGGTAGTAATTCGGAACAAAGCAAGACTAGTTGCCAAGGGATATTGTCAGGAAGAAGGAATAGACTATGATGAGACATTTGCTCCCGTTGCACGAATGGAAGCAATTCGCATATTTCTTGCTTTTGCTGCTCATAAAGGATTCAAAGTTTATCAAATGGATGTGAAATGTGCTTTTCTCAATAGAGAACTGAAAGAAGTGGTATATGTTCAGCAACCTCCTGGTTTTGAAAATCCCAAATATCCAAATCATGTATATAAGCTAGACAAAGCACTGTATGGATTGAAACAAGCACCTCGAGCCTGGTATGATACTCTTTCAGCATATCTTCTCAAAAAGGGCTTCCAACGAGGTACAATCGATAAAACTCTCTTTCTTGGTCGGGAAAAGGGTGATTTGCTTCTTGTTCAAATTTATGTTGATGACATAATATTTGGGTCTACTAATGAAAATTTGTGTAAGGAATTTGAAAGAATCATGACTAAAAAGTTTCAAATGAGTATGATGGGTGAGCTAACTTACTTTTTGGGTCTTCAGATTAAGCAAACTGAAACTGGTATTTTTATCAATCAAGGAAAGTATATTTCTGAATTACTGAACAAGTTCAAATTCACTAAATGTTCAGTAATGAAAACACCCATAGCTCCCAAAACCAAGTTAACTGCTGATCTTGATGGAAAAGCTGTTGACTTGCCTACTTTTCGAGGGATGATTGGTTCTTTGCTTTATTTAACTGCTAGCAGATATCATGTTTTCTACATGTTTATGTGCCCGATTTCAAGCAAATCCAAAAGAGTCTCATATGTCTGCTGTGTCGAGGATCTTCAGATATCTGAAGGGTACTCCTCATCTGGGTCGTTGGTACCCCAGAGACTCAGGTTTTGATCTAATGGGCTTTTCAGATTCAGATTATGCAGGTTGTCATTTGGACAGAAAAAGTACTACTGGTGGATGTCAATTGCTTGGACACAAATTAGTCAGCTGGCAAAGAAGAAACAAAACTCCATTTCTTTATCTACCGCTGAAGCTGAATATATCTCAGCAGGGAGTTGTTGTGCTCAAATCTTGTGGATTCAGCATCAGCTTGCTGACTATGGTGTTTCTCTTATCAAGACTCCCATCTACTGTGACAACACCAGTGCCATAGCCATTTCAAACAATCCTGTGCTTCATATGCGAACAAAACATATCGATGTTCATCATCACTTCATCAGAGATCACATTGCTAAAAATGATATTGAGCTATACTTTGTTCCAACTGAACATCAATTAGCTGATATATTCATAAAAGCTCTGGATGAAGCACGATTCAATTATCTTGTTTCTGAACTCGGTATGCTGAATCTTTGACTTAGTTTCAGTTTTCAACTGAAATATGATCGACTGAACTTCTCCACTGAAAGTCTTCAGCTGACTGAATTTCAGCTGACAGGTAAGTCTTCCTTTTCCTTATGTTAATAAAATATTGGCTGGATTTATGTACATTTTGTTAACTCGATTTATCTTTATTTAGGGTAGCATTTATTACAGCCGTCATTTCATGTTCAGTTTTCATACCAAATAATGATTACTTCTTTTCTTTATTTATCCTTGCTTATCTCTTTGTTAATCTCATCAGTTTCATTCTCACCTTCCTTCATCATTTTCCCTCCCCTTCTTCCTCTCTTTACTTCCACTTTCTTCATGGAGATCACGTTCGTCGTTGTCAACTATCCATTCATGTATACCATCACCATTCGTATCAACAACATTGGGCTTGGAGCAACAGTCCAAATCGCTGTTAATCTTCTTGATTAACCAACTTAGCGATCTTCTTTTGACATGGATGCACTATACAATAATCTTCTTTTGGCTATCTGACTTAGATCATTTTTACTTGTATGCTCCATTGTAACTTTGTTGTTTGAATCTATCATATTAATGGATGATGTTCTTACATTATGTTCTGTGTTCTTCTTTACAATCATTAATTGCTAATAATAAAAAATTATAAACATTCGCCACAATAAATTTCTTGCTTACAGCTTTTTAGTTATTTACATTTCTTTAAATAATATTCCTTTTGTTTTTTTTATTTTAACTGTGGTTAGTTTTTGCGGTTTCATCCAACGGTTGAATATCAATTAACTAGGACCCCATTTTTTTTTTTGAAATCACCGTCTCTTTTCTCTATTCTCCGTTAACCGCTCTCTTTCTCTAAACCTATAAAACGCTCTATCCTCTTCTTCATTCTTCTCTCTACTGTTTCTCATTTCCTTCGACATACTTTTTCTTCTCTCAATCATCATGTCTCGCCCAGCAACCTTGTGTGTTCGTCTACCTGCTTCAGTTGTCCCAATCATCTCCAATAATGAAATCGTTCACAAATCCAACAATATCTCTGTGTCACTCTCTCCTGTTCCTGCAAAATCCAAATTCTTCAATCTTATTAACTTTCTCCGCCATTGCCCTCTTAACTATGCTTTGACCACCCAACTTCCCATGTTTGAAGAACATCTTTGTGAATTCTGGATGACAGCTACTGCCATCGACGAGATTTCTGACAACCCTAAAATCTCCGTCACTCTGCTGAACGGCAAGCACAAATGTCGTATTGATAAATACCTTTTTGCTAAAGCACTTCATCTTCCTACTGATGATGAGTCTCCCTGTGTTCCTTTCACGAAATCGGCAAAGGATCTTATTTCTGAATATCTGAAGCTACCTGCAACTTCCTTCATCAAAGGAAAAACCCTAGTCAGGAACAAGCTCCCAACCATCTGGTGTAGTTTCTTCAGTATCCTTACCTTCTATATGACTGCCAAAACTAGAGGAATGGATCAAGTGGCTGACAATGTGCTGAGTCTAGGTCATGCGCTGATGAACGATACAAAGGTAGACTATGCTTCCTTTGTCTTCAATCTTCTTCTCTCACTTGTCAAGATGAAGAAGAGAAATTCTCATATTCCTTTTCCCCGTTTTCTATCTTTGATGTTTCAACAATTTCTGCGTCGATCACACTACTATTCAGCCAAACATTCAGTTAAGTTATCTTCTCTTCCAAACTCTGTCTGGACCAGTACTGACTCTGCTGATCCCATACCACTCACTGAAGCCATGATGAACTATGCCCGTATGGATGATTCTCCTGCTATTTCAGTCCGACTATCAACCTATGCTGAAACTGTTGCACCGCTTTCAGATTCAGAGGCCATTGAACAGCCTGTTGCTCCTTCAGATGCACCAATTCCTGCTACAAAGAAGAGAAAGCGTCGACCTCTGAAGTTACCCGCTTCAGTCACTATTGCTGACCTTCTGCCTACTTCACACAGTGTTTTTCTTCAGAAGACTTCTTCTGCAAAAGGGGCATCTGAATCAAGTCCGTCTGATCAATCAAAAAGACTGAAGCGTTACACTCTACCTTCTTCTCCTAATACATCTGAAACAACACCTGCTAACATTACTGTTCAGCCTACATCTGCTACTGAACCTTAAAGGAGAACACCTCGAATCCTTTGTCACAAAAGTTCTTCAATTGGACATTCTGCACCTACTACAACAGCCAAGATGATCATTCTTGATCCAATTTCCACTGTAAGTCCTCTCTCTCCTGCTCACATAACTTCACTCGCTTCACAGACCCTTAGTACTCTAGTTGACCCAACTAGTTTACTGGTCCACATATTTGCTAGTGATGTATCGGCTCAACACCAGACCGAATCTGAAGCACAACCATCTCAGCCCGCACAGAGTTCAACTATACCTACTGAACTTGGGTTTGCCTTTGCAACTGATGATACATTTGTCAACCCATTTGTTAAAGTTGCTACATCACCCATTACCAATGACGAGTGTAAATCACCCTCACACTCTGAGGCTCCAAGAACCAATGATGTTGAGAAAATCACAACCTCAACTAAGGTTCTCACCACTTCAGTTGCAGCTCATCCCCCTGCTTCAGATGTCACCACTACTGCTAACATTTCAGTATCACCAACTGAAACTACAGTTCAGCTACAATCCCTTGATAGATCAGTCGTCCCAACTGATCTTATGGATTTTACCAATACACATGATATCTCAGAATTCAAACCATCTGAGTCTGATGTATTTCACCTCCTTGATGAATCAGCCAAACCATCTGATTCTGAGAAACCCTCGACTTATGATGTTTCAGATATCCCTGATACTGAAGTTATTCCCTTCTCTACCACCTTGGCCACTGATGGTTCAACTAACCCAACTGAACCTACGGCTATTTCTTTTGCTCATGAAGATGTAGTTATACACAAAACTACTACTGAAGCACCGACTATTTTGGCCCCTGATGATTCATTAAACCCAAATGTTTCTATGGCTAAATCTGCCCCATCTCCACCAATTACTTTTAAAAATTTAAACAAAGAACAAGGTCTCATTTGGGATCCTGCTTCTGGTTTTGAGTATTCTGTCAATCTTCTTCCTCCCACTGCCAATCAAACTCATCTTGATCAACTGATGGCTTATGGGAAGGAAATCTCCACTGAATATAATGCTCAGTTTCCCTCTCTCAAACACGTACTCTCTGCCAAATCAGTAACCGATCCTCACGACGGTTCTGATAAATCTGAAACCTCCTCTTCCTCCACTGATCATGATTTTCTAGCTGACACAACAACCCCTTTGTCTCCTCCCATCATGCGTTCTCCCACTGAGGATGATGATGAATCAATGTCCGTTCTTGATGCCTACTCAAAGCTTGATGATACCTTTTGTCTTCTTCAGAGTCAAGTCACCAAAGAATTTCATAGGTTCCATGTTCAGCACATGTCTAATGTCAACTTTGCTGATGAAATTAAACTTCTTACTGCGCTTTTGGTTGATTATATCAGTACCTTAAACAAGGAGTTTCAATTTCACAACCAACTTAGGGTCACTCTCTTCACACAACTTCGTGACTATATTGCTAATGGTAATAAATGTTACGAGAATGTGTTATCTCAGCTTTCCACCTCTCAGTCATCTCTATCTGAGTCTCTTTCTAAATTTCAAGTCACTTTTCTACAGTCATTCACTGACACTATCTCCCAACTCCGAGACTCTCTGAAATCTTATCCTTCCAAACGCTATCTTCAATCCTATCACAAAAATGTAGTTTTGAAAGATATGCAACGTATGATGGTAGCCACACTGAACAAACACATTATTCCAAGATTGCAAAGAATAAAAGCTGCTATGTTGGGAAATTTGCTAAGTAATGGAAACTGTTGAGCATGCAAAGGTAAAACTGTTAGAGGAAATTTGAGAAAACAGTTGAAAACTGTTAAGTGATGTATGAAAACAATTGTGACTAACAGTTGCTGTGAGCATTACAACTGTTAGTACAAAGTTCAGAACTGTTAGTTCAAGTGTTTACAACTGTTAGAAGACCTTGAAGAGAAGACTGTTAGAAGAAGACCAGAACTGTTTCATTCAACAAACAGTTTCAGTTAAGCTATTCATAGAAAATGCTATCTTTGTGGATTTGAAGTATATCTTTATCAAAGTCGAAAATTATCAAGATTATCTCAGAAGATAGAAGATTACCTAACTGTCAACTTATGAAGGAGGATCAAGAGTCTATAAATACTCGATTAGAAAATTGTTACATCATATATAGATCTCTTGTTCGTATTGATTTGCATTCATTCGTATTGTTATTTACTTTTAGAAAGTGTTTTAGCCTCTAAGTTTCTTTTGAAACCTAAGAACAAATTGTGTTCTTCGTCTAACATAAGAAGTTAGATTGGAGGTGTAGATGAATATTTTAATCATTATTGATTATTAATAAACATCTTTGTTTGGCAGTATTTTGTGTTTATTGATTGAATTGTTTTTTGTGTTGAAAACCTTTATAATCAATTAAGTGTGATTCCACAACTTCTTAATTGATTGTGATCAAAACTATAGATTGTCTTTTGACAACTTTAATTTAAAAGATAATTCTTGTTATTTGGTATTAAGAAATATCCGATCCTGACAAGTGGTATCAGAGCCTTATCATTAAGGTTCCATTGATCACCAGTTGAAGGTTTTTGCACCAATCTACTGTGGTTCATTATTTAAAGTTTTTCTAAAGTTTAATTGTGTTTTTCAATCACCATACTGCAATGGAGTCTGGTGGATCTTTTGGCAACACTGTATCTGGGTCAAAAATTCGTGTTCCCATGCTCAAACCAACTGATTTTGAGATGTGGAAACTAAGAATCAAGCAGCATGTCCAATTAATGGACTATGCTATTTGGGAAATCATAGAAAAGGACCCCATTACTACTGTTGATTTAGATGAAACAGGAAAACCAAAGAAGAAATCACCACCAACAACAGATGCTGAAAAGAAAGAGAGGATGATTGAGATGAAAGCTCTTAGCATTCTTCAGATTGCTATTCCCAACGAATACCAACATCAGTTCAAAAAGTTTGATGATGCTCATGAACTGTGGAATGCATTAGAGAAGAGGTTTGCAGGGAATGCAAGTTCCAAAAGGAACCAAAGGGATCTTCTGAAACAGGCTTATGAGAACTTTACTAGTGGGAAGAATGAGAGTATAACTCAAATCTTTGATAGGTTCTATAAGCTGGTTAGTCAACTTGAGAGTGCAAAGGTTAGACTAGAACAAGATGAGATCAATAGGAAGTTCCTTAGGTCCTTAGGTGAAGAGTGAACTGTTTATGCTGCACAATGGAGAACTAAGGATTCTCTGGAAGATATAGAGTTAGATGACCTTTACAACAGTTTGATTGTGTTTGAGGGAGAGATAGAGGGAAAAAGAAAGTCTATTACCCCTAGCCACAATGCTGCTCTCCTATCATCCTCAGGTATGGACTCAAATCATTCTTTAACTAATTATATTGATGGTTGTGCAGGTACTAGTTCTGTTGTTGGATTAGATGTAAACACTCCTGATGTTGTGCTTGAAGCATTTCTTGCTAGTCATGCACATTCAACTCTCACCAATGAGGATCTTGAGCAAGTGCATCCAGATGATCTTGAGGAGATGGATCTCAAGTGGCAGATGGCTATGTTAACTGTCAGAGCCAAAAGATTCATCAAAAGAACTGGAAGGCAGAACATGAACTTCAGGGCTGATGGCAAGACTGGGTTTGACAAATCAAAAGTTAGATGCTTCAAATGTCAACAGCTTGGCCACTTTGCAAGGGAATGCAGATCTGGTGGACAAGGTCAGAATCAAGGACAAAGATCAAACCAAACTTCATCAGCATTGGTCTCACAAGAAGGCCATGGATTTGATTGGAGTGATCAAGCAGAGGAAGCCACTCACAACAAAGCATTGATGGCATTGACTGACTCCTCCATCAAATTGGATTCACCAGAATCAGAAGACATACAGGTATCTTCTAAACTCTGTCCAGGTGAATGTAGAGCCATTGTTAAAAGGTTTAGAGAGCACAACAAAAAGGTATGTGCTGCTCTAAGTAAAATGGAGGAGAGAAGGTATGAAACCAGTGCTGTCATTGAAAGCTTTGAAAAGAAAATCAAAGATTATCAGGCTAATGAACTGCAAATGGACTATGATAGAAAGTATCATAAGTGGGAAAAGGAGCAGCTTCAGGAAGAGATTGATAATCTTAAGAAAAAGCTGAGTGAGAAAGAAAGTAAAGTAGAAGAGTTAACCAAGAAGCTGGAAGGTGTAGACATAGATTTAAGTATGTTCAAAGCAACAAATCTTAAACTTGAAACCTTATTACAATCTCAAATCAGAGATAAGGTGAAAACAGGTTTAGGATACAAACAGACCCCACCTCCATACAATCACAATTACATAACTCCCATGTCTGATGTAGCTGATAGGTATGTCAATGAACCATTAGAAGCAGAGTTGAAGTCAGCTGATCCAAAACTTGAAAGTGAAGAAGAAGGAGTTGTGTATGAAGTGAGTGATGACAAGAATGAGGGAATTATGAAGAAGGAAGAAGTTATTTCATTTGAAAATCACATCTATTGTGAACCTACAGCACCAAAATCCTCCTTACAACCTGTGATGTTTGTTAAAGCCTCCTCTGAACCATTCACCAGTGAAACAAAGCCTTTCAAAGAAGTCTATTCTATAAACAGTTCCACTACTGTTGCAAACAGTCCCCAACTTTACACTAACAGTACCAAACAGAACTCAAACAGTTTTAAACCAAACATCTCAACTGTTAGTGTTAAGTCCAAAGGAAAAGAGAAGGTTGATGAATTTCAAGTTGAGAAGCCAAAGAAGGAAGCTTCAAAAGCACAATCTCAATCCAAATATGTGAAAAGGCATACTAAAGTGCCTGTATGCACATGCAAACAGCATGGTGTTCAGAAATTTCCTCCTTCAGCACCAGTGAGAGGAAATCAAAGAAATAGGAACCAGTTTTAGTCACAAAGAACTGGTTTGCCTATTGTGAAAACCAAAAGGTGCTATATATGTGGGATATCAAATCACTTGGCTCACAACTGTTATCATAACCCACAGATCTATAGCACCCAGAAACCAAGTCACAAAAAATAGGCTAATAGTTCAACAACTGTTAAGCCAAAACAGGCTAACAGTTCTACAGCTGTTAAATCAAAACCAGCTAACAGTTCTTCAACTGTTAAGCCAAAACCAAAAACTGTTGGTCTGGCTTGGATGAAATTGCAGAAACAAACAGTTTCTGAAGAGGACTCAACTGTTTTACCAAATTCAAAAACTGTTTGTTCAAAAGTCTCAACTGTTAATCACAACAGTTGGGAACCACATGTTCTCACCAAATACTCTTCACACAAAGTAAAGAAGTCTAATTTGGATGAAATCAAGAAGAATCAAACTCTGTTTAAGTATTATGATTTGAATGGTGTACACAAGACCTGTATGGCCTGGGTACTTCCTGCTGCTAACTGATTTTTATTTGTGCAGAGCATTCATAGAGCCGATCATGGATCAATTTGGCATGTGGATAGTGGATGCTCAAGGCACATGACTGGCAATCCACATTGTTTGAAGGATTTCAGAAGAATCAATGGAGGATATGTAGCATTTGGAGGAAATGCTAAGGGAGGAAGAATCACAGGTAAAGGAGCTATGGAGGCAGGTACACTTACTTTTAATGATGTTTTCTTTGTTGAACAACTCAAATACAATCTGTTAAGTGTCTCTCAAATATGTGACAATGGAAACAAATTCTTGTTTACAGACACTGAATGCATTATCCTGTCAAAAGATTTTAAACTGGATGAAAAAGATGTTCTTTTAAGAACACCTAGAAAGGATAATGTATACTGTCTGGATACACAAAAGATTGCTAAACAGAATGTATTAAGTTGTTTACTCTCAAAGGCATCTCATGATGAGTCTGCTATTTGGCATAGAAGGATGTGTCACATGAACTTTAAAACCATGAATCTGTTAGCTAAAAACGATCTGGTAAGAGGTTTGCCCCAATAAGAATTCTCATGTGATGATCATTGTATAGCCTGTCTCAAAGGCAAGCAACACAAAACTTCTTATAAGCCCAAAGAAGTTTCTTCCATTACTACTCCTTTACAACTATTGCATATGGATCTTTTTGGTCCTACATCTGTGGTCAGTATAGGGAAGAAAGCTTACTGTTTAGTCATAGTTGACTTCACCAGATTTACTTGGGTTCAATTTCTTAGAACTAAAGATGAAACTGCTGAGTTAGTTAAGTCTCTTATTCTCAGAATTGAGAATCAATCTGATTTGAAGGTGAAAGTCATTAGATCTGATAATGGTTCTGAGTTTAAGAACTATGAGTTAAACAACTTTTTTGAGGAAAAAGGAATTACAAGACAGTTTAGTACGCCTAGGACTCCTCAACAGAATGGAGTGGCTGAGAGAAGGAATAGGACTTTGATAGGGGCTGCTAGATCCATGTTAACTGATTCTAGGCTCCCAATGACTTTCTGGGCAGAATCAGTGAACACTGCCTGCTATGTTCAGAATAGAGTACAAATAGTCAAGTCCAAAGGGAAAACTCCTTATGAGTTGTTCCTTAAACGAAAACCTTTGATCAACTTCTTCAAACCATTTGGTTGTCCATGCACTATCCTGAATACCAAATCACAATTAGGCAAATTTGAGAGTAAAGCAGAAGAAGGATTCTTTGTAGGATATTCCACTCAGAGTAAAGCATACAGAGTTTTTAACAATGTCACTAGGATCATAGATGAGAGTATGAATGTCTCCTTCAATGAGAATAGGATCAATATTGCAGGTAATGGTCCTGATTGGTTATTTGATATTGATGCATTGTCTAAATCTCTTTCTTTTGAGTATTCTACAGAAACAGTTGCAGGTGTTCTTACAACTGTTAGTGCAAATCCACAAACTGTCTCAAACAGTTCTGAAACTGTTAGCTCAAATCCAACAACTGTTGTTGAAAACAAAGCCACTGAAGACTTTGTAGTGATTCCTTTGATTCAAAATGCTGTTAGTCTAATGAATGATGATGATGATGAACCTTTAAAGGACATGGAATCTCATGTTCCTCAACAACACACTGATTCTGAACATCAAACGGTTGCAGATCAGGGATGCAACTCTTCTGGGAATGATAGTGAATCTGTGATTGATTTGTCAAATTTAGGGAATGTACTGACTGAAGAAAACATCCCTACATCAAGAATTCACAAGAATCATCCAATAGAGCAGATCATTGGTGATCCAACCACTCCTGTTAGAACAAGAGCTATGCTGCAGAATGAAAATAGTGATGTGGATCTTGAACAATTTGATGTGAATGCCTGCTTTCTATCTCGGATAGAACCAAAGAAAGCGGTAGAGGCTTTAAAAGACCCTTCATGGGTGGAAGCAATGCAAGAAGAGCTCTTACAGTTTCAAATTCAGCAAGTTTGGAAGTTAGTTGAACTTCCAAGAGGCAAAAGAGCTATTGGCACCAAGTGGGTGTTCAGAAATAAGAAGGATGAGAGAGGGATTGTAATCAAGAACAAGGCTAGACTTGTTGCACAGGGTTATACACAAGAGGAAGAAATTGACTATGATGATGTCTTTGCACCTGTTGCAAGGATAGAAGCAATCAGACTGTTCCTTGCCTTTGCAAGCTATAAAGGATTTAAGGTGTATCAAATGGATGTCAAGTCAGCTTTTCTCTATGGAACTATTGATGAGGAGGTATATGTGTGTCAACCACCTGGTTTTGAAGACTCAAAGTATCCTGATAGGGTATATAGGTTGGATAAAGCATTGTATGGATTGCATCAGGCTCCTAAAGCTTGGTATGAGACACTATCATCATATCTGCTTGAGAATGGTTTTAAGAGAGGCACCATTGACAAGACATTGTTTACAACGATTGTTAAAACAGAGATTTTGCTTGTTCAAATCTATGTTGATGATATAATATTTGGATTCACTGATGACAGCCTGTGCAACGAGTTTGAAGTCATCATGCATAAGAGATTTCAGATGAGTTCCATGGGAGAACTCACATTTTTCTTAGGATTACAAGTGAAGCAGAAGCCAACTGGTATATTTCTCAGTCAATCGAAGTATGTCAAAGACATTTTGGACAAGTTTGGCTATCAAGATGTGAAGCTGGCAAGCACTCCAATGGAAACACACAAACAGTTGGGAGCAGATCCTGAGGGGGAGGAAGTAGACATACATTTGTACCGGTCTATGATAGGTTCCTTAATGTACTTAACTGCTTCTAGACCAGATATTATGTTTGCTGTGTGTGTTTGTGCCAGGTTTCAATGTAGTCCAAAGATGTCACACCTGTTTGCTGTAAAGAGAATCTTTAGATATATCTCAAAGGCCAACCAAAACTGGGTCTTTGGTATTCTAAGGATTCACCTTTTGATTTGGTGGCATACTCTGATAGTGACTATGGTGGAGCTAATGTGGACAGAAAATCAACCTTTGGAGGATGTCAATTCTTTGGCTCAAGGTTGGTCTCATGGCAGTGCAAGAAACAAACAACAGTTTCAACTTCAACAGCTGAGGCTGAATATATTGCTGCATCAAGCTACTGTTCACAAGTGTTGTGGATCCAAAATCAGCTTCTGGATTATGGTATGTCTTTCTTGAATACACCTATTTATGTTGACAACACAAGTGCTATTAGCATTGTCAACAATCCAGTGAAGCATTCTAAAACAAAGCACATTGAGATCAAGTTTCATTTCATTAGAGTTTGCAATGAGAAAAGGTTAATCTATGTTATGAAAATCCATACTGATGATCAGTTAGCTGATCTGTTCATTAAAGCTTTTGATGTGAGCAGGTTCAACTTTTTGATCTCCAATATTGGAATGATTAACATGGAATAACAGTTGTCTGTTTATCTATGTTTTCTCACTAACAGTTTGAAACTGTTAGTTTATTGTCTAACAACTGTTTGAGTAAGTGTTCAGGGAACAGCTGTATGTGATACGACTAACAGTTTTCAACTATTAGTACATGGTGTTCACAACTGTTAGACAAACAGAATGATTATTTAAGGGGGAGTACTTCATTTCAATAACAGTTGATGTTTATTCCAAAAACAGTTCTCAACTGTTAGCTCGTTATTTCCTTCAACTGTTAGTTTTGTTCAAAGGGTATTTTAGTCTTTGCAGAAACTCTAAGGACATTTGAATTGCATTTACTATTCGAAACATATATAAGCCATTCCCTCCTCACAGTTTCATTTACGCTTACTGAACTTCAATCAAACGCTAAAACCCTAGAATTTTGCTCTCAAATCGAAATGGCTCCCCTTCCGTTTGTCAAAGAACACAACATGCTTGCCTTCCTTTCGAAACCCGCTGATCTCAATGCTTTTTATGACATGATTGACTATCTCTCGATGTCAACTCTCAACACTGCTCTCACCATAAATCCAACCATCTACACTTCTCATATCGACCATTTTTGGAAACATGCTACACTCCGGGAAGCTGATGGAGTGCAATGGATTGATTCAAAGGTTGATGGTTTAGCTGTTTCAATCTCTGAGGATACCATACGCCAACATCTTCAACTCAATGATAGCAATGGTGAGTATTCTGATTCTGTCTCTCTAGAATTTTTGCATGCTGAGTTGGTCAAACTTGGGTATGAGGGCCCTAGGGGAAAGGGTACCTTCTATAAGGGACAATTCTGTGCACACTGGAAGTATCTGATTCATACTCTCCAGCAGTGTATCAGTCCCAAAAGAACGAGGTGGAATGAGTTTGGAAGCAACATTACCTTGGCCTTGATCTGTCTGGCCAACAATCGTTGCTTCAATTTTTCAAAACTAATCTTTAACGGCATGGTAAAGCATCTCGGGACCAAATATGGTCTCTTTTTTATGTACCCCAGATTTGTGCAAGTTTTACTAAACTCTTTGTTGCCGAATCTTCAAAAACACAAGAGGGTCTTAATTCCCTCTGCTCATGTGGCCTCCACATTGAGCAAGTTGCTAATCAATGGCAAAAACTTCTCTGGTGCTATAACTCCACCACTCTCTGAAATGGTGGAGTTTCTTTCAAGAAACAGAGCTGCTAGAGTTGAGCATGAAGCCCTACTTATTGCTATACCTCCAACTCTAGAACCCACAGCTCATGATACTCAAACATTCCCCTTTGCTACCTTGTCTCAAGCTACAACACAAGCCCCCCCACTCATAACGTTTCAAAAGAAAAAGAGAACTGTTGGTGCTCCTTCCACCACTGTCTCCAATCCCCAAACTGTTAACCCTGCACAGGTGCATTCACCTGTGCAGAATATCCAAAGGGAAACCCCAGTACTGTCTCCCAGGTACAAGGAGGAGGTGATCACTCCACTAGAGGGTGATCATGTGGTTCTTGAGGCTGATGCTACTGTTTCATCCGCAATGGATGAGCAGGCCAGTGTTAACATTGCTAAGACCTCAACCACGGCAACAGAGGCTGGTCAAATAGCTTCTGGAAATCCCCAGTACCAAGAAACAAGGGGTACTGGTGAGGGAACTTCAAGGAGTGACACACCAGTTATTTCTGCCAGTGATATGTTTTCAGGGTCAACACTCTCTGACATTGAGGCTAGTATGAAACTTAAAGCATTGACGAATCCAGAACTTGTACCATTCTTTGCTGCATTCCTCTATCTCAAGAAGAGGAACTTTCTACAAGACAAACTTCTGGCCAAACATAATGAATTAATCATCAAGCAAGACAAACAGATCAAGTTTCTGTCAGATACTTTGAAGAAGGCTACTGATGTCCTTCAAGTCCATGATCAAATGCTCAAAAAGTCCACCACAAGTGCCAGAACCCCTTCTCAAACAGTTCCAATAAAAAAGGGGGAGAAATCTTTAAAGCTAGTAGTGATTCAACCAATAGTTGCTGAAACAGTTGTGCAGACTGAACTAACAGTTGCACCAGATACACAAACAGTTGCAACTTCAGACCCAACAGTTGCTCCAGTTCAACAAACATCTGCAAGTGTTCAACCAGTTGAAGAAGAAGAAAGGTTGTCAGCAGTGGATAGGGTGTTGATAAACAAGATGATTATGACAGGAGACTATCCAACAACTGAGGTTTTCAAAGCATGGTCAAAGGTTAAGCAAAATCATCTGATTGAAATAGGTGCTCAAACTCTTAACATTAGCACATTCAAGATGGCTCAAAAGATAGATGATGGGTGGTTAGATGGCAAAGTCTCAAAACTGGAACCACTTGCACCTAAGCCAGGGTTTAAAGGCATTGCAATTATTGAAGGAAAGAAATATGAAAAGAGGCCCCCTGTGCTAGGTAAGGGAAAGGAGATTGTAGTTGATATTCCTAAGCTAAAGCTCACCAAAGAACAACAAGAAGAGCATGATCGTGAGTTAGCACAAAGGCTGGATGCTGAGCTTAAGCAACAAGAACAGAAAGATCTTGAATTGGCTCAACAGCTTGCTGACGAATTTACTGCTAAAATAGATAAAGAAGAGAAGGCAAAGAAAGCTGGTAAGGGAGTCAAAAGAAAACGAGTTGTGATGAAGAAAACAGTTCCATCTCCCAAGTCAGCAGCTAAAAATAAAAAGAAAACAGCTCAACCTCAACTGTCTCAACAATCCCAAACAGTTCAAACTAAAGCTGGTATGGTTCAAACAATCTTACAAGACAGACTCAGGGTGGATGTGGAAGAAAGAATAGATAAACTTGTGGCAGAGCATCTAGGCCAAAAATCCCACATTACTAAGTGGAGATTTGAATTTTTGAGGATTGAAACTGGGAAGAAAGGGATGACCATTGTAAGAGAAGTAGAGCCAATAGAAAGCTATGCTAGCTTCAATAATCTAATGGAGAATGTGACTAGAAGGGATATACAAGTGATGTATGAATATGGAACTCGTCACTATGGGGAAGCTGCAGAGATTGAAATCAGAGTTTTAATGAGGCATTTAACAAGTATATGCAATCCACTGGGAATAATGCCCGTGTTGATAATTGATGAAACCTTCCCAATAGTTTCTATGAAGGTATATGACAAATCAAGAGTTTATCATATGGTAATGGGAAAGGGAAAAACTCAGTGGTTTGATTTTGAGTTTATTGAACATGGTAAAATAAAGCTTATGTATATGTTGAAAGCAAAGTTCTATGGCCCTGCTAACATGAAGGAAGATCTGATAAAGAGGGTGAAGGAAAGGTTGGAGCTCATAGAATCAAGTAAAAAGTAATTTTTCTTTTTATATTTTGATTGTAACAGTTTGACTTTGCATAATTAATGTTAATATTTTCTTTGCTTATGTTAATTTTTCTATGGTTGAACCCTTAAAACAAACAACTTAAATGTATTGTTCAATACTTTAAGTTAGGGGGAGATTGTTGGGAAATTTGCTAAGTAATGGAAACTGTTGGACATGCAAAGGTAAAACTGTTAGAGGAAATTTGAGAAAACTGTTAAGTGAAGTATGAAAACAGTTGTGACTAACAGTTGCTGTGAGCATTACAACTGTTAGTACAAAGTTCAGAACTGTTAGTTCAAGTGTTTACAACTGTTAGAAGACCTTGAAGAGAAGACTGTTAGAAGAAGACCAGAACTGTTTCATTCAACAAACAGTTTCAGTTGAGCTATTCATGGAAAATGCTATCTTTGTGGATTTGAAGTATATCTTTATCAAAGTCGAAGATTATCAAGATTATCTCAGAAGATAGAAGATTACCTAACTGTCAACTTATCAAGGAGGATCAAGAGTCTATAAATACTCGATTAGAATATTGTTACTTCATATATAGATCTCTTGTTCGTATTGATTTGCATTCATTCGTATTGTTATTTACTTTCAGAAAGTGTTTTAGCCTCTAAGTTTCTTTTGAAACCTAAGAACAAATTGTGTTCTTCGTCTAACATAAGAAGTTAGATTGGAGGTGTATATGAATATAGTAATCTTTATTGATTATTAATAAACATCTTTGTTTGGCAGTATTTTGTGTTTATTGATTGAATTGTTTTTTGTGTTGAAAACCTTTATAATCAATTAAGTGTGATTCCGCAACTTCTTAATTGATTGTGATCAAAACTATAGATTGTCTTTTAACAACTTCTTAATTTTAGTCTTGATTTGTTAACATTCCATCAGCGCTGAAGTTTTCAAAGAAGATTTCAGCAAAAGAAGCTATCTGAAGATTTGTCTCATCAACTTAAATAATGTTCATCTGAAGGGCTGATAGTTTCATCACTGAAACTTTCAGTCAAGGTTTACTGAAGTTTGTCTTCAGCAAATGGTCCCCTCGGTGACGTCATCAACTGTCACTTTCAAGATGGTTTTGCATGATGAAATTCGTTACTTATCAGTCTACAAGATTGTGACGTGTGTCACTATTTCAACGGCTAGGATTGATAAGCGAAATGTATAAATACTCTTCTTTTTGTTGAGAAGAGTGGCTTGCTTATTCTGTATGTTCAGATAGTAAGAGCTTTGTGCGTCTGTTTTCTCTCAAGTTTATCCTTGAGTTTTTCATTGAATTTAAGAAGTCTGTTCTTATTAAATTCTAGTCTGTAAGTTTGTTATATCAATATTAACAACCTTAGACATTTCTCTCTGTTCTTATAATTACTATTTCCGCACTTAATATTTCTTTAAGTTAGTATTATTCACAATTTGGGAACAAGAGCTACAATGTCGAATATGAGCTACAATGTCGAATATGAACCTGATTAAGAAGTAATATGAGCTATAATGTCAAATATGAGTGAGTTTGGAGGACTTTGTAAAAATCCCGTAACATAGTCTGCATGTATCAGGAATTTTTACCAGTTTTCGAAAAATCATTAAAAATCAAAGAAAAATCGTTAGGGGTCACATGATATACCGTTGGAAAGCTCTGGATGTCTAGTTTCATTCTTGTTTTGTCCCCAAAAGCTAATTTAGACCCTATGATGGTTATAAAAATACGAAATACTATAGAAGGGTCAAGCTGGAAGTATACATTTTTGTATACAAGTTGGGATTTTGGATGATTTGGGCTATGAGCCTCCTTGTAGAGACTTAGGAAGCCTTAGTGTCTAGATTTAGTTAATGTTGAGGATCTCTTATGCCAATTGATGACTTGATCAAGTGTGTTCATCAGTTGTTTAGCATGAGTTGAGTTTGACTAAGTAATGTTGTTCTTCTACTTGTTTAGGCGTATAGATTTACTATTGCTTGGATTTGGTTGTGAGTATTTAGGTGTTGATTCTCATCACACCAATAGGTGAGTACACTGATTCACTTAATGTACTATGTGAATATGTGCCTATTGTGATGTGTATGTGAAAGATAACACATGTTCTGATGGTTTAGCCTTTGTGGCGGGATACTGCCTTTATGGTTGTTGGTTTAGCCTTCATGGCGGGATACGTCCTTTATGGCTGTTGGTTTAGCCTTCATGGCGGGATACGGCCTTTATGGTTGTTGGTTTAGCCTTCGTGGCGGGATACGGCCTTTGTGGCTGTTGTTTTAGCCTTCGTGGCAGGATACGGCCTTAATGGCTGTTGGATATTTATGTGGAGTAAATGATAATGTGAAACATATACGTGCGTACAGTTTGTACATATGTGGTATATTTTGTGATATTTGTGTGCTCACTAAGCCTTGTGCTTACTCGATGTTGTGTTTACCTTTTTCAGATACTCCCGGCTCTTCGGGAAAAGATAAGGGAAAGGCTCCAGCTTGAACTGATGGTCAAACTTCTCTGCGCGCCATATTTTGTAAATCTTATGAATGATTTTGCTAAAGTACACTGTAATGGTGTGATACATGTTTAAACATTTCTTTTGTTAACTATGTTATAACTTTTGTACCTAAACAAATTATGGTTTTCGTTAACTTGAAAATGGACCATCTTCATGTGGTGGTACAAGGTAAAACTTATGTTTTGATGTAAAACCTGTTTAGTAATCTTTATTATATAATTATTGCTTTAATCATTATATCAAATCTTTGAATATTTAAAAAAAAATGGGCGTTACAACTTGGTATCAGAGCCAAAGTTTAAGAGAATCAGACACGTCCGAGTGAGGTGTCTGGACTTAAACCATGGTGTTTGATTGTTATGAGACTGTCAGTTGGAGCTTGAAGGTATAGGGAGCACATTTGATGATGTATATGTTTAAATTTGTGATGTGAATAATGCACGATATATGATACTTGCAATTATTATGTAGCAAGTAGACTGTGACTCTAGTATGATTAAAATGAAATATGAAAATGTGTTACCTTTTATATAACTATATATATGAAGGAAAGTTGCACTCCATATTGTGACTAGAAGTGATAGATAGTGTGTAATGTAGAATGCCTGTGAACTTAGATGCTTAGTGATTGAGTATTGAGTAAATGTGTATAGTGTGTTTGCAATAGCATAGGGCCCGTGCTATTATAAACACATGATACATATTAAACTCGACAAAGTCACAAAAGAATCTAATGAATCAAGTTAGGAGTGATAGGTAGGTTTGATAGACTTCCTTAGGTAGTACGAGCCTAACTTGGACATAATGATGAAATAGCATGCTAAATGTTTACTGTTTTTCTAGAAATTCATGAGTAGGAATCCTATGTTTATCCTACTTTATGCTTTTGGCATTCATATATTCCAGAATGGTGAATACAATCGAGAGGTGGTAAAGCAACAAATTGGCACTAGCAGACCAAGGGATGGAGAGGAAGCTAGTGCAACTAATGAGAACCAACCCCCTCCACCAGTAGCAGCACATGTGCTACAACAACGGGTAGCGCCGGTTGAGAATATCATAGATAGACCTCCAGTGATTCAGGAGGTAAGAGGAAACTTTGTTGAATCAACCATAAAAGAAACGGTAGTTAGGGAAGTGATTAAGGCCTTTCAAGAGGCTATACCCACTCTAAAAGAGCAGATGCAAGCTGAAATGTTGACTTTGGTTCAGCAACAAGTGGAAAGCTCACTTTCAGCAAGAAACCTAAACGCTCAGTTTGTTAACCCTATGGGTCAGCAGGAAAAGGGAAAAGAGTGCAATTACCAGGACTTTTCGGCATGTAAACCGCCAACTTTTGAAGGGGTACCTGATCTAATAGTTAGCCACAGGTGGATTTCTGCAGTAGAAGGTGTTTTTCGCACTAGTTCTTGTGCACCCGGTCAAAAGGTGATATTCGCTTCTAATTTGCTTAGAGGGGAAGCTAAGGACTGGTGGGAGCTCTTAGTCCAGAGGATGGGGGCTGCTGAGATCGAAGCAATGACTTGGGAGAAATTCCTTGAACTGTTCAAACAAGAATATGCACCTCAAGTTGAGGTAGACCGTTTGGCAGAAGAATTTCTAAGTCTCCATCAAACTACTGAGACGGTGCATGAAATAACCACTAAGTTCCTTGAAAGATCTCGTTTTTGTCCTAATTATGTGGCAAACGAGAGAATGAAGATGAATAGATACATGGCGGTGTTAAGGTCTGACATTAGGGAAATTTTTAACCCGACTACCTGTAAAACCTTTAACCAACTGTATGATGCCGTTAGGGCAAGGAAGATTGAGCTTGAAAAGCAAAGAAAGGAGAACGGATTAAATGTGGCTACATCACCACCCCAAAAGAAACAAAAGACCACTGGGTCTAACTTTAAAAGAGGTGGCAATAAAAACAATGCTCCCACCGCCGTTACCACGTCAAAGAACTGCTTCAAGTGTGGGAAGTTTGGTCACCTGGGAAAGGATTGCAGGTCCTCAATAAAGATCTACTTTCATTG
Source organism: Pulicaria dysenterica (assembly GCA_947179395.2). NCBI lineage: Eukaryota > Viridiplantae > Streptophyta > Magnoliopsida > Asterales > Asteraceae > Pulicaria > Pulicaria dysenterica. The sequence continues at coordinate 18,905,744 of OX359291.1, forward strand.
TAATCAACCGGGGTTGATTAAGTCCGAGTATCCAAGCTTGGCAAGGGATGTGAAACCAGCTGTGGCACAACCACCTTTGCGAATTACAGAAGGAGGTAAAGACAAGAAAACGGATGGTCCTAAAGCTCGAGGAAGGGCATTTCAATTAACCGTGGAGGATGCCAAAAAGGAGCCAGATGTTGTAACATGTACATTCCTTGTTAATTTTGTACATGCCCTTGTTTTGTTTGACTTTGGAGCGAGTAAATCCTTTGTATCTGCTTCCTTTTGTAAATTCTTTAAATCATTGCCTGTATGTTTGGCTTCTCCTCTAGAAGTAGAAATAGCCAATGACAAAAGTGTTTTTGTGTCTAATGTTTATAAAGACAACGTCATAGAGATAGAGGGTGTTAGATTCCCTGTTGATTTGATTCCCATGCTGATGAGGGAATTCCAAGTGGTAATTGGGATGGACTGGTTGGGTAGATACCAGGCCACCATTCTTTGTGGTCAGAAGCTAATTAGAGTTCACACTCCAAGTGGGGGAGAACTCACTATCGTGGGTGATGTAAAGAAAATGGAATCTTTGTTGTGTTCTGTGACTAAGGCATTCAAATATCTTCAACGTGGGAACGTCTCTTTCATGGCCTATGTAGTGGAAGTGAAAATGGAGAAAGTAAAATTGACTCCCGAGGATGTTCCTATTGTGCGGGAATTTCTTGATGTCTTTTATGAAGACTTGCCGAGTATTCCTCCTGATCAACAGGTGGAATTTAGAATCGATCTTGTTCCTGGTGCTATTCCGATAGCAAGGGCGCCTTATTGTTTAGCTCCTCCCGGATGCAGGAATTGATGAAACAACTACAAGAATTTCTAGATAAAGGTTTCATTAGGCCTGGTGGTTCTCCATGGGGAGCTCCTGTGTTGTTCGTTAAAAAGAAGGATGGATCGTTTAGGATGTGTGTTGATCACAGAGAACTGAACAAGGTAACCATAAAGAATAAATACCTACTGCCCAGGATTGACGATTTGTTTGATCAACTTCAAGGGGCAGCATGCTTTTCAAAAATCGACCTCCGATCAGGGTACCATCAACTAAAAATTGAGGAAGATGATATACCTAAGACGGCTTTCCGAACCCGTTATGGCCATTTTGAGTTTGTAGTTATGCCCTTTGGGCTAACAAATGCTCCTACATCTTTTATGGACTTGATGAATCGAGTATGTCGGCCAATGTTGGATAAGTTTGTTATTGTGTTTATTGATGATATATTAATCTACTCAAAGTCTAGGTTTGAGCATGAGGGCCACCTCAGGGTAGTTCTTGAAACCCTGAGGAGAGAAAAACTTTATGCCAAATTTTCAACGTGTGAATTTTGGCTACAAGAAGTGCAATTTTTGGGTCATCTAATTAACAAGGACGGTGTCAAGGTTGACCCTGCTAAGGTTGAAGCAGTAATGAAATGGGAACCCCCTAAAAATCCCAGTGAAATACGGAGTTTTCTTGGTTTAGCTAGTTATTACCGCAGATTCATTAAAGACTTCTCGAAAATAGCGGTGCTACCAACGAAGTTAACTAAAAAGAGCACAAACTTTGTATGGGGAAAGGATCAACAAGAGGCTTTTGATACTCTTAGACATAAATTATATGAAGCACCGATCTTAACTTTACCTGAGGGTAATGAAGACATGACAGTTTATTGTGATGCATCCTACATCGGATTAGGATGTGTTTTGATGCAAAAAGGGAAAGTGATTGCGTATGCCTCACGAAAATTGAAACCTCATGAAGTCAATTATCCAACTCATGATTTAGAATTGGCTGCTGTGGTCTTTGCTTTAAAAATCTGGAGGCATTATCTTTATGGTGTTAAATGCACTATCTACACAGACCACAAACACTTGAGGTATCTTTTGGATCAAAAGAATTTGAACATGAGGCAAAGGAGGTGGTTGGATCTGGTAAAAGATTATGATTGTGAAATTCTTTGCCACCCTGGTAAAGCAAATATAGTAGCAGATGCCTTAAGCCGAAAGGCGGTATGTACACCAATCAGAATTGAGTCCTTGAGGATGTTGGTAACCACTTCACTAATTGAAATGTGAAAGGTATTAAATGAGTAAAAGTGTAGAATCCGTAGATCAAGTAGAGAGAGTTTGGCTCAAATACACCTTTAAGTGTGTGTTGTTATATTCAATATATGCCAAAGTTACAATAATGGAAAGCTTACAAGGTATTTATACTAGTAAGCTAAAACATAGATTTTATACAAAATATTGTCTAGATCTAAATCATAATTACAGATCTAACAATCTCCCCCTTGATTTGATCTAGACGATGTTTCGTTCACCTAGAATTCTTTGCCATCTATGAAAGGTAGCTCTTTCTTGCATTTTGACTTCTACCTTTTCCATAACATCAGTCATGCTTACTCTTGCAGATTGATCAAAGTCATACTTGAGGCTGAAGCTGTGCTCTCTGATCTTGATTAGCCAGACTCTGAGTGAACCATCTGAATAAGCATTTAGTTCCTTGATCCTCAGAAAGAACTTCTCCATTTTACTGTTGAATAATTCAATGCCATCATCTGTTTCTCCAGTCTGATCATCCTTCCAAATAGTTTGAAACATTTCAAGCTCTTCAATTCTAGGATGAGAGGTGTTCAGCTTCAAGACGTTGATCTTTGCTTTGTCTGCCTCAGCACCAAGTTGGAGATCAGTTCTTTCAGCAAGTATGATTCTTTGTTTCATAAAATCCAACAAGATCTTGTAGCCTGCATTATTAGCACGAGAGCTATTTTTCTTGGCCTCAAGTACTTCTTCCATATATTCAACATCTTCAAAGCTTAGGTGCTTCAAGTCTACTTGGCTGGATCCATAGGTTTTCTGATCTAATCTTAGAACATGAAAATACACCCAGATCACATTAAGAATTTTACTAAAAGAACACTTGACTTTAGTTATTGGATGCTTCGATGCTACTTCTTCCCTTGAGAGCCCATGCCAGTTCAATAATACTCTTTTACCGGCTTCAGTAACATCTGTGACTCCCAGCAGATTAACAGGTAATTCATCTTTTAGTTGATCAGTGTAAATCTCTGGGATCTTTTCTTCCAGGAAGGCTACAGCAACATCAGAAGACTTCCAATTTCTGTTTGTCTTGTTCAAGGCCTTTATCGTCAGTACCACCCTTTTTCTGACATCTCTCATGCTTGAAGTTAAGATTGGATCGGATTGTAACCTTTCAGTATTTTCCATTCAGCACCCCGCTTCATTTTTATTAATCTTTTCTGTTTCTCTCGTTCCCTCAACAGATCTCTTGCAATTTTTCTAAATTTGCCCGGAGATGGAGGAAACAAGTCAGTCACTTCTCAGTTTATCCTCAGCACATTTGCTATGTTGAACAGCTCAGGAGTAGGAACTTCATAGACCTCAAGCTTTTCAACCCTCGGTGTTGCTACAACCCTAGCTTCTTTGATCTTATCAATCTGTTGCTGTAGAGTTAAATCATCTTCACCAGCCTCATTTTCAAAGGACCCATAAGCATCAAAGACATTTTCAGCACCATTTATAAAGTCAAATGTATCATCTACATCATGCTCAATATCATCACCACTTTCATCAACTAATTGCAACTTTTGTTTTCCCTTGACCTTGCCTTTGCCTTTAACTTTGCTTCTCTTTAGATTTGGTTGTTTGCTTTGAGAAGATGAAGCAGCAGGTAACTTAGAAATTAAAGAAGTGATAGGCACACAAGCAGCATGGTTCTCCCCCTCGGAATGATCTGGATCAGGATCCCGATCGTTATGCTTTCTTTTCTTACCTTGTGCTTGGGTCTGGTAAGTTTCTAATGAAGCTTTGATAGCAGCAGCAATTGCAGCTTCTTCCTCAGTAGGAGCTTTTAATGGAGCCTCTCCCTCAACATCTGTTGGAGCCTCCCCCTCAACATCCTGAACCAGATCCATAACATCTAATCTTTTGTGGAAAGCAATGCCAAATGCATCAATACTATCTTTCATTTCTTCCTTAAAGCTTTCAAAATCAGACTTTTTGAACTCACTACGAACCAAGTCAACCAGAGTGACATCTTCTTTATTGTTATCCGGCCTAGCCATCAATTTCACATACAGTTGAAACTTAAACTCATCAATAGAAACATCTGGCCCTTGCTTAGCTAACAACCGATCCAACTTGTCATGAATTGAAGCATTCTCTTTTTTGCAGCTCATCAAATCTAGAATTAACAGCTACCAGTTTCTCATTCACAGCATCCACCTTGATGTTAAAATCCTGATGCATTTGATCCATTTTAGCACGAACCTCAGAAAGAGCAGTATCAAGGTCAGCCTTAGAAACAAATTCAGAGGCAACCGGAGAATGTGTAACAAAGCCAGGATCACTCAGATTACCCGTTTGGACAACTTTATCAGATGCAACAAATGCATCAGATGAAGTGCCACCTGCTGTCACAGCTGGTCCAGTGTTGACCGTGGCAGGATTTCCATCTAATCCTTGAAGAACACCATTAGGGGTGCCTTCTATAGATGTTCCGCTAGGATATTTTAAGAGACCGCTACTTGATGGTGCAGAAGTGTCACTGTGTTTGTAAAGAAATGAGTCATCAACGTGCAATTCAAAGTGAACTTCGGAAGCCCGGGGTGAAGTGGCTCCTTTTTCAATACCTACTGTCTCAGAAGAAGACTTCGGTATATTATATGCTAAGTCCCCGTGAGAAGATGAAACAATGTCCTTTTGAGAGGATACTGAGTGGCTGGGAGGGGTCTTTGCCTCTGGTGGGATGCTAGAGTCTGTTTCAATATCAGGCATGACTATGTCATCCCCAATAGTAGATGTGGTTTCCCGACTATTTGTGGCTGGAGAACCCTCAGCACTCTCATTTTCTTTTAACTGATCATCTTCATCTACGTTCACTTGAGCAGCAATAGCCATATTATCATACAAGCTCCTAGTGTCTAGTGCATCAATATCAAATAGATCTTCATGTTCATACACTGATTCTTCCATGTTAGCACCCTCAGGTGTGATTATCATGGATTCAACATTCAGCTCAACACCTCTTGCAGGAGTCTCTTAAGATTGACTTTGAGATTTAGCAATAAAAGGTCCTAATGGCATTTCATCATCCAGAACACCCTCACCTACAATCTCACCTCCCTCAACCACTTCTTCACCCCTCTCAGAACTTTCCCTCGACTCATCCCCGTCAGTGTCACCCGAAGACGACTGACCACTAGCTTTTAATCCCTCAGTTTCTACTGTTCTTTGGGTAGGATCAATAGGTTCTTGTCGATCTGGAAGAACGAGATTATTCTCACTCACATATGCCTCTACAATAGGATCATGATGATCCATCAGCATTACCAATTCCACAGGCATCATATAAGCCTGGATTTCAAAAGTCTTTTCAATTTTATACAGCTTTTGCATGATGTAAACTGTAGACTTAGGATCATTATCCCTCCTATTGATTTCATTTGGATACTCCAGCATAATATTTTGCACAATCATAGAGAGGAACCTGAGATAAGGTAGAAACCTCTTTGCTAGAAGTGGAATTTGTTTCTGATGAACCACCTTGTGCAGATCTTGAAATATAATAGACGCATAGTCTATGTGCCAATGTTTGACCATGGCAACCAGAATTTGAAATGCACTAGAACTACCACCATCAATTCCCTTTGAAATACTTGTGAGGCATCTGTTGATTATTGCATAGAGTGTTTGCCAGATCGGAACCAAGTTGTATCTCTTGAAGTGTGCATTCTTGGTTAATACACCATTGAAGCCCAGATCCTTCACATGAGCATAGATTGCCTTGCTAGATGGCATATGATCAAACTTTGTCTTTTATGCATGATTCTCATAAAGTATTATAATCATCATGAAGGGGAGAATAAAAAGTTAAGAAACTTTACATTGTTGATTCAGTTGTTGAGGGGGAGTAAAAGAATATACTGAAAAATTATTGTGTCTACTCAAGGGGGAGAGAGAAAAAGGATCATCAGTCAATGTCATGTCTAGGGGGAGTAATGATCTATCATATGAAGGCATGGGAACAATCTGAGCTACATTGTAGGGAGAGACAAAAAGAAGATTCTTCCCAACACATCAAAAGTGTTTATGCTTCCGCTGTCAGATGCTCAAGATTAAACATTGTTCCAGACTGATGATTTTGGTGGGACGCTACATCCTAAACTACTTATATAATCTAAGGAAGACTTAGGTTACTGGCGTGTACACTCCTATTTCAATACAAAGGGGGAGAATATAAATTCATATATTGTATAGACATAGGAGTTTCTATGTAATATACTCATGGAGTATATGTAGGGATATGACATATGTAATGTGTAAGGTTTTGCTCATAATGCAATAATAAACTAGGTGTTTTCCAAGGTGTAAACCATATTCTCTCTAGTTACATATGCAAACCTTCATCTATCCTACATTATACTTGAACCACTTGTTTTATGGGACTAACAAAATGATCAAGATCGCTCAGTACGAAGCTGTTAATGAAGAAAATCAGAATAAAGAAAGAATTAAAGGCCAAGTAAACAAATCAGTCAGAGATAATAGAGAATTACTGACTAATTTTGGGCGAATACGGGTACCATGTGCGGGTGAAGCTAGAAAAATACTTTTGGACGAAGCCAATAAGACCAAATTCTCCATTCATCCCGGTGCAACAAAGATGTATAGGGACCTGAAAGTAGATTACTGGTGGCCGGGGATGAAGAAAAGCATTGCTCAATATGTAGAAAAGTACCTGACTTGTTTGCAGGTTAATGCTGAACACCAAAAACCGCATGGAAAATTGCAACCTTTGGAAATTCCAATGTGGAAGTGGGAGGATATTACAATGGATCTTATTACAAAACTTCCACAGACCCCGAGAAATTATGATGTGATTTGGGTTATTGTTGATAGGTTAACGAAAAGTGCTCATTTCATTCCTATCCGTGAGAATTTTTGTTGGTTAAATGATCTCATCAGTTGAAATTTGATGAGACAAAGTTAAGTTTGTAAGATGTGTTCTAAATACAACTTAAACAGAATTATGAGACTTGATCAGACTGAGCACTTATAGTGTTTCAGACTGAGCACAAGCTGAATATAAGCTGAGCATATGTTCGATCAGCTTAGACTATATCTTAGTAGGATTATCAATATGTTTGATAAGTTGTGTATGTCACCTAAGATATAGGTTGAGTATTCAACTTGATGTGTTTCGAGCTGAGTGACTCATCGTATAGACTGAGTCAGCTCAACAGAGTTGCTAAATAAGTTCTAGCTAACTATTATGAATTCCAAGGATGAGTTAATCATTATACGTGTTAGTACATGTTTGTTTTCGGGTTTGTTCTCGAAGAACTCAGCTTGAAGAGTTTCAAGCTGAGTAACTCAGTCCGACTAAAGAAGTCAGTTTAAGAGAATTTAAATATGTTTTAAATTCTTTTAATCTCTCTATATCTACAGCATGGATAAGAAGATTCCAGAATCAATAATGAAGATTGAAGACTCAAGATAAGAAGATTCAAGATTCAAGATTCTGGATTATCCGTTAGTTTGTTAGCAAATTAGGATTAGTTCTAGTTTGTTAGCATCCGTAGGAACAGGATTATAAATACTTATCTCCTGATAACTTTAGAGGTACGACGATGACGAGTGCCAGACTCGGGTTGGGATTCAATAATTCTTTGTTGATTTGCGGGTTCCACTAGTGGAGGAGGTACCCTCTTCAATTTCTTGAAGATCTATTTCCTTTCTACAAGTTTCATACTTAGAAACTTATCCTCTAGAAATGTCCCTGACCGAGCAACAAAAACTTTGTTCTCATTGGAATTTAGAAATAGTATCCTAAGGTTTCCTTAGGATAACCCACAAAGATACACCTATCCGATTTGGGCTTGAGTTTATCCGAGAACGGTTGTTTAACGAACGCCTCACAACCCCAAATCTTCATAAAAGACAGTTTGGGCTTTTTCCCCGTCCATAACTTGAACGGTGTCTTTCCCTTCTCTACAGACTTATTTGGAACTCGGTTCAGCATATAAGCAGCCGTTTCGAGTGCATGACCCCAGAACGACATTGGTAAACTAGTTTGACTCATCATAGACCGAACCATGTCAAGTAAGGTCCTATTCTTCCTTTCCGATACACCATTCCACTGTGTCGTATACGGAGGTGTGAGTTGTGAAACAATCCCACATTCCTTTAAATGATCGTCAAACTCCTGACTCAGATATTCACCACCCCTGTCAGACTGAAACAGCTTTATCTTCTTGTCAAGCTGGTTCTGTACTTCACTCTGAAATTATTTAAAGAAATCAAAACTTTCAGACTTGTGTCTCATTAGATACACATAACCATACCTGCTGAAGTCATCAGTAAAGGTAATGAAGTACCGGTATCCACCTCTGGCCTCCTGACTGAAAGGACAATACACATCTGTGTGTATAATTCCTAGCCGTTCCTTTGACCTTTCATTCAAACTGTCAAAAGGTTTCTTTGTCATCTTTCCGGACAAACAAGATTCGCAATTGTCAATTGATTCAAGATCAAATGACCCTAGAACTCCATCACTATGAAGTTGCTCTATGCGTTTCTTATTTATGTGTCCGACCCGACAATGCCAAAGGTAAGTCTGGTTCAAAGTGTCCTTTGACCTCTTACTTATATGATAGATTTCCTTGTCATCTTCTAGATTTATCATGTATAGACCATTTTGTGAACTTGCTTTAGAATAGAATAAATCATTCTTTAAGCATAAAACTGTTTTACCTACCGACTGATAGTTAAAACCACTGTTTATTAATAAATCATATGAGATTACATTTTTAATCAATCTCGGAACGTAAAAACAATTCTCTAGCTCTATGATTAACCCTGAAGGTAGCCTGAGACAATATATTCCTACAGCTTCAGCACCAATGATGGAGCCTTCGCCTCCCCGTAGGTCTATGTCCCCCTTCCTTAGTTTCCTACTTCTCTTAAATCCCTGCAAATGATTGTAAATGTGATGACCACATCCGGTATTGAGTACCCATAATTCAAATGAATTAACTAAGCAATCTATCATAAATATACCTGACTCGTTGGTAGAACCGACCTCCAGCTGATCAATGTCGAGTGAGTGCTCGCAAATATCCTTGCTGCCACAAACTGGGTAACAAACGTCTAGTAGCTCATCAACCCAGTTGTCTTCCTTAATAGACTCAACTACTGTTGTATCAAAGGGGTCTGGGTGTACCTGGTCATCTATGCACATTAAGAACTCGTGCATACCAACAATTGTTGAATCTGGTTCACCAAACTTGTTCACTACCTCTGCCTGATAGCGATCAGTTAATGACTCAATCACTATCGCCGTCGAGGAAACCCACCGCCGCAAAGGGGGGTTTCGGCCTAGGGTGTATACGCCGGAAAAAGGAGGGAATCCGCAGGGCACTACCGCTGTCCGCCGTCGTCCGTCGCAGGGCAGCCGCAGAGCCGCCGTACGCCGCCGCCATTCGCCGTCGACCACCGAGTGGTGGTGGTTGGTGTTCGGCCGAGAGAGAGATTGAGAGAGTTGGAGAGAGTTGTTCTTTTTGGAGGCTAAAACTAATAATGAGGATTAACTTTGAAAAACAGGGTTTTATCTCATTTAATTAACAATTTAAATGGACCAAGCCCATGGACCTTAAACCCGGTCCGTTTGATCAATTAACTTTGATCATTTAGCCAAAACATCCCCTCTAGTTTAGTTAATATTAATTAACCAACTGTTAATTAAATATTTTTCCCAACCAAACTTAATCTATTAAATATTCAACTAATATTTAATATTCTCTTTCATTAATAAATATCCATTTATTATTTCTCTCTTTTCTTATAATTAAACAACTGTTAATTATATTCCTTACACACAATGTATTGCTTCCTGGTTCATTATTTGGGTGTGCAGCTGTGTGACCCTTTAGTGACTCATAGTGTCCGCGGATGTGATGAAACGTGTACACTATCCCTGCACACAATCTTTTCATTTATCTCGGCTCCGACTTAACAAAACAGGCCCCGAATCCAACGATTTGCTATGTTTTTTTATGATGAAAATCGTTATAGTAGTGCGAGAATCACTTACCTTTAGCTTTAAATTAGTTTGCAAAAATTTGGTTAAGCTTGAACTCGAGCTCTTTCTCCTTCTCTTCTCAGTAGAGACGTAGAGCACACACACGGACATAAGCTGTCGCTACAGTAAATGAGCTCTCCGTTGGAGGTTGTGCCCTAATAGGGTATTTATAACCTTCCCTTAGGCGTCAAGCCCATACCAACTCATACCATTTTAAGCCCAATATATATTCTTTCACTAAAGTTAGCAACCAATAAGCCCACATAATAATACCCTTTTTATATGCCAAGGAAGGTAAGTCCAATAAATATTCTTGTATTATATAACAAACATAATACATTACTGCACTTTAATATTAACTGGGAACAAGTGTTATAGTATCCGACGTTTAGATAGATGGTGGTGGCTTCTGGAGCAGAGACTAGAGAGAGAGGGAGGGAGAGAGAGAGAGAGAGACAAAGTTGAGGTAGAGAACTTGAGATAAGGGGATAGAAATGAAATGAGAGAGAGAGTCTCTTGTGTTTGGAAACAAATATAAGAGCTAAAGTTTGTGTAGGACCGGGACGGGGGGTTCTAATACTAAACACACCCTAATCCTAGGACTGATCTAGGATGAGAAATAGCGCGGAATTCTATTTCCCAAACCTCTTAAGGATACTATGATCTGCTTAGGTGTCCGGCACACAGTAACACACAGAAAGAACTAAGAACAACTCTAAGAACTCACACAGAGATGCTTAAGGCTGCCCTTGGTTTTCGTATTGATCACTAAGATTACGAATTACGAGGTCAAAGTCGCAATTACTAAGGCTTAAGGTCGGATAAGGTCAATGTCATACGATAGAAAGTGATTATGCGTAGTTACGAACGATTACCGACGCTAATGCGGGGTTAAGCTCTATTTATAGAGTAAAATCTTCACTACGCACGTGGTGCAGAGCACTACGTACGTAGTCGGTTCAATACGCACGACCTTAAATATTTTAATGTTAATTAATTACCTATTAACCGACTTAATCACCACGTGCGAGTTGAGCTTCACTACGCACGTAGTGGACTAACCACGCACGCAGTGAACACATCACACACGTGATGAACTTTCACACAGACTTAAACTTCCAAACTCACATCAACACATGATTAAGTACTTGTAAGCTTAAGATAATCACATAGAATCACTAAGAATGTATAAACATGCAAACCATTAATCAAAACACATTTGAATTATAAACTATGAATATATTTTATTGATATGAACTAGGGATTTACAAATATGCACCAACAAACTCCCCCTAAGACCTAGTTCTATCAATAACCATTGCACTAAGCAAAAATTCCACAAAGTAAAATGCACAAAGCAAAATGCACACAGCAGAATGCACACAGCAGAATGTACTAAGCAAAAATTTGCACAAAGCAAAATTCATACAGCAAAATGCTAAACGAATACCTTTCGTCATGCCCTTACCTGCACTACGCACGATGTGAGCTGTAACTCGTGCTTAGTGGGGTTCCATTTCGCATGTAATGAGTTTTTCATCTGTGAACCTTAATACTGTTAGTACTGCACTCAGCAATAAACTGTCAGTAACTTCAAGATCACTTATAAACATTTAAGCAAAACACATCAAAGTGAGATGAAGGAAATGTAAACAGAACAAATCACACTAAGAGAAAATAGAACATACTAGAACTCTTTTTGTATTTTTCTAAACAGAAACGAGATAAAAATGCAAACTATTAACAACTTATTTTTGGGAATCTAAATTCAACTATTTAAAGACTTAAAAATAAAAGACAGAAATGAAAATAACTGAAATGAAATTAACTCAGAATAAATTTGCAAAAGAAGTAAATTCCTGAAAATTAAATCTTTTTGTGAGAAGGTTCCAGTATGGAGTCAGTACTAGCTCATCTATACTCAGTAATCATTCATTTCAGAACCTTGGGCATAAACATATTCTCTTAAACTCTGTCTGTCAACCTATCTTTCTTCAGATAATAACAGATTTTGTTTCAACATTTTCAGATTGTCTAGACTGGATACATGATTAAGACTATCTCTTTCAAAGTCTCACAGTATTTTGATTCACTCAGTAGGTTGCACAACTTAATTACCAAAACCACCATGCTTATGTGATATGTTAATTTGTCAACGCATTTTATGCTCTTTGACATGGAGGTCGATTTTTCACCTCTCTAGACATTTTTCTTGCTGAGCTTTTGTCAATGCATTTTATGCTCTTTGACAGTTTATCATGATAGATCAATGTATCTATATCTTTTGACATTCTCAAAATTGGGGTCAATTTTTCACCCTCTTTTACATATAGCTCAATGTCATTTAACACATTAGGCATGGTAACAGGTGTGTGCATCAAACTAAGTCATTCTCAACTGTTATTGACTTATAGACTTGGAATGTCTCGATAGCTTAAATCTATGATTGATTTTCACATGCATAACCATTTATCAGTCTAGACTTTCCTTATATGTCTTACACACTATCTGTTTCTTATCTGATTCAACTAGATTTTCAGGCAGTTTTCTCAAAAGTATGTATGTGCCTTCGGTTCTAATTTTACTAGACGACTTTGTATTGAGAACCAGTGTGCCATCACTCTCCATCTAGGTTAGATAAACTTCTCCCTCTTTTTTTTTTTTTTTTTTTTTTGTATTTTCTATGTTTTCTGATTTTTTTTTTGTATTTTCTATGTTTTCTGATTTTTTTTGTATTTTCTATGTTTTCTGATTTTTTTGTATTTTCTATGTTGCACCTATCTCCCCCTAATATACTAAAGAAACTAAAAACTAAGAAAATAGAAACGCAAAGACACACAGAAAATAAACACAAAGACAAACGAACAATTTAGTCACACAGAAAATAGACACACAGTCACAAATACCTCACACTTGATTATAGCGGTTGACACCCTTCACATAGAAGAAAGAATTAGAAAGCATTAGGAACCCAAGCCCGAATAGTCATGGGTTTCCCGTCTTCTCCAATCACTGGAAGTTTCATCCAAGTTCCAGTCTTCTCAGCAGCATTGCTGAACCTGTCACTCGAATCCTTAGGCATTTGAACACACAGTTTGTTAGTCCACTTAGAAGTCTGATTGAGCGAAGATTTTCTTTTGCTAACAACTTCGGGATTTTTAGATTTTCTTATGGTATCCCCGTTTGTCCTTTGATGCTAAACTTGAAGAGTTGAGTTTTGATTGTTTTTAGTAAACGTTTTATTCTTTTGATAAGTCTCAACTTTCCTGTTACAGCGCTGATGTGGCTGCTGATCACACTCGTAACTGAGGTGACCAGGTCTCCTGCACACATAGCAAATCCTGTCTGGATATTGCTTTACAGAACCTTTCGACATCCTTTGAGATCAATACCCTAACCCTTGATGTTTGGGTAAGATTTTGACCTCTTGGTATGGACGGGTATCAGGAGACTCTACACCCTCCTTTTCAAATTTCCGAAGGGCATCGTGGATACGATGCATCAATGGATCTTTGACATTAGAACTTGCCAACAGTTCTCTCATTCCTGGTTCAGCCTTTTTAATTTCTTCTTGCTGAACCTCATTCTTCTGAGGCCCACCCACATTCTCGTGTAACTTTAAATCCTCTTTTGGGGTTGATGCAGAAGATTCATCAACCCTTGTGAGTAGTGGGTCAGATTCAGAGTGAACATCATCATTCACCAGTTGATTTAACACTGGTGGTGGACATTTAGAGTATAACTTCTTGTTCTTTTCTGAATCAGTACCTTGACCTCTCTGATCGATTATGTACTCAAATAAGTAAGAAGACGTAGAATAACTTTTGAGTTTTTGACTCAGAGTCTCATAATCGACCTTTGAAGTAGCAAGGTCTCGTTTCAACTTATCAATCTCATTTATGTAAAACACTATAGCATCCTGTTTATTTAACAGAGCCACACCTAGTTCATGCACCTGTTTGCCTAAACTTTCATTCTTTTCTTTCAACTTTTTTTCTCTTTCTTTTATCAACAGGTTTTTATCTAACTTAGATGTGAGCTCTGAAATTGTAGACTTTAGGAACACTATCTGTTTTACATAATCATTACAAGAACCACAAGGTAAGCCAAAAGTACATACCTTTTCCTCGGATGATTGACCACAACTGCACACCTTTTGGTTTGACTCATTGGCACGAACTTTCACTGGTGTCTTTTCTGCAGCTGGAACCGAGGCTGGTTCATCATCAATGCTGGCAATTGATTCTTCCTCACTTGAGTAACTTTCTGTCTCGGATTGAGAATCTTCGTTCAACACATGAACATTTGCCACATTAATATCAGCACCATCATTCCCAAATTGTACTGACCAGTCAATTCCCTCGTCCTTTTGAACAACTGCCATTGCCTTAGCCGGTTTTGGAGTTGATTCAGATTTTATGGTTGAAGAGGAAAATGATCTACTGCCAGGACTGGTTTTGAAAGGATACTTCGGTCCCACACTCTTCGGCTTATCACATTCTCTCGCGAAATGACCTTTTTCACTGCAATTATAGCATGTTACCGCAGACTTATCAAAACCAAGTTCGGTATCCTTTGTAGCTGATATTTGCTTTCCTGTTCTTTTCTCATATGCTCTCGCCCTCCTGACTAAGTTAGCATATGACCAGAGGATATCTTGTCTTTCCATCTCATCATCATCGATCTGGTCATAGTCCTCTTGTGTCAGATGAGCATTACCAATCTTCCCCTTCAGTAGATCATCATAAGAGGAGACTAGCGCACTTAGCATGCTCATATGTGCTGTTACTTCATCCGCACTCCCATACTTGAAATGCTCGGCATTAAATCCAGAAGTAGACACAGTATAGGATGGCCCAGAAGATGAAGCTTCAGATGTAGATCTGCCAGATTCATTTACATTCCTGACATAGGCAGATTGTAAGGGGGCATTTGAAGAAGTGGATGATGATACAGGTGTTCCAGAGTAGTAGAGAGAGGGATTTTGTTGATAACCGGACATTGAATCCAAATTTTGTTCCTCCTGCTCTTGCTCTTTCAACTTTGTGATGAAATCATTTAGATCCATCCCGTCAAAACCACCACTGTTCTTCAGTATCATAATATATGGCCGCCAGCTCTTGGGCAAGGCTTTTGCCAAAATTTCCACCTGCTGCTTCTCTGGAACAGTAACACCCAGACTGTCCAGTTCACTAAGAAGATGATTATATCTTGTAATGAGAGATGGAAGTTTTTCATCTCTAGTAGCCATGAAATGATCTAATTCCTTTCTCAATTGAATTGCTTTCAATTCCTTGAGGGCGGCATTTCCCTCATTTCTCTTCTCTAGTGCTCTCCACAGGCTGTGGGAAGTTTTATATCTTCTGAATTGATGGAAGATCTCATTTGGAATGGCCTGGATTAGTTGAGCATATGCCTTCTTCTCTGCATCATGACTGCTCTTCTGTTCAACAGTCATTCCATCATAGGGGGTTTCAATATTTCTCTCCCCCATGGGAACCATATAATCGGTGCTTATTGCTCTCCGAAGTCTACAGTCAAGGCCATCGAGGAATATTTCGAACCTGGGCTTCCACATAGGATAGTCTTCCATGGTTAACAGTTTAGGTACTTTATTGGCACTCCCCATTTCACTGTCTAATAATAAGTTGTTTAAAACTGTTGTCTGTTTTGATGCCATTTCAGTAATCAAGAGCTGAGAACACACAGACTGAAATTAGGATTTGATAGACCACAGATTCAATACGCACGGAGTGGGAGATACTACGCACGAACACGAAGCACTACGTACGGACTGACACGAGGACACACAGATGCTCCTACGTACGAACTGGAACTCTACCACGCACGGATTGAGAACCTAGGACGCACGGAGTGCAGATGGTACGCACGAAGCAACAAAATAATTTTTTAAAGACAAAGTAAACCACACAGACTCAACTCGCACGAACTGGACACACCACGCACGCGTTGAGGACCTACTACGCACGGAATGAACACACAGCTTGACGAAGATTCTAGAGGATCTACGACACACTACGCACGTACTACGGGCACTACGCACGGGTTAAAGACTCACTTCGCACGGGTAAAACTCAAACAGTTAACGTAAAAACACGACCTTTTTAACGCAAAACGACCTATTTTTGACCTACTAACCGGTTAAAAACGATGAAAAGGACAAACACACAGGCCTAATCGACACCTAGATCACGAAATCCTAAAGGAAAAGTGATCAATCAAAGCACAAGGCTCTGATACCACTTTGTAGGACCGGGACGGGGGGTTCTAATACTAAACACACCCTAATGCTAGGACTGATCTAGGATGAGAAATAGCGCGGAATTCTATTTCCCAAACCTCCTAAGGATACTATGATCTGCTTAGGTGTCCGGCACACAGTAACACACAGAAAGAACTAAGAACAACTCTAAGAACTCACACAGAGATGCTTAAGGCTGCCCTTGGTTTTCGTATTGATCACTAAGATTACGAATTACGAGGTCAAAGTCGCGATTACTAAGGCTTAAGGTGGGATAAGGTCAATGTCGTACGATAGAAAGTGATTATGCGTAGTTACGAACGATTACCGACGCTAATGCGGGGTTAAGCTCTATTTATAGAGTAAAATCTTCACTACGCACGTGGTGCAGAGCACTACGTACGTAGTCGGTTCAATACGCACGACCTTAAATATTTTAATGTTAATTAATTACCTATTAACTGACTTAATCACCACGTGCGAGTTAAGCTTCACTACGCACGTAGTGGACTCACCACGCACGCAGTGAACACATCACGCATGTGATGAACTTTCACATAGACTTAAACTTCCAAACTCACATCAACACATGATTAAGTACTTGTAAGCTTAAGATAATCACATAGAATCACTAAGAATGTATAAACATGCAAACCATTAATCAAAACACATTTGAATTATAAACTATGAATATATTCTATTGATATGAACTAGGGATTTACAAATATGCACCAACAGTTTGTTTGTTAACAAAAATAACCTAGAAGTTAACCTAAAGGAGTGAAAGTGAAACAACATAACTATTTTCATATTTTTTAAAGTTAAGGAACAAAATGTGAAATTATGTCACAACTACATAGACAATTTATTTTATTTACTCTTAGAAAATTAACTTTTCTCTATTTTTAGAAAATATTTGTATTTAAGACTCTTGGCCCGACGTAATATTACAATATCACCATCAATATTTTATATGATTTCAGTAAGACCCCTTCCTTTGCTTATAAATAGCCTATCTTCTATATCCTTATTGCCTCCAAACTTGAGAAGAAAGTTGATACATAGTGAGAGAGGGTTTGAATTGAAGGCACATTATTTCTCATGGCTAATTTACCTTCAAACTCTCGCATATCAACTAACACCGTTGGCGGTGGCCGAGGAAGCCACAGGAGAATGTTGTCACCGGAGCAACTAATACTCAATATCTGCAATCCTGATCTTCGAGAAAGCGCTCTTCGAGAACTCTCCAAGGTATATGTATTTCTAGAACTCAGTAATTCACTTTTAGCATTATAAAGTCTATTTGTTCTTTGTTTTTATAATTTATTAAGCGGATTGCAAGCAAACTTATGGAGTTTTGTTGTGTTTTCGATGTTTTGAGAGTTTAAGGTGCATGTAAACTTGCTAATTAGTGGTTTTTGTTTTAAAAATCTTCATAAGTTTTTGAAGTTCTGAAAGTGTTGATCAATATTGTTCGTCGTCATGATGCCAGTGATGCCACGTCATCCCCTTGTCATCGGCATGCCATCACCCACATGACAATTATGACACAATTCCAGTGTTCTTTTCTTATTCGCAACATACATTTAAAAAAGCATGCCCTATTGTGAAAGTCATCACTAGTGGCAGATATATGTGGCCAGTCATGCTCACGTGACGGTTAGTCATGACAGTCATCACAATTGACATGGCTTGATCACCCTTGAAGTTCCTGCGTAATAATTAGTATGTATATAGTTGGAGTAATTATTTTGTAGTTATTGTTCATTAATGGCTTAGCTGTTAGATGACACGGAGTATGACTGATCAAATGTGAGTCGTCGATCATGCCTTGATCAACGTCTGAGTGCTAGCATACTAATTAACATGTATACAGTTGGAGTCATTTTTGTGAAGTTATTATTCATTAATGTCTTAGTTGTTGGATGACACGGAGTATGATCGAACGCATGTGAGTCGTCGATCACACCTTGATCAACGCCTCAGTGCTAGCGTAATAATTAACTTATATACAGTTGGAGTAATTGTTTTGAAGTTATTGTTTATTAAAGGCTTAGCTATTAGATGATACAAAGTATAATCGATCGCATGTGAATCCTCGATCAAGCCTTGATCACTACCTCAAAGACAGCGCAATAAATACATGAGCCGGATAATGCTAAGAACGTTTTTAAACTGTTTTTGGCCTTTTAAACCTTTTCAATTGAATTAAGTGATTTTGAAGTTAGACAAGTCTTCTCTCATTCTATATGCATAAATATTTATTGGGTTCTTAGACATTTACTATAGTCTATGATTTTAAACACTTATGTGTATAATATTATATTTTTAAATTATTCGAGAAATCTAAAAAATAGACCCAACAACCAAATTGATAAGAAAAAAATATTAAAGTGTCTAAAATCTTAGAGTAAAGTATATAGAAAATCTTTATGTATTTTATTCATTCTCTTATTTGTTCTAGATCCTTTGCATTCGAAATCTATTATTTGACACGCGATTTAATAACACTTAGACTACTTAGATTTTACCAAATTACCTGAATAATAGTTTCTTGTTTTTGTTTAATTGCCATTAATTAATTTTGGAACTTAATAAATGATTTTTAAAATTTACCTTAATGTTAACTTCTTTAACTATAGATGTAAATAAGTTGGGCTACTCGCTAGCTACTCAAGCTCGGGTCGTTGAAAACTCAAAACAAGCTGAGTCTTAACAAGTTCGAGTTCGAGCCTAGAGTCATAGACTAATGCTCATTTAGTAAACGAGTTCGAGTCTCAAAGAATGGGCTAACGTGCTTCATATACAAAAAATTAATTAGTTTAATTGTTCTATATATATATATATATATATATATATATATATATATATATATATATATATATATATATATATATATAGCATCAATAAAAAACATCTTTTCCATATATAGAACCTAAATAACCATTCTGGGTCTTTAAATGAACTTGATTAATGGCTCATATTAATTTGTGTCAAAATTCTAATTATCATATATTAATTAAGAAGTAAAAGTGCAAACATAAAAAAATCCCATTACCCGATCCTTTTCTGCGTTTTCCCCCTTGTATTCAATTGAATTAAGTCATGTTGGAGTTAGTCTAAGTCCTCTTTCATTCTTTATGCATAAATATTTATTTCACATAATGTGTCAAAAAATCTCTATGACATTTGATTCTTCTCTTATTTGTTCTAGACCCTTTGTATTTAAAATCTATTATTTGACACGCGATTTAATAGAAATGGTAGGCAACCCAAGTCACTTGGAATGCTTGGATTTTACTAAATTACATAGATATTAGTTTTTTATTTTTGTTTAATTACCAGTAATATTGCAAGTTAATACATGTTTTTAACAAATTACCTTAATGTTACTTCTTTAACTGTTTTATTAACTTGTTTGTTATTGAAACCTCTGAGGCCTAACATATAAACATTAATCTGCCTTTGGTTATATATTCTAGCACATGGACAGAGTTCTAGATTTGGCTCCTTGGTTATGGCATTCAGTTGGAACTGTTGCTGCACTCATTCAGGTACGTCGTATAATACATCGACCTTTTTGTTTGTCTTTCTCTGTCTTGAGAAGAATTTCAAAATTTGAAGTCTTCTGTTTATTTTACCTATTGCTGTAACGAAAGATTTGCAGTATCCTTGGCTATATATCTTTACGAAAAGTTGACCAAATATACCAAATGATCCCGTTATTCTATCAGTTGCATGAAATAAATGATCATAACTTGAAAGAGTAAGAACTTAATAGAAAATTTTGTTGGATCATTGTTACTTTATACTATTAGTATTTCATGGCCAGGTGTTATCCTTGTAAAACTTTCTCAATGCAAGCTACCAGTTCTAATGATTGCTAGCAAAGATTGAATATGGGTTACTCTCATCTACATTAACCCCTTTTTATGTAAACATAACAGCTTATCTCATTTTTTCCATGTTTTTCATATATCTCTTGAGTTTCTCTATAAATGTTTGAGTTAGTTTTTAAAGTTGTTTTATGTCACATTTCTCTTTATCAACAGAATAATGGCTTTATGAATATTTTCATATCTTGATATATGATTAACATCATTTTCTTGAAATATTTGCAGGAGGTCATTGCAATATACCCCTTCTTATCCCCACCCACCCTCACATCTGCTCACTCAAACAGAGTTTGCAATGCACTTGCTCTTCTTCAGGTACATCTTTCAGAATCTATACTTGATTGTAGTCTTTAAAGGCTCCTATTTCCTGATCTGTTTGAATTGCATTGATTTCTTAGGCCACTTTGTTCATGTGTCATACTGAAAAAATTTCCAATATGTAATTTTGTCTCTGTGCATAACCATTCATCAGCCACTCTAATCATTATTTACTTGATTAGTCATGTGTTTTCTTTTTCCCCTTATGTATAAAATTGAGGACAATGTTCTTTTTTCTTCTTTACTTATCTCTTGTTTGCAGTGTTTAGCCTCCCACCAGGACACAAGAAAGCTCTTCCTAAATGGTACTTTCTATATATTTTTTTCTTTTTTTTTGTGTACCAAGAAGTCCTACTAATTTTTTATGTGTTTTTCAGCCCAAATTCCCATGTATCTTTATCCGTTTCTGAGCACAAGCAGCAAATCAAAGCCTTTTGAGTATCTCAGGCTTACTAGCTTAGGTGTGATTGGTGCTTTGGTGAAGGTAATAAACTTAGTTTTCATATCTTCATTGTTTTTATGGATTATAGATATTTTGTTTGATATCCATGAACCAATCTATTAATACATTTATAAACTAATTGGGTATATTGACATGATATTTCAATATTTGTTTACTTACCAGGTTGATGATTCTGAAGTTATCAAACTTTTGCTCTCAACAGAAATACTTCCGTTGTGCCTGCGTACAATGGAGATTGGCTCTGAATTGTCTAAGATAGTTAGAATTTCTTAATCTTCTTTCTCTTTAATTCTCAATGAATTATTAATATTATTTTTAATTGAGGTTTGATCAAACCTTCGGTAAATCCAGGTGGCTACATTTATCATCCAGAAAATCTTGTTGGATGATGCGGGCTTGAAACACATATGCACCACCCCAGAGCGGTTCTATGCAGTTTGTAAAGTTCTGGGAAACCTGGTTGCTGAACAGCCTTCTGCGCATCTGTTGAAGCATATCATCCGTTGTTACCTTCGCATGACACATGACCCAAGGTTAGTTAAATATGTCTCTAATACATTACTGTAAAATGCAATACTGTTATATTAATAATAATATCATAATAATTGAACAAAAACAATTTAGAATGTTGTATGCATTAGACATAGACATTGTGTACTCCCTTTATAGCTAATTCTATAAATTTGAGACAAACACAGCTCAAGTAGACCATATTTCAAGTAATCATGGGATATATGTGTTTAAACTTGGTGTTATATTGCAGAACATGTGATGCTTTGAAGAATCGTCTTCCGATTAGGTTGAAAGACGGTACATTTAACAGTATTCTTCAAGTAAGTATTGTGTATATGCATGATGCTTTTATTGATGTTACTGTTCTGGGATAATTTATGTTTATATGGAATGTTCTTTATTTGTGTTTCAGGATGACCCGTCAACAAGGGGGTGCCTTCAGCAGCTTCTTCAGAACCTTGAGGGACCTGGTACAAGCGTTTAAGGAGAACAACGCGTTTTTGAAGATATGACAGGGAAGCAACATCGTCTTCATGAGGATCCTGGATCACCTTCTCCCTATGTTTTATGTGTGTTTTTATGTATGTTTGGGTTGTTAAAGACTTTAAGTTTATGATGTCAAGTGTCATGTAAGCTGGATCTAGAACCTCTTAAACCTCAAACTAATCTGTTTGTTTTTATATTTGCATCTTCTACTAGTACTAATTGCTTGTGTTGCTTACAATAATGCATTTGAATATTATGGTTCCTCCATTTAAACAACTAGTAATCATAACATGACCGTCGTGATTGACTGTCGCATCAGCTGTTCAGTTATGACATAGTCATGACTAAACAGTTGAAATAGGCATTGAGTTCATCGTGGTGATGATGAGCAAGGAGACAACGAGTGAGCCTTAGTGGGTGATGAGCATTTGACGGAGCAAATTTGCTGGTTATCCGGTGATGACAAGCTATAACTACAACTGGTCTTAATGTCTTATGATTCTATATTTTCTAGGTGTCCTTTTGCTTTAAGTTGTTTTGAAGGTTTTCTGTGCTTGTTTTTTGAGCTCATATACAACAAACAGGCCATTTTGCGACAAAATTTGCTGGTTTTCCGTCGAAAAACGATCTTTCCGACGGATTACCGACAAACCAAATTTCTAAAGGATTTCCGAAGGATTTCCGACGGACTTCTGTGACATATTTGTGACAAAAATTTGCGATAGATTTCCGACTAACCGAATTTCCAACGGACTTCCAACGGACGTTTGTGACGGATTACCGACGGAATTTTGCGACAGATTAACGACAGAATTTTGCGACGGATTACCAACAGAATTGTGTGATGGATTTCCATCAGATTTTTTCGTCACTAATCCGTCGGAAACTCCAAAATATAATTTTAATAAATATTTTATTTTTGAATTTTATTTTCCAGTATAAAGGTACCAAACATAACCCCAAACATTTTCACAAATCGCAATAACCAAAATATTTAAAGTTTTACGCAAGTTTCGTACACAAAATATTCAAAATACATTACAACATTAAAAACAGTGCTTTAAGCATCATACACAAACATCTAATGGTGCTTAAGAAGGTGGTGGTGATGGTGGAGACAGAGGTTGATAGTTCATGAACTTCATCAATCCGAAAATCTTTTCGTTCATTTCTCCCCTATTCACTTCTACATTTTCTCTACTTTCTCTTTGGAGTCTCTCTTCACGTTTCCTCATCTCCGCCCTCTCTCTTTCTCTTTCTTCTTGTATGCTCGCTTTTTCTCTCTCTTTCTTCTTGTATCTCTTCCAACCTCTGTGTTAACCTTTGCGTCTACAAAACATTGAAACATACACATAATTGTAGAAATCAGTTGTATCAATCTTCTTGGCTTTACATGACTCTTATATTTTGGGGTTGTTTTAAGCCATTCATATATTATTTTTGGGATAAATATGTTTTGGGGTTGATAATTTTCTTCGTATATAATATACACGTATACACAAGTATGTGCATTCCCCTTAAAGTATACACTTAAATATAAAGTTGCATACTCATAAACATGTGCACATGTATGTATCTCTATATGTGTACATATACATATACATATACATAAAACCTAGTGACATGTACTATACGCGCATGTATATCATGAGTCGAGAAATGACAATTTTAAGAAAAAAACACTTCTATTATGAGAATATGTATTGATACGCGAATATCAGTCTTAAATTTCAACACTAATCTAACTGTATTGGAATGACACACTAACGGGCAAGCGCACCCAGGGAACGGTTATGGAATATACCATTAAGAAATAAACTAGTTAAACTATAAGTATTTTAAAAGTAAATAGGCTTTTTTTCATTGTCTAGCAGCTATACGCTGCCAAGGTATTGAAAAGATTGAATTAAAGCAAAGAACAAGAACAATTTTAAGAAGTTGAAATCAATTGATATAGATGTATTTACCAACGAATCACTCCCCTAGGTTCAATTTGTTATAACATAAATAATATGATAGGTTTCTAAGGGCGTTCGAAACAACAATCATCAGTCATACTAATCCGATTACGACTTAATCTTTACAAAACACACTTAACGGTCGTTGTATGGTGAATTAAACTCAAACTTTTATCTATGGTATTATTGAATAATCTTAACCCTCATTGTCTCAGAAAAGTTATCTATCCTATTGAATGCAAACGTCATTGTCTTAGATCAAGCAAACAATAATCCAGAAGAAAATACACATGCAAGTCATTGTCTCAGAGCATGCACAAACTGTATCTAACAGATTACTCAGCAAAATTTAAGATAAAAAACTCAAGGTTCATGATTAAGTAAAAACAAAACCAATCATATATTATAATTAAAGATTACAAATCAAAACTAGGGTTAGTTCATCATGATAAATACAAGAAAAGTCTAACTTATAGACAAGTTAAAAAACAAAAACAAAGAAAAACATAAATTACAAATCATTATAGACCGATGTTAGCAACCCAAGTTAACCCTGCAGATGTTGTGACCTCTCCTCTCTATCGCTACCCTAAAATTGTCGCATGTTTCTCTCTGTCGTCTGCCGACTATCGCATGGAAAAAATAATATGTATCTTATGTCCGTCCCTTCGTAGCCGTCGTTTTTAAAGAAAAATATATCCTCTCGCAATTAATTTCATCCCTCCTTCCTTTCTCGTAGGCTTCTCGACCCAAAAACCAACTTGGAAATAATACATGACTAGTTGACTCACCACAATTAGTTAATTCCCCAATCTTTTATTTGAGTTCGCTGGCCTCCAAGACCCCATCACAAGCCCACATGATTTTTTAATTTCTTTTTCTTCTTTGACTCATAACCACAAGTAAGTCCAAAACTTGTTCTCTTTTGATATTATTTTTCAGAATTCTGTATCTCGGCCCATTTATAGAAAAATCATGGCCCAATGGCATACAATAAACATAACATTATCGTGACCCATTTTGTCTAGTTTTCATAGCTTTTTGAATCACTTCGTTTCGAGTTTGAGATACGACTATGACATTGAAGAGGTGTCAAAGCTCTCACTTTTCTCACTTTCTCTTTTCTCCATCATTTTTCATCAAATTCTCTATTTTTTCTTCCAAAAGCCCTAAAACATGCAATACACCAAATTAAGCCACAATTACCATAAATCACCATTTAAATGCAATCAAAGAATAAGATATCAGATATAAATAATATACATATTTTAGACGATATCATGTACAAAGATATAGCAAAAAAATCATAACTCTTAAAATGTACGAAAATTAGAACCGTCTGTCAGAAATCCGTTGGAAATTTCTGACAGATTTGCGACAGATTTCGGAGGAGCTTCTTTAAGATCATTTATAACGATAATTTTGTTCGTATATACTCGCACATATACATACGTATTCACAATATACTTAAGTACAAGATTGTATACTAAAAAACATGCACACATGTATATATCACTATACGTATATACTTATAGATATAACTTAGCAGCACGTAATATACGTATATATATATATATATATATATATATATATATATATATATATATATATATATATATATATATATATATATATAAAATGAGACAATGAGTTGAAAATTGACATTTAAAAGAAAAAAACACTTCTGTTATCATAAAATATGTAAACATATACAAAAAACGATCATAATTCTTAAGAAATACGAAAACTAGAAACGTCCGTCGGAAATCCATCGGAAACTTTCGACGGATTTGCGATGGATGGATTTCTAACGGATTTGTGTGTCACTAATTTCTAGGGGCAGTCATTCTTGGGCCCATAGTGTCACTCGTTACTAGGTATGCTATACCCAGGTTGGTCTTGGTTCAGTTCCGAACAGTCTAACAAGGTTGGGCGGTCGAAACGAGTTTATGCTCACTCTATAGGGTATGGTTCATTTGAGAACAATTTTTATTACAAGTACTGTGAGGACTATTTCTGGCCATTGATTATAATTAATCCAAGATTAATATTAATTGTGGCAAACATGTAATAAATTAAAAACACAACCGACATTTTCACTTTCCTAATATCCTAGAGCGGTATTTTAGGCAAATTATCAAAATTAAGGGGGAGACCACTTTCAAACATTTACACTCACTTTCTTAAAGCTAAAATATCTCTAAGATGCAAATGTATTAAAATACAAAAGTTAGATCATATTATGAAAAAATTATGCTCTTTAATATGACATCTATATTACTATAATTTTTCGAAGAAAAAAATTCCGCTTTTGCTAGGGTTTATTCAAGACGTAAAGTAAAGTCACATATTCACGGTGCGTATGTCACTACTTGTTCATACTACTACGTTTTGTTCCAGCACAGGTGCGTTCGGATGCATATGTGCATGTGTAGAGGTGCACCTGCCTGAGAAAATTAGATATTACACTATAAATGATTTAATCTCTTCATATGTATGTATCATGTGCACCACTAGCTTTCCCACCTACTAAAATGTTCTCCATTATCCTTTACATATAATCTCGAAAGAGAACATATACAAGTTCATTATCCCGATTCCCGAGAGTTAGCTAAAACATAAATCAAACACCTTGTGTGCAATATACACTCCTAATTTTGGATTCGCATTTCACGCACTTTGTATCAACTTTTTCATATTAGAAAAAATCACAGTTGACACACACTCATTTATAGAAAACCAAAATCTAAACATGAAATCAAGAATAAAAAGAGGAGATCGTAGGAAGAGAGTTACTCTTACTACTCAGGGGAAGAGAGTTATGGTTACTACTCAGAGGAAGAGGGTTATGGTTACTAGTCAATGATCGTCGGAGATATAAGAGGGTGGAGATCACCGTAACCGCTGATTGTAGCCGGCGAAGAAACAGGAAGCAATATGAAAGGACAACTGATTGTATACGTTAAGGTCTCAAATCTGAAACAATTTTAAAATATATTTTTGTTGGACAACTTCACCCTTTTGATTAAAATATAAAAAAAACACAATAAAACTTTGGATAATGAATCATTGGTCTATAATGGTTATTGCGATATGTTTCTCAAATGAACTTTTCCCTATATATATGTGTGTGTGTGTGTGTGTTTGTTTGTTTGTTTGTGCTGATGTCATGTTACTGTTGTTGGGGTGTGTGTTTGTATTTGTATATATATACATTAACTGCTTATACCTTATATATATATATATATATATATATATATATATATAAGGAGCTATGTATACACAACAATTCTTAGCTATACACAAGGTATAAGCAGTTAATGTATATGATACAAGTTAAAGATGCAAAGTTGTTGTATATGAAAAAGTACAAAGCCATGTTAGAGATGACTCTGATACCATTGTTGGTTATCGGTGGCATCTAGAAATCGCAGCGGAAGTGAAATATGAGTAAAACAACTTTTCTAAAACATGTGCCACCAATACGCCCCAATGGACCAAACTCTAGACAATGGGCAATGAAACTAAAATAAGAACAAGAGTGAGAGACTATACCATTGTTGGGGAGATAGTAATATCAAACCATAATCAAACATGTCTATTGAAATAAATAGGATTAGATGTTGACAAAACCATACATTCAGTTTTGGACTTAGAATGTTAAAAAACATGTGTTTTTTTATAAATGACATAAAGAATTCATTAAGTATGAAGAATTAGCTGAACACTAAGTATCAGACAAAGAAACAGCTTCAGAAGATCAGCCAAGAAGAAAAGACAAGTATAGAAGCATCAGCTGAGCAACTACATGTATCAGATGATGATTTACAATCATCAGCTGAGGAATAAATTCGATTAGCTGAGCAGTCAAGTGATCAGCTAAGCCTACAACTTTGATTAGCTGAGGCCTTTCTCCTATCAGTTAAGTAATTCCATTTCACTAAGTCTTTTATTTTAAGCTTATCACTCTTAATGATCATTTAAACATTCTTGGTCAATTGATAATGTAGGTTGATTAGCTTATATTCTTTCATTGTCATATGTTTGATCAGCTGAGCATATCATGATCAGCTGAGCTTACATTAGTAGCTAAGTCTTTTATTTTTCCTTTGGTTGAGCAAAAGTATATTTGCAGTTTAGTGTTTTCTATCAGCTGAGTTGCGAATAGTTATAACACTTAGTTGTTTTCCTTGTATTTATTCTTAAGGTCAAAGGCAGATCATATGTTGTTCTATTATGCTTTTAGATCTGTCTTTATAAAAGTCTTAGCATCTTTTGTATCTGCAAAGAGACAAAAAGGATTGATCTTGACCCTCTGGAAAAGGTGATAGTTACTTTTGAAGAAAAAGATCTAGAAGATTTGTTTCAATAACTAAGTATGGCTGGCAACTCCATACTTGGTTAAGTCAAATCTGAAGAAAGCATGGTGTTGTTTAAAGTATAAGCATGGAAGGAGAAACTTTTATTTCCTAGGCAAAAGGTATTGGTTTAATAATATAATAATAGATGGTGGATGTACTTTTGCATAAAAATACATTCAATTTATACATTGCTTGTATAAAGTGCATTTGCTTTTCACCCACTAACTTTATCTATTATAATATTATTATCCTAAGTACTTTTGTCTCCTACCTCCTCTCCGCCAACCAGACACCATCTGCTTATATATACTGAAGAATGGAAACATGCTAATTACGCAAAAATCTGAAAAGAAGCTTTTTGATACCTTCTCTACTTGTTCATTTGAATATGGTGATGATTGGATGCAAGAACTCAACCGAGAGTTCCTTTACAGGTATCCACACCAAGGTCCCTTGATCCCACTTGCTAGAGATGCTTGCACGCCGTCAAGAGCTACACCAGCGATCATGCACCAACTTGAAGATCAAGAATGAATTATAGTCTTCCAAGTGTGTATTAGAGAGATACATGTACTTTTGTAACCAAGTGTCTAACCATGACATCAAGGACATGCTAGACATCTTATAGCGTCCAAGAAGAAGTCTAGAAACGTCCATAACCGTCCTAGAGTCATGTAATATCATGGTTCCGGATCTAGTAATATGATCTTAGTATTTTCAGTTGGTAACATTATAATTTTAAGTGTGATTTTATGACATTATAATAATGTGAAAAGTTATAAATCAATTGTTGTCTATTTTGTGACTATTGGGATTAGTAGTGTTTTAATTATGAAATAAGTTTTAAGTAATATTATTCCTATATTAAAAGAAATTAAGGATTCGTTTAGATTATGAGAATAATAATATGGTTATGAGGCCAAGATGAGAAATCTTATTACTTGAAAGAAAATTTAGTGGTCAAGTTACAAATATCGAAACTTGGAGGGCTTACTGTGTAAAATTCTCAAATAGTCAAAAGGGGGTCAAACCCCCACCATCTTCTTCATATTTTCTGCTGGAAATTTTCTAGAGAGAGAGAGAGAGTAGAGAGAGAAAGCTTCAAATCTTGAAGTTTTGTAGATGCATGTTCAAGTTTGTTGCATATTTGAAGGTTTTAAGCTAAATTCTACCCATTGTGGCTTGTTTTGCTTGAAGATTTAAGCTTGACAGCATCATTACATATCAAAGTGAGTTTTAACTCTATTTTTATGAATGCTTTTTAGTGTTCTTTAAAGCTTATTGATGAATCCATGGTTGGATATCTTAGATTTGGGATTTATTGGAGCAAAACCCACTTGCATGTAATTGTACTTTAAGTTTTGATGAAATGGTAACAAAAAGTGGGTTAAGTCATGTTAGAAATGTCATTTTAAGTCTTAAGAACCTGATTAAGAAGTAATATGAGCTACAATGTCGAATATGAGTGAGTTAGGAGGACTTTGTAAAAATCCCATAACATAGTCTGCATGGATCATAAAATTTTACTAGTTTTCGAAAAATCATTAAAAATCAAACATGATATACCGTTGGAAAGCTCTGGATGTCTAGTTTCATTCTTGTTTTGTCCGCAAAAGCTAATTTAGACCCTACGATGGATAAAAATATGAAATACTATAGAAGGGTCAAGCTGGAAGTATACATTTTAGTATACAAGTTGGGATTTTGGATGATTTGGGCTATGATCCTCCTTATGGAGACTTAGGAAGCCTTAGTGTCAAGCTATAGTTAATGTTGAGGATCTCTTATGCCAATTGATGACTTGATCAAGTGTGTTCATCAGTTGTTTAGCACGAGTTGAGTTTGACTAAGTAATGTTGTTCTTCTACTTGTTTAGGCTTATACATTTACTATTGCTTGGATTTGGTTGTGAGTATTTAGGTGTTGATTCTCATCACACCAACAGGTGAGTACACTAATTCACTTAATGTACTATGTGAATATGTGCCTATTGTGATGTGTATGTGAAAGATAACACATGTTCTGATGGTTTAGCCTTTGTGGCGGGATACGGCCTTTATGGTTGTTGGTTTAGCCTTTGTGGCGGGATACGTCCTTTATGGCTGTTGGTTTAGCCTTATTGGCGGGATACGGCCTTTATGGTTGTTGGTTTAGCCTTCGTGGCGGGATACGACCTTTATGGCTGTTAGTTTAGCCTTCGTGGCAGGATACGGCCTTAATGGCTGTTGGATATTTATGTGGAGTAAATGATAATGTGAAACATATATGTGCTTACAATTTTTACATATGTGGTATATTTTGTGATATTTGTGTGCTCACTAAGCCTTGTGCTTACTCGATGTTGTGTTTACCTTTTTCAGGTACTCCCGGCTCTTCGGGAAAAGATAAGGGAAAGGCTCCAGCTTGAACTGATGGTCAAACTTTTGTGCGCGCCATATTTTGTAAATCTTATGAATGATTTTGCTAAAGTACACTGTAATGGTGTGATACATGTTTAAACATTTCTTTTGTTAACTATCTTATAACTTTTGTACCTAAACAAATTATGGTTTTCGTTAACTTGAAAATGGACCATCTTCATGCGGTGGTACAAGGTAAAACTTATGTTTTGATGTAAAACCTGTTTAGTAATCTTTATTATATAATTATTTCTTTAATCATTATATCAAATCTTTGAATATTTAAAAAAAATGGGCGTTACAACTTGGTATCAGAGCCAAGGTTTAAGAGAATCAGACACGTCCGAGTGAGGTGTCTGGATTTAAACCATGGAGTTTGATTGTTATGAGACTGTCAGTTGGAGCTTGAAGGTATAGTGAGCACATTTGATGATGTATATGTTTAAATTTGTGATGTGAATAATGCACGATATATGATACTTGCAATTATTATGTAGCAAGTAGACTGTGACTCTAATATGATTAAAATGAAATATGAAAACGTGTTACCTTTTATATAACTATATATATGAAGGAAAGTTGCACTCCATATTGTGATTAGAAGTGATAGATAGTGTGTAATATTGAATGTCTGACCCATACTTGTAAACTTAGATGCTTAGTGATGGAGTATTGAGTAAATGTGTATAGTGTGTTTGCAATAGCATAGGGCCCGTGCTATTATAAACACATGGTACATATTAAACTAGACAAAGTCACGAAAGAATCTAATGAATCAAGTTAGGGGTGATAGGTAGGTTTGATAGGCTTCCTTAGGTAGTAGGAGCCTAACTTGGACATAATGATGAAATAGCATGCTAAATGTTTACTGTTTTTCTAGAAATGCATAAGTAGGAATCCTATGTTTATCCTACTTTATGCTTTTGGCATTCATATATTTCATAATGGTGAATACAAGACGTAGTCGAGAGGTGGTAAAGCAACACATTGGCACTAGCAGACCAAGGGATGGAGAGGAAGCTAGTGTAACTAATGAGAACCAACCCCCTCTACCAGTAGCAGCACATGTGCTACAACAACGGGTAGCGCCGGTTGAGAATATCGCAGATAGACCTCCAGTGATTCAGGAGGTAAGAGGAAACTTTGTAGAATCAACCATAAAGGAAACGGTAGTTAGGGAAGTGATTAAGGCCTTTCAAGAGGCTATACCCACTCTAAAAGAGCAGATGCAAGCTGAAATGCTGACTTTGGTTCAGCAACAAGTAGAAAGCTCTCTTTCAGAAAGAAACCTAAACGCTCCGCTTGTTAACCCTACTGGTTAGCAGGAAAAGGGAAAATAGTGCAATTACCGGGACTTTTCGGCATGTAAACCGCCAGCTTTTAAGGGGATACCCGATCCAATAGTTAGCCACAGGTGGATTTCCGCAGTAGAAGGTGCTTTTCGCACTAGTTCTTGTGCACCCGGTCAAAAGGTGATATTCGCTTCTAATTTGCTTAGAGGGGCAGCTAAGGACTGGTGGGAGCTCTTAGTCTAAAGAATGGGGGCTGCTGAGATCGAAGCAATGACTTGGGAGAAATTCCTTGAACTGTTCAAACAACAATATGCACCTCAAGTTGAGGTAGACCGTTTGGCAGAGGAATTTCTAAGTCCATCAAACTACTTGAGACGGTGCATGAAATAACCACTAAGTTCCTTGAAAGATCTCGTTTTTGTCTTGATTATGTGGCAAACGAGAGAATGAAGATGAATAGATACATGGCGGTGTTGAGGTCTGACATTAGGGAATTTGTGAACCCGACTACCTGTAAAACCTTTAACCAACTGTATGATGCCGCTAGGGCAAGGAAGATTGAGCTTGAAAAGCAAAGAAACGAGAATGGATTAAATGTGGCTACATCACCACCCCAAAAGAAACAAAAGACCACTGGGTCTAACTTTAATAGAGGTGGCAATAAAAACAATGCTCCCACCACCGTTACTACGTCAAAGAACTGCTTCAAGTGTGGGAAGTTTGGTCACCTGGGAAAGGATTGTAGGTCCTCAATAAAGATCTACTTTCATTGTAATCAACCGGGGCACATTAAGTCCGAGTGTCCAAGCTTGGCAGGGGATGTGAAACGAGTTATAGCACAACGACCTTTACAAATTACAGAAGGAGGTAACGACAAGAAAACGGATGGTCCTAAAGCTCGAGGAAGGGCATTTCAATTAACCGTGGAGGATGCCAAAAAGGAGCCAGATGTTGTAACAGGTACATTCCTTGTTAATTCTGCATGTGCCCTTGTTTTGTTTGACTTTGGAGCGAGTAAATCCTTTGTATCTGCTTCCTTTTGTAACTGCTTTAAATCATTGCCTGTATGTTTGGCTTCTCCTCTAGAAGTAGAAATAGCCGACGACAAAAGTGTTTTTGTGTCTAATGTTTATAAAGACAACGTCATAGAGATAGAGGGTGTTAGATTCCCTGTTGATTTGATTCCCATTCTGATGAGGGAATTCCAAGTGGTAATTGGGATGGACTGGTTGGGTAGATACCAGGCCACCATTCTTTGTGGTCAGAAGATAATTAGAGTTCACACTCCAAGTGGGGGAGAACTCACTATCGTGGGTGATGTAAAGAAAAGGGAATCTTTGTTGTGTTCTGTGACTAAGGCATTCAAATATCTTCAACGTGGGAACGTCTCTTTCATGGCCTATGCAATGGATGTGAAAATGGAGAAAGTGAAATTGACTCCCGAGGATGTTCCTATTGTGCGGGAATTTCTTGATGTCTTTCCTGAAGACTTGCCGGGTATTCCTCCTGATCGACAGGTGAAATTTAGAATCGATCTTGTTCCTGGTGCTACTCCGATAGCAAGGGCGCCTTATCGTTTAGCTCCTCCTGAGATGCAGGAATTGATGAAACAACTACAGGAATTTCTAGATAAAGGTTTCATTAGGCCTAGTGGTTCTCCATGGGGAGCTCCTGTGTTGTTCGTGAAAAAGAAGGATGGATCATTTAGGATGTGTGTTGATTACAGACAACTGAACAAGGTAACCATAAAGAATAAATACCCACTGCCCAGGATTGACGATTTGTTTGATCAACTTCAAGGGGCAGCATGCTTTTCAAAAATGGAACTCCGATCAGGTTACTATCAACTAAAAATTGAGGAAGATGATATACCTAAGACGGCTTTCCGAACCCGTTATGGCCATTTTGAGTTTGTAGTTATGCCATTTGGGCTAACAAATGCTCCTACAGCTTTTATGGACTTGATGAATCGAGTATGTCGGCCAATGTTGGATAAGTTTGTGATTGTGTTTATTGATGATATATTAATCTACTCAAAGTCTAGGTTTGAGCATGAGGGCCACCTCAGGGTAGTTCTTCAAACCCTGAGGAGAGAAAAACTTTATGCCAAATTTTCAACGTGCGAATTTTGGCTACAAGAAGTGCAATTTTTTGGGTCATCTAATTAACAAAGACGGTGTCAAGGTTGACCCTGCTAAGGTTGAAGCAGTAATGAAGTGGGAACCCCCTATTAATCCGAGTGAAATACGGAGTTTTCTTGGTTTAGCTGGTTATTACCGCAGATTCATTAAAGACTTCTCGAAAATAGCGGTGCCACTAATGAAGTTAACTAAAAAGAGCACAGACTTTGTATGGGGAAAGGATCAACAAGAGGATTTTGATACTCTTAGACATAAATTATGTGAAGCACCGATCTTAACTTTACCTGAGGGTAATGAAGACATGACAGTTTATTGTGATGCATCCTACATCGGATTAGGAAGTGATTTGATGCAAAAAGGGAAAGTGATTGCGTATGCCTCACGACAATTGAAACCTCATGAAGTCAATTATCCAACTCATGATTTAGAATTGGCTGCTGTGGTCTTTGCTTTAAAAATATGGAGGCATTATCTTTATGGTGTTAAATGCATTATCTACACAGACCACAAAAGCTTGAGGTATCTTTTGGATCAAAAGAATTTGAACATGAGGCAAAGAAGATGGTTGGATCTGCTAAATGATTATGATTGTGAAATTCTTTACCACCCTGGTAAAGCAAATATAGTAGCAGATGCCTTAAGCAGAAAGGCGGTATGTACACCAATCAGAATTGAGTCCTTGAGGATGTCGGTAACCACTTCACTAATTGAAATGATCAAGAGTACTCAGTATGAAGTTGTTAAAGAAGAAAATCAGAATAAAGAAAGAATTAAAGGCCAAGTAAACAAATTAGTCAAAGATAATAGAGAATTACTGGCTAATTTTGGGCGAATATGGGTACCATATGCGGGTGAAGCTAGAAATATACTTTTGGACGAAGCACATAAGACCAAATTCTTCATTCATCCCGGTGCAACAAAGATGTATAGGGACCTGAAAGTAGATTACTGGTGACCGGGTATGAAGAAAAGCATTGCTCAATATGTAGAAAAGTGCCTGACTTGTTTGCAGGTTAAGGCTGAACACCAAAAACCGCATGGAAAATTGCAACCTTTGGAAATTCCAATTTGGAAGTGGGAGGATATTACAATGGATCTTATTACAAAACTTCCACAGACCCCGAGAAATCATGATGCGATTTGGGTTATTGTTGATAGGTTGACGAAAAGTGCTCATCTCATTCCCATCCGTGAGAATTTTTGTTGGTCAAATGATCTCATCAGTTGAAATTTGATGAGACAAAGTTAAGTTTGTAAGATGTGTTCTAAATACAATTTAAACAGAATTATGAGGCTTGATCAGACTGAGCACTTATAGTGTTTCAGACTGAGCACAAGCTGAATATAAGCTAAGCATATGTTCGATCAGCTTAGACTATATCTTAGTAGGATTATCAATATGTTTGATAAGCTGTGTATGTCACCTAAGATATAGGTTGAGTATTCAGCTTGATGTGTTTCGAGCTGAGTGACTCAGCGTATAGACTGAGTCTACTCAATAGAGTTGCTAAATAAGTTCTAGCTAACTCTTATGAATTCCAAGGATGAGTTAATCATTATACGTGTTAGTACATGTTTGTTTTCGGGTTTGTTCTCGAAGAACTCAGCTTGATAAGTTTCAAGCTGAGTAACTCAGTCCGACTAAAGAAGTCAGTTTAAGAGAATTTAAATATGTTTTAAATTCCTTTAATCTCTCTATATCTACGACATGGATAAGAAGATTCCAGAATCAAGATTAAAGATTGAAGACTCAAGATAAGAAGATTCAAGATTCAAGATTCCGGATTATGCGTTAGTTTGTTAGCAGATAAGGATTAGTTCTAGTTTGTCAGGATCCGTAGGAACAAGATTATAAATACTTATCTCCTGATAAGTTTAGAGGTACGACGATGACGAGTGCTAGACTCTAATATCACCTCAACCTATTGATCGTATGTGTTACGAGTCTTGATTCACTGTTTGTCAGTTCAACGTGATCAAGAAACGCACAGATTGCCAATTTGTTCGTGTGTTCGAATCTTCACATCTGTTGTGAAGTTGGTAAGTATTCAATCTGTGATGAAATCCTGTTTAGAGAGTCGTCCTGTATCTATAATCATAAGTTGATTATAGATAGCTGTTGGGAAGATGATCTCATCATTTGAAATTTGATGAGACAAAGTTAAGTTTGTTAGATATATTCTAGATATAACTTAAACAGAATTATGAGGCTTGATTAGACTGAACACTTATAGTGTTTCAGACTGAGCATAAGCTGTATATAGGCTGAGCATAAGTTCGATAAGCTTATACTATATCTTAGTAAGATTATTACTATGTGTGATAATCTGTGTATGTCACCTAAGATATATTGAGCTTTCAGCTTGATGTGTTTCAAGCTGAGTGACTCAACGTATATATTGAGTCAGCTCAACAGAGTTGCTAGATAAGTTCTAGCTAACTCTTAGGACTTCTAAGGATGAGTTTATTAATATACGTGTTAGTTCATGTTGGTTTTCGAGTGTGTTCTCGAAGAACTCAGCTTGATGAGTTTCAAGCTAAGTAACTCAGTCTGAGTAAGAAGTCAGCCTAAAGAAAATTTAAATATGTTTCAAATTTATCTTTTTAACTCTCTATATCTACGGGAAGGATAAGAAGACTCCATAATCAGGATTAAAGATTGAAGGCTCGAGATAAGAAGATTCAAGATTCAAGATTCCGACTCATCCGGTAGTTAGTTAGCAAATTAGGATTAGTCCAGTTTGTTAGGAACCGTAGGAACAGGATTATAAATACTTATCTTCCTGATAAGTTTAGAGGTACGACTACAACGACGATTACAACTAAGTGTTGCAGAGCCAAATATCTCACCTCAACCGTATGTGTTACGATTCTTTAATCACTGTTTGTTAGTTCAACGTGATCAAGATATTCACAGATTGCCAAGCTATTCGTGTGTTCGAATACTCACATTAGTTGTGAGATTGGTAAGTTTTCAATCTATGATTAAATCCTGTTTAGAGAGTCGTCAGTATCTATAATCATAAGTTGATTATAGATATCTAAGTTTGAAAGATTGAGAGATTTATATTAGGTGTTTACATATCAAGAGTTGCTTACTTGATAGAGTCTGTAATCATCTTCTTATTAATGAAAAGCAAAGAATTCGATTGTGGTTTGATTTACTTTGTGTAACACTTTATTTTGATTTGTTCAATTTTCGCAGAAAGTGTATTCAACCCCCCTTCTACACATCTGTTGCTTGTTGTTATTCTCACCAAGGGACCAACAATAGCAAAGTTTGAGAGATTGAGAGATTTGATTTACATTAGGTGTTTATATATCAAGTGTTGCTTACTTGATTGTTCCTGTAATCATCTTCTTATTAATGAAAGCAAAGCATTCAACTGTTTGTGGTTTGATGTGTGTTAACACTTTTTATTGATTTGTTCAATTTTTCGCAGAAAGTGTATTCAACCCCATTCTACACATTACTTGCTTGTTGATACTCCCACCAAGGGAACAACAACTGGTCTCAGAGCAGGCTGAACGATTTCATAAGTTGAAAGTTCAAGATTCTAAGAAAGTATACAATGTCGACAAGCAACAATTCATCAAACTTTCCTCATATGTCTGCCAAGGGCTGTCCCATATATGATGGATCTGACTATCGTATGTGGAAATTCAGAGCCATGCTTTTCCTCAAGTCCATTGACAATTGTATGTACGATGTCATCACTGAAGGACTAATTGTAACACTGTACTTTTTATATAAACATAATACTGCGTGCGGAAGCTAATTACATATAATTACATGAAGTTCAAAAGCTAATTACAATCTTTGTGTAACACGCTCCTTACCGGCCTAGTATGATTAAGGTAATTAAGTGATTAACCTTGATTATTTGTTTTAGTGGCATTAGTAATTATGTTAATATCTATTATTATTATTGATATGTTTTATTAAATTTAAGTTAATTAAGTCTTAAATGAGATAGTGGAATTGTGAGTTGTCCATTTTGACACACAAATATTGCCTCTAACACACTCACATTAGCATGCATTGAGAGTTAATCAATTAAAGAGTGTTGTGTGTTTGTGTGTATTCGGCCAAGAAGAAGAAAGGAAGGAATCATCTTCATTTGCTTGATTATAATTTGAAATTGATCCATCTATATCAGATTAGAAGGTTAGAACATTGAATATGATGTTAGTTATTATTTATATTCGGATTTAGTTATATATATATATATACATATATATGAATACCAAATGCATGATGATTTGATAAACTTTGGATGTTTGCATGCTAGAAATTCTTGTTAGATTATGTTCATTATGCGGTTAGTATGATATCTGAACATTTGGATAGCAATGCATGATTATATATGACTTAGAATCGAAGAAAAGAATGATAAAACGACCTGAAGTATGAATGATTCGGGATTTTTGACTTTGAGGATTCGGGATTTTGATGATACATTCGGTTTGTTAGAAACCGAATGGAATGATTCGGGAATTGGGAAGAAACCGAATGTTTGATGCGGGATTTGAACTATTACCGAATATTTATACCCTGTACTTATGCTTTAGCTTTAAATGGATTGGGAATTCGGGATGTTGATTGGATCCGGGATGTTAGAACTTACCGAATGATTGATTCGGGATTTGAATCCGGGAACTTTGATTCGGGATTTTGAGATTCGGTATTTGAGATTCGGTATTTGCCTAAACTTGTGGAATTATGAATAGATTCGGAATTTGAAAATTCATATGATAAATTCTGGAATTGCCATGACTTGTGAATCCGGGAATTGGATTCGGGATTTTAACAAACCGAATGTCAAGTTCGGGATTTGATGATTTGATGAATTTTTCCTAACACTTTATCCGGAAATTGGCCTATGCTTGGAAATTGAAGTTTTTATGATGAAACCGAATAAAGATGATATTGAATAACTCCTGGATGATTTGAAGATAAACATATACATGTGATTAAATAGTGGCCTTGACATATGGAGGAAAGATATGTATTGCCTAAGCAGAGGAGTTGGATGAATTCACGAAATTACAAGTTGAAAAGAGTAATTGTGAATAAGGGTATATCTATACTTGATGATTATGTACTTGTAGATTATTGGTACATGTGATATGTAGATATATGTACTTGATGATTTATGTACATAAATGTATTGTGCTTATTGTGATTAGTTAAGCAAATACTGATTTGTAATTGTATGCTCAGGTGGTGACAAGACTTAGTAGATAAGATTGCTGAGTAGCTTGAGCTTTTGAAGATATCGGTGAGTGGATATATATCTCTGGATATATGGGATGTAACTCCTGATTGTATTGCTCTTTAAGATGCTATAACTTATTTATCTGTATATATACATGACGTATTCAGAGATCAGCTTGTTTGGCTGGGCTTGTTGCTTAGGGATAAGCAGTATCTGATCTTGAGGGGCATTTGTTGCACTCAAGGGTGCTTGTACTGTTATCCATGTTAGCAGGGCTATTGGTAAACCTTGGTTTTGGCCGACCTTGGTTGTAGGTGTTGCAACATGGTGTGCAAAAGGACTGCTTGTTTTTCTGGTTATAAAATCTTGGGACACAACCTCTTTTTAAATTTATAAAAACGATGTTACTAAGTAGATACTACACACGACTCAGGCAAGTATAACCTGGTCAATAGTAGTATAGACTCGGTAAGACCGGATGTCGTTCCACCAGGACAGGAAGCTACTAATACTTAAGTCTCATTGTTGTTTGATCGGCAGGATTAATTAAAGTACATAACCAAATTAACTAAATTAAACAGGAAATACAACAACTAAAACAGATTAACACTGAAGGCAAACAGACAGGATAACAGATTCACTCAGGCTTTCGAATCATCGAGACTAGTCATGGCAATGACACAATACAAAACATAATATGGGGACTTGAATAGTTTAAGTGCATAGCATGCTGTTCTAATACTTGACAAAACCATATTATCATGCACAAATCTTCACTCGAGTTATCAAGACTCAGACTTAGTAGTTAAACATAATCAGGCAAGCAACGGCATATAAGGATTTAACTACAGATCCACCAGATCACGTCCAAATCACACTACAAAGACATACATCTTTTCAAATGACATATCCAGTAGTCCTCAGAACCCAAAAAGGTGTTAAAGTGGTTAAATTAGTTAAAACAAGCAAAAACAGCACACTGGTGGTGAAAATGGCTCCTACGGCCGTAGTAATTATCTACTACGGTCGTAGCAGCCTGGATAGTCCTACGGTTGTAGGGATTTCTTCCTACGGCCGTAGGGACCCATCCGACAGAACATTCAAATCTAACATAAAGGCATTCAACAACAAATTACAATCTAGACTTTAATCTCAGATCATAAACACATGTAAACTGGTACAATGGGGTCATAAACTCATCTAAACTCAAACCTCACAATTAAGGGATTCTTAATGTTTAGTCACATGATTTCTAAAGATATGAACATGTTAAACCTACCATTTCTAGTATAGCCAACACTTCTTAAAACATGAATCATGTGATATGCACATTGAACACTAAGACAAGCATAACAAAGGCATACATGTGAGTTCATTTCACCATCTAAACATACCAACAAACATCTTTGTGAATCCTTTAATCATTAGTAGCATGTTTAACCCATAAATACTCCAAATAACAAGATTTTCATCTACAATCATAAGGCATGCATAAAACCAACATATGATTAACATAACCAATAATGGATGAACCTGAAATGATTCAAATCATATTCCAAAAATGACATCTAATGACAACCATGCAAGATGTATCATTTCTAATAACAAACTCAACATGGAATTAATAAAATCAACCATCATTCTTGAATATTCATATGTTAAAACATGAATGAGTTATCATATACACATTATCACACATGAACATGGTTAGATTAAACATACTAAATTGATAAAACACATTTGTATTTAAGATTAAACATGCATATATGAATCAAGTCATCATAAAAGTCAAATATATTGCCATAACTTAGCCAAGAATCATCTTGGCCCAAGTGAAATGAGTTTAGTTATCCATATACAATAATAGTAACATTACAACATCTGGAACACATGGGTACATGATTGATATAATAAATGGAAAGAGTATACCCAAGCTAGCAATGATATAACTAATGAATCCAAGCTCCAAATGTTGTTCCAAGCCTTCAAGATCCAAGCTCTCCTCCTTAGAATCACCAAGAGAAGTCCCCTGGAGTGTTAGGATATTTAGAGAGGGTCTATGGAAGTGTTTTTCCGGAGTGGAGGTGAAAAATGGTAACCCTTTGCAAAATGGCAGAATTCTGAATTTAATCTGCTGTAAGTGGGCTTCCTACGGCCGTAGGAATAAGCTTCTACGGCCGTAGGAAATCATGACTGGATTTTCTACACACGCAACGTTAAACCATTTGTCCGGGACACGCAAGATCTGGCAGGCA
Source organism: Pulicaria dysenterica (assembly GCA_947179395.2). NCBI lineage: Eukaryota > Viridiplantae > Streptophyta > Magnoliopsida > Asterales > Asteraceae > Pulicaria > Pulicaria dysenterica. Next base: position 18,947,418 of record OX359291.1, read on the forward strand.
ATGATGGATTCTAGAAGATGGCTTCCTACGGCCGTAGGATATAATCCCTACGGCCGTAGAGAGCATTTTTTCACTATTCTTCTATTTTCTTCAATTCTTTCCTTGTTTTGCCCATTTATCTTGCTTAAAGCTCCTTGTAACCTGCATGGTGAATGTTAAACATATTAGATCCATATTAGAAGTATTCACCTTGTATTTGGGCTAAGTACGGGGTATTCTAACATGTAAAACATGTATAAAAACGCATATATCAAAGTCCCCACACTTAAGCTTTGCTTGTCCTCAAGTAAACTCTAATGCAATAGCTAAAACCAAAGAATTTCTAAAGGCAGCACATTAGTGCAAACATGTATCATTCCGACATAGAAGAGATCTAAAAGCATGACAAACATTTTAAACGTAGAGTTAAGAGTTGCTTTCATGTATTGAGATAAAGAAAGGCAGATTCAACACGCATACAATGAGTTGTGACAAGTATCTGACTTTATACCTCACCGGAGATCACTCTAGCACTCAATGTGTATTTGGGTTAAGTATATAAGTGCTCGTGTGCTAGATTGAAGCAAAGACTCGTATAAGCTTGATCACGTATCACATCTCCACCAATCAACATAATCATATGCAATTATCAAGAAGACTTTGTCGGGTTGTAACGTGGCTAGGGCTAAGGGTAGGAATGGGAATATATAAAAGTGGCTAAAATAGAATCCAGAAATCAAGTTCAAAATCGTCAAAGCTGCTATTATTGAAGGAATACAGAATATCACACTATTTTTGGCGAGAGTACAGTTCATCAAGTAGAAATGGAATCAGAATTCTCTGAATGATGGCTAACAACCAGGTAATACCGACAAAGAATTACTACTCAATGTATGACAGGCTCAAAAATAGCCAAGGAAAGCATGTCAAGTAACTGAATTTCTCAATTTTCTCTTTTTCTAAATTTTTTTTTTCAGAAAACTCAGCTGTATACAGCATGAAACGTAACAAACCAAGGGATATATGTATTTTTCATATCCCACTAATCGATGTATGAACAACTGACGAACAAAATACAACGGAACTAAGCAGCGAGAAAACGGGTCAATTGACTCTGGAAACATAAAAATAAAATAGACTAAAACAGGATAAACATGGGTAATGAAATGAAAGGCTTAGGCTCAAAGTGGATAACTAGGGGTAAATATATAGAAATTGGCTAAAAATAAAAGTATATAGGCTGAAATGGGGTTTCCTAGTGCTTCTATCACTTAACTGCAACAGTTTAGTTCATGATCTCGACATGCATACTAGTAAGCAAGTTCTACAATCAAAGCAACAATCAGCATATAAGTGGGCAATTCCATGAGCTAATCATGTAAGAAATGAAGTGTAGTGGCTCAAATGCTCAGGAATGCATATCAGGTGTGGCTTGTGCAATTGAAGTCAAACACTTGTTAAAACTCAAGAATTCGTGCAAAATCGTTTTCATAAAAGCTGAAATGTTACTTGTTTAAAGTTTATCATGCGAGAAGATCTAAACATGTCCAAAATGATATAATTTTGCGAAAAATTTACGCCTAAATCAATTCTACGGTTTAAAGCATAGTTAGCATACAAGAGTTTTCAACAGGACACAGAATAGCAGGCATGTTATATTAATCCCTCCCCACACTTAAAAGTGTACATTGTCCCCAATGTACTAATAATAAACAATAAAGTGCGAGAAAAGAGCTTTAAGAACTCCCTGAACAGCAATTGTGCGTCTGCATTTATTAAACTCCGAAGGCGTTGGCTTCCTCCCCACACTTAAGCTGAGCTGCCAAGATATCACGAATATTCTTGCAAAACAACAACTCAACCAAAAGTGAAACATAGAGAGGGACAAAAACATCACAAGCTATGGCAAGCAAAAAGGAAACGAACTACAATAAATACATAGCCGAAATAATGTACAAGTGCTTTGATGTCATACAGATATGCAAAAGTAAGTACAGAACATCAAACACATCAAAAAGTGGCATGTACTACAAACAACCAAAAGCGTACAGCCAAGCTAAACTAGAAATACATACAAAGAAAACTACTACACATACTATCCCCACAAAAATAACTATCGCGGAGGCGGCTTCGAAGGCCCGGCTCCATCAGTGAAGTCCCGGAGCCTCTGCGGATAAGCTGGCGGCTGTGGCAACTGCTGTGAAGATGTCATAGTGTCTGCCGCAATGAGCTGCACCATGCTGATCATATACTGTCGATGAGCCTCGGCATGTGCATACTCAACTCTCTGGATCTCCCTGGATTCCCGCTGCATCTCAACCAGCTCAGAAACTGACCTCTCCAACCTCCCAATCCGAGCCCTATAATCTCTCGTGTAAACCTGGGCTGGCTGCCGGAGAGGTGGTGTCGACCCAAAGAGATCCTCAATAGTAAACTCATGGTGTCCGCTCTCTGGGGCACCTCCAGCAGCTACTTCCTCTGCTCCTGCTCCTGCTCCTCCACCACCTGCTGCCTCCTCCTATACCACTCTAGGAGGCTCCCAAATTGACCCATCAGGGTTGATCAATCTCATACGGTTCTGGATCCTAGCAGCGACTTTCATACGCTGCAGGACCCCTAAATCTATCGGAGCGGCTCGAGCGGAGCGAACGAGATCATCAGTAATCTCGGCAGTCAGGAGGCCCATAGCCTCGGCTAAGATAGTAACGTACCCCCTCCATAGATAGCCTGCGATACACGGGTGGTACGTACCTGGAATAGAAAACGGGCCAGGCACAGAGCGAGCTGGCAGGGCCTCTGGTGAACCATCGTATATAGATAAAATAAGTCAGTGAAAGTAACAGAATCAGAGGACGCGCTGCGAGCGGTCATGCTGTGGACGATCGCCCGATGCAGAATGCGGTGCAGAGGATCCCTGAGCTTCGTGCTCTTCAGCACGATGGCGGTGTTGTAGGCGCCAGTGCCAACCTCGTCCCAAAAGGAAATCCCGCTCACACCCTCGGGCCAATCAGTGATGCCCTCGGCAAACGCCGGAGTGTCCAACTCCTCGTGCGTAAATAAACCCATATAAACGGCAAACTGCCGCAATGAAAGCCGTCTCTCCGCCCCTAGTAGGCGGAATGTCAGGGCGTCCTCCCGGTCATAATCCAGCAGCGGGGTAACCAAGTGAATGGTGGAGAAAAACTCCAATGCAAGCTCATGGTAGACCGCCCCCTGAAGACTGAAAAGCCTCTGCCAATGAGGGCCACATGTGGTCTGAGCACGGCCCCTGATATGAAGAGTGGCCAAATCATCCCAAACCAGATACCTGATGGGCTCATATCCGTGACTATCAGCGCGCCCCATCAGGACATCTCTGTCAGTACGATCCTCCTCACGGTCGAAGCGGAGAAAAGGAGGAAGCGCGGCATCAGCTGGCCGCTCGACCGGAACTCTGTCAGGGTCGACTAAACGTGGGAACTGGCGAGGGTTTATCCGCGGCTCTGGTGAAGCCTGTCTGCGCACACGTCTAGGAGGCATAGCTGAAATGAACAGAAATCAAAGTAAGACGTGCGCACGATGGCTAGACATCCTATCGATCGATACATGTTTGCTTTGGTATGCTGTGGGTCCCCGAGTAATGAAATTGTCCAAAGGATGAACAAATTTGAAAAATGGTTGAAAATGGGGTCCTACGGCCGTACCATGATATTACTACGGCCGTAGCAAGCAAACCAAACAAAACCCTAAAAGATACATGGTACGGCCGTAGAATAACTGAACTACGGCCGTAGCAAGCAGTTTATAGGAAAACCCTAATTAGAAGTACTACGGCCGTAGGGTTTAACTACTACGGCCGTAGGAACGTTACGAACATCAGAAAACGGGCGGCTAGGGTTTTGTTCTCTCGATCGACATATGGGCAACTATAATGGAATCAATGTACTACATATTGAACGCAAGAGTGAGGGGAGCATTTTAATACCTTGTTTTCGAAAAATGGCCGGGAAATGAGTGAGATATGGACGGAGATCCTCGGTGGTCGTCGGGGCGTTTTTGAGAGAGAGAGCGTAGGAGAGAGAGAGAGAAAACGTGCGTATGAAATCTGGAATGGGGATTTTTATAGGAATGTTCCTACGGCCGTAGGAGGTATGCACTACGACCGCAGAGGGCTCAGAAGGGTCCTACGACCGTAGTAATGTTGCACTACGGCCGTAGGGATGAATTTTGACAAAAACCCATTTTGCATCAGATTTTCAGTTTAAACAACTTTTTGGAACACGCTACTCTCTATAGGCCTCTGGAGAATGTACGGGGAACGTGCTAGTAGTACAGAATTGAAAGCACACAACTAGATTAGCGAAATTATTAACGGAAACGGAAAAGGAAACCCGGAAAGTGGGCATCCGACAAAAAGACAATATGTACAAGTAACACACTATTAGTACGGTGTGTAAGCGAACACTTTAACGCGTTGAAATGCGGAGTGTTTTCCTGTCTCTCCAGACTGAATGAGAATTAAAATGAGAAAACATGAGGAGCTATACGGCACGAACATAGGCATGACCTAGGGATTATAATGGGGCTTAGGCTCGAGTTTGCTTAATCGGAGACTTACCAACTCATCAATCATTGCACCAGCATTACTATTAGGACGTAAGACCCCCTCGGCTTTTAGCTTAACGGGGTCTTCTCGAAGAGCACTGGCACACTCTGACTGAGATATCGTTGGCAAATTCCTACAAGCGCCCTCATGCAACAGAGCACCGCATTTCCAACATTTCCCTACATATTTTGCACGCCTTTTTGCCGCATAGATGGAAGTACCTCGATGAAATTTGGCAAAGTTTTGGTCTCTCCTCACGTGTTTCTCATGTCTCATGACAATATCGCGCAGAATATCAGAAGGCAGTGATGAACGCAGAAAAAGGCAAGAAAGGAGGGAAAGATAAGCGGAGGAAAGCATATCCAGTTCTTTAAGGTCTGCCGGTAAAAGACCCAACTCACCCCGCTAAGGTGCGGCGGGGTGAAGCTTCAGAACCTCTCTGAGTTCCTCTGGAGAATGCGGGATACCAATGTAATTCTTGAGTCGGTGGCCGTTGACCTTAAAAGTTACTCCCTCGGAGTTTGTGATGTCAACAGCCCCGTGCGGGTAAGCAGTATGGACAACATAGGGGCCTGTCCCTCTGGACTTCAACTTGCCAGGGAACAGACGAAGACGAGAATTATACAGAAGCACACGATCTCCCGCCTGGAATTGTTTGTCCTTCAGGCGGGAGTCATGGAAAGCTTTCGTCCTTTCTTTGTACATTCTGGAATTATCGTAAGCTTGGAACCGTAGTTCATCAAGCTCACTTAGCTGGAACAACCTATTTTCTGCTGAACTCTTTGAGTCAAAATTTGCAGCTTTCAAAGCCCAGTAAGCTTTGTGCTCAAGTTCAACAGGAAGACGACAGGCCTTCCCATAAACCAACCTATACGGTGTAGTACCGATAGGTGTCTTGTAAGCAGTGCGGAACGCCCAGAGTGCGTCGTCTAATTTCTCAGCCCAATCTTTTGGGCTGTTACCAACGGTTCTTTCCAGAATTCGTTTAAGACCGCGGTTGGTAACTTCGACTTGTCCGCTGGTTTGCGGATGATATGCAGTAGAGAATCGATGAGTAACACCATAACGTTTAAGTACTTTCTCTAACTGTGCATTGCAGAAATGAGTACCCCTATCGCTTATGAGTGCTCTGGGGGTACCGAATCGTGAAAATAACTTTTTCAAAAATTTACAAACCACCCTTGCGTCGTTTGTAGGCAAGGCTTGCGCCTCAGCCCATTTTGACAGATAATCGACCGCCACAAGGATATATTTGTTTCCGTGTGAACCAGGAAAAGGACCCATGAAATCTATTCCCCAATGTCAAATATTTCACAGACTTGGATTGGATTTTGGGGCATCTCATTTCGAGATGAGATATTTCCAGATTTCTGGCATGAGTCGCATGATTTTACGAACAAATGAGCATCCTTGAACAGGGTAGGCCAGAAAAAACCTGCATCCAGAACCTTTCTAGCGGTGTAGCTAGGTCCGTGATGGCCTCCTGTTGGGCCTGCATGGCAGTGCTGAAGGATGTCAACAGCTTCAGAAGTACTCACACATCTACGGATTATTTGGTCGGCTCCTACCCGAAAAAGATAAGGATCCTCCCAGAAATAGTGTTTCAGCTCGGAGATAAACTTTCTCCTCTGTTGGTGTGTGAGACCTTTTATCATCACCCCTGCTGCTAGATAATTTGCTATGTCAGCGTACCAGGGTATCTCCTCAGTGCTAGTCACGGCGAATAAAAATTCATCCGGAAAGTTATCTTTTATGACGGACTCAGTTAGCACCTCAAGATTTGGATTTTCTAGGCGAGAGAGATGGTCTGCAGCCAGATTTTCTGCTCCTCTTTTGTCTTTGATCTCGATGTCAAATTCTTGCAAGAGCAAAATCCACCGAATAAGACGGGGCTTCGCATCTTGCTTTGCGAAGAGATAACGGAGAGCAGAGTGGTCAGTGTAGACCACTGTTTTTGATAACACCAGATAAGATCTGAATTTGTCGAACGCAAAGACTACTGCTAACAATTCCTTCTCAGTAACTGTATAGTTTTCTTGAGCGTCAGTCAGTGTCTTGCTGGCGTAGTAGATCGGCTGAAAGTGATTATTTATCCGTTGGTCCAAGACAGCGCCAACAGCGAAATCACTGGCATCGCACATAAGCTCAAATGGTTGCGACCATTCTGGGCTCGTCAGGATGGGAGCATTTGTCAATTTCTCCTTCAAGAAGTTAAATGCGTGATCGCACTCAGGAGAAAATATGAAAGGAGTGTCTTTCTCAAGGAGATGGGTTAACGGCCGAGTGATTTTCGAAAAATCTTTTATGAAGCGCCGGTAAAATCCTGCGTGTCCGAGAAAACTCCTAATGCTTTTAACATTGGAGGGTGGTGGTAGCTTTGCAATAACATCTATTTTAGCTTTGTCAACCTCGATTCCCTCATTTGAGATTTTGTGACCCAAAACTATACCTTCTCGTACCATAAAATGGCATTTTTCCCAGTTAAGCACAAGGTTAGTTTCTTCACAGCGAGACAGCATCTTGTCTAAATTATGAAGACATGTATCAAAGGAGTTACCGAAGACTGAAAAGTCATCCATGAATACCTCGACACAATCCTCAATCATGTCATGAAATATAGCCGTCATGCATCGCTGAAATGTTGCAGGAGCGTTACATAACCCGAAAGGCATACGCCGGTAAGCAAAAGTACCATAAGGGCATGTAAAAGTTGTCTTCTCTTGGTCCTCCGGTTGGATAGGAATCTGAAAGTATCCGGAGAATCCATCAAGGAAGCAATAAAAGGCGTTTCCAGCCAATCGCTCCAACATTTGGTCGATGAAAGGAAGGGGGAAGTGATCCTTACGTGTGGCATCATTGAGTTTGCGATAATCAATGCACACACGCCACCCCGTGACCGTACGAGTTGGGATTAACTCGTTTTTATCATTCAGAATGACGGTCATTCCTCCTTTTTTAGGAACAACCTGGACGGGACTGACCCACGGACTATCGGAGATAGGGTAGATCAAACCAGCATCCAGCAGCTTTATAACTTCTTTCTTAACTACCTCTTGCATCTTGGGATTTAAACGTCTCTGATGCTGTACACACGGCTTATAATTATCCTCCATGAGAATCTTATGTGTGCAGAAGGATGGACTAATCCCCTTGATATCAGAAATTTTCCATGCAAGGGTAGTTTTGTGATTTTTCAGAACCCGTAATAGCTTACTTTTCTCTTCAACAGTAAGGTTAGAAGCTATTATCACAGGCAGCTTCGAATCTTCCTCCAAGAATGCATATTCAAGATGAGAAGGAAGTTCTTTGAGTTCAAGAGAAGGCGGGTCCACAATAGATGGTCGAGAAGCTGAGCTCTCGGATTTTTCAAGGACCTCGAAAACATCTGAGATAGGTGTCTCGTCAGGTGGAATAGTGCTGGTTAGCTCATCGGAGACAAGCTTTACCTGCTCTACATCCAAGACATCCTCATCTAGGATTTGCGTGTCAAACGCATCCTTCTCTAGAGTTGGAATAATGCGATCCACGGGATGACGATGAAAGATATCAACGAAATAAAGAGTGTCATCTTGGCTAGTTGGGTGTTTCATTGACTTTTGGATGTCAAAAGTCACTTCATCCTTATTTACTCGAAGCGTAAGCTTTCCGTTGCAAACGTCAATTAATGCTCGAGCAGTGGCTAGGAATGGACGACCAAGAATGAGTGGGACGTTTTTGTCCTCGTCCATGTCTAGGATGACAAAATCTGCAGGAAACACAAATTTGTCAACCTTTACCAAGATGTTCTCGACTATCCCACGTGGATATTTGACTGACCGATCGGCTAGCTGAAGTGACATACGAGTCGGTTTTGGTTCTCCTTGGCCCAGTCTAGAAAACACAGAGTATGGCATCAAGTTGATGCTGGCACCTAGATCAGCTAGAGCGTTGTTTACAGTGAGATTACCAATCAGACATGGGATTGTAAAGCTCCCAGGATCGGTTTTCTTTGTTGGCAACTTATTTTGAAGAATGGCTGAGCACTCCTCGTTTAAAGTCACCAACGACAGGTCCTCCAATTTCTTCTTGTTGCTAAGCAAATCCTTAAGAAATTTGGCATATTTAGGCATCTGTGCGAGTGCCTCAACAAATGGAATGTTCACATGGAGCTGTTTGAATAGCTCTAGGAACTTACCATATTGTTCCTCCGTTTTCTCTTTCCTTAATCTCTGGGGGAAAGGAATGGTAGGCTGAAATATTTTGACCGGAGGTTCGACTTGCGCGGTACTTGCTGGGTCTAGCCTGTTATGCGCCTCGTCAGAATCCTTCGATTGGACCCGTTTTTCGGTTTCTTTGGATTGAGAGGGAAACGGTGGTGGTATCGTGGTCGTCCCACTATGCAAAGTGATTGCCTTTACGTGTGCTCTCGGATTTGCATCCGTATTGCTCGGGAGACCTCCCGGTGGTCGCTCTGACAAGAGCTTAGATATCTGGCCAACTTGATTTTCTAGATTTTGCAATGAAGCTTGTTGATTTCTCAGAGTTGCTTCCGTTTGATTGAGTCTAACATCTGTTTGGTTGAATCGCAACTCGGATTGTGACAGATATTGTTTCACAAGATCCTCCAGATTGGAAGATACTGAAGATGATGATGAAGATTGATTTGGAGGTGGTGGTTGAGTGTTATACTGACGTGGTTGCTCATATGGTTGCGGTTGTCGATTAAACTGTTGAGGCTGACGATCGAACTGCTGAGGCTGACGTGGTCTCTGTGGGTATGGAATCCCTGGAGGGGGTTTAGTGGTTTGGTTATGATAACTGAAGTTAGGGTGATCCCTCCATGCATGATTATAGCTAGGTGCATTGGGATTATACTAAGACCTTGGTTGATTAGAGACGAAATCAACCTCCTCGTGAGCAGGAGTTTCCTCCTGGCATTGATCACTAGGATGTGGTCCTGAGCAGAAATTACAAGTAGCCTGTTTAGGAGCACACATCTGATCCATTTTCTTTGTCAACTTCTCTACCTGAGCAGAAAGATCAGATAAAGCGTCTACATTGAACACTCCACCGTTCTTTGGCGGTTTCAGTCTCGTGGAGGGGTTCCATTGGTAGCTGTTGGTTGCCATATCTTCGATAAGATCATAGCACGCTTGTGGGTTCTTGCTACCCAACGCACCTCCTGCGGCAGCATCTATCATCTGCCGAGTGACAACGGATAAGCCATTATAAAATATGAAAATTTGATTCCATAGCTCATATCCGTGTGAAGGACATCTCCTCATGAGATCCTTGTATCTCTCCCAGGCATCATAAAGACCTTCCCCGTCAGTCTGCTGAAACGATGAGATATCATTACGCAGTTTGGCCGTTTTGGCCGGCGGGTAGTATTTAGCTAAGAATTTGGCAACAAGATCATTCCATGTAGTGATGGAATTTACCTGGAGAGAATTAAGCCACAGCTTGGCTTTGTCTTTTAAGGAAAACGGGAATAAACGCAAACGAATGGCGTCATCAGTAACACCATTGATTTTAAACGTATCGCAGATTTCGAGAAAACTGCGGATGTGAGCGTTAGCATCCTCGTCGAGTAATCCATGAAATTGAACAGAATTTTGAACCATTTGAATTACATTTGGTTTGATTTCAAAATTGTTCGCTGCCACCCTAGGTTGAATGATGGTGTTCTGGATATTGTTAATATCCGGACGAACATAATCATTAAGTGTTCTAGGTGGTGGTGGTTGTTCTTCCGCCATGTATAGTAAACGTTCTCTTTGACGTTGGCGTTGAAGGCGTCGGCGTCGTCGAAACTCACGCTCCGGTTTTTGAAAAGGCTCAATTTGTTCAGAATAGAACAAACTGACTGAGGGTGCGAGAAAGAGGTAGAACAAAAAACAAGTGACTACCTAATCAGGCACACCTAATTTAAGTAACAAGTGACAAGATCAAATCAACAATTAAACTATTTCTTAGAATTTCCTGGCCCCGGCAACGGCGCCAAAAACTTGATGTGCACAAGGACTGCTTGTTTTTCTGGTTATAAAATCTTGGGACACAACCTCGTTTTAAATTTATAAAAACGATGTTACTAAGCAAATACTACACACGACTCAGGCAAGTATAACCTGGTCAATAGTAGTATAGACTCGGTAAGACCGGATGTCGTTCCACCAGGACAGGAAGCTACCAATACTTAAGTCTCATTGTTGTTTGATCGGCAGGATTAATTAAAGTAAATAACCAAATTAACTAAATTAAACAGGAAATACAACAACTAAAACAGATTAACACTGAAGGCAAACAGACAGGATAACAGATTCACTCAGGCTTTCGAATCATCGAGACTAGTCATGGCAATGACACAATACAAAACATAATATGGGGACTTGAATAGTTTAAGTGCATAGCATGCTGTTCTAATACTTGACAAAACCATATTATCATGCACAAATCTTCACTCGAGTTATCAAGACTCAGACTTAGTAGTTAAACATAATCAGGCAAGCAACGGCATATAAGGATTTAACTACAGATCCACCAGATCACGTCCAAATCACACTACAAAGACATACATCTTTTCAAATGACATATCCAGTAGTCCTCAGAACCCAAAAAGGTGTTAAAGTGGTTAAATTAGTTAAAACAAGCAAAAACAGCACACTGGTGGTGAAAATGGCTCCTACGGCCGTAGTAATTATCTACTACGGTCGTAGCAGCCTGGATAGTCCTACGGTTGTAGGGATTTATTCCTACGGCCGTAGGGACCCATCCGACAGAACATTCAAATCTAACATAAAGGCATTCAACAACAAATTACAATCTAGACTTTAATCTCAGATCATAAACACATGTAAACTGGTACAATGGGGTCATAAACTCATCTAAACTCAAACCTCACAATTAAGGGATTCTTAATGTTTAGTCACATGATTTCTAAAGATATGAACATGTTAAACCTACCATTTCTAGTATAGCCAACACTTCTTAAAACATGAATCATGTGATATGCACATTGAACACTAAGACAAGCATAACAAAGGCATACATGTGAGTTCATTTCACCATCTAAACATACCAACAAACATCTTTGTGAATCCTTTAATCATTAGTAGCATGTTTAACCCATAAATTCTCCAAATAACAAGATTTTCATCTACAATCATAAGGCATGCATAAAACCAACATATGATTAACATAACCAATAATGGATGAACCTGAAATGATTCAAATCATATTCCAAAAATGACATCTAATGACAACCATGCAAGATGTATCATTTCTAATAACAAACTCAACATGGAATTAATAAAATCAACCATCATTCTTGAATATTCATATGTTAAAACATGAATGAGTTATCATATACACATTATCACACATGAACATGGTTAGATTAAACATACTAAATTGATAAAACACATTTGTATTCAAGATTAAACATGCATATATGAATCAAGTCATCATAAAAGTCAAATATATTGCCATAACTTAGCCAAGAATCATCTTGGCCCAAGTGAAATGAGTTTAGTTATCCATATACAATAATAGTAACATTATAACATCTGGAACACATGGGTACATGATTGATATAATAAATGGAAAGAGTATACCCAAGCTAGCAATGATATAACTAATGAATCCAAGCTCCAAATGTTGTTCCAATCCTTCAAGATCCAAGCTCTCCTCGTTAGAATCACCAAGAGAAGTCCCCTGGAGTGTTAGGATATTTAGAGAGGGTCTATGGAAGTGTTTTTCCGGAGTGGAGGTGAAAAATGGTAACCCTTTGCAAAATGGCAGAATTCTGAATTTAATCTGCTGTAAGTGGGCTTCCTACGGCCGTAGGAATAAGCTACTACGGCCGTAGGAAATCATGACTGGATTTTCTACACACGTAACGTTAAACCATTTGTCCGGGACACGCAAGATCTGGCAGGCAATGATGGATTCTAGAATATGGCTTCCTACGGCCGTAGGATATAATCCCTACGGCCGTAGAGAGCATTTTTTTCACTATTCTTCTATTTTCTTCAATTCTTTCCTTGTTTTGCCCATTTATCTTGCTTAAAGCTCCTTGTAACCTGCATGGTGAATGTTAAACATATTAGATCCATATTAGAAGTATTCACCTTGTATTTGGGCTAAGTACGGGGTATTCTAACATGTAAAACATGTATAAAAACGCATATATCACAACACTACCGATTCTCTTTGACAATTGAGCATTGTGTGTTGGGCTTTATGCCTTGTATGTTCTTTGATATCTATTCTCTCACTAGCTTTGTGCTAATCCCCCATTATTATCATCTTTTACAGGATACTCCTGGTATGTGATTGTAGATGTGAAGTTGGATTTTTGGACTGATCTCACTCTGATATCGTTTTTATAAATGTAAAGAGCCTGTTTTGAGTAACACTGTTATTGTGTTTTGTAAAGTAAACTAGTTAAAAGCTATATTTTGTACTAATATGCTATTATAGTTATGTAATTATTGTAATCAAGCTTCCGTACGTATTTCAAATTTGTTTATGAAAATACGGTGTTACAATTAATGGTATCAGAGCCCTGGTTTGAGGATTTGCATTGGTGATTTCGTGCAATACTGGAACTAAGGCTCTTATCAGTCCAGTATTTCCAGGGTGGGTAACTAGCAATGTAGCTATAGAGAATATGACGTTTTTACTAACGGATTATAATATGACAACTGGTGAGATGTTGTGTAGAACAGATTATGGCTGATAATAACGAGAGCCTGGTACCTACCCCTCCGTCCCCAGGAAGACACAACAACAATTTGTCCTCTACTACAGCGAATGACCAACATAGAGCAGGTACCTCACATAATGGTGAGTCTGATAATCAAGATTATGTGCTGCAACCGGAAGATACTTTGCAGACTCTCAGGGATAGAATACAACAGTTGGAACAACAGCAGAACCAAACTCAATTTTCTCAACCAACTTCTACAATTCAGATGCCCAGGATAACAGCTACGTGTACCCAATCTTTGCCGCCACCTGTCTATACCACAGCTCCTGTGAGCACTGTATCAACTCCTTATGGATTTTTTCCATTTGTCACTATACCACAAGGAGTATCTTTTCAACATCAACCCCAACAATAAAATTTCTTTATCCCGTGGTTTCAGCAACAGGAAGTTAGGCAGAAGTGCCAATACAAGGATTTCGTGGCGTGTGGACCACCAGAGTACTCGGGAAGTTCGAACCCGAATGTAACATTGAACTGGCTGATGGAGACCGTGAAAGCGTTGGAGGCTTGCAATTGTGAGAGGTCTGAATGGGTAAAGTTTGCTACCAGACGATTAAAAGATCAAGCTCTGACATGGTGGGATTCTTTGACTACGCATCTGCCACGAGAAATTGTTAACTCTCTATATCTACAGGAGGGATAAGAAGACTCTAGAATCAAGATTGAAGATTGAAGACTCAAGATAAGAAGATTCAAGATTCAAGATTCCGAGTTATCCGGTAGTTAGTTAGCAAATTAGGATTAGTCCAATTTGTTAGGAACCGTAAGAACAGGATTATAAATATTTATCTTCCTGATAAGTTTAGAGGTACGACTACAACGACGATTACAACTAAGTGTTGCAGAGCCAAATATCTGACCTCAACCGTATGTGTTTCGATTCTTGAATCACTGTTTGTCAGTTCAACGTGATCAAGATATTCACATATTTCCAAGCTATTCGTGTGTTCGAATACTCAGATTAGTTGTGAGATTGGTAAGTTTTCAATCTGTTATTAAATCATGTTTAGAGAGTCGTCAGTATCTATAATCATAAGTTGATTATAGATAGCTAAGTTTGAAAGATTGAGAGATTTATATTAGTTGTTTACATATCAAGAGTTGCTTACTTGATAGAGTCTATAATCATCTTCTTATTAATGAAAAGCAAATCATTCAAATTGTGGTTTGATTTAGTTTGTGTAACACTTTATTTTGATTTGTTCAATTTCCGCAGAAAGTGTATTCAACCCCCCTTCTATAAATCTGTTGCTTGTTGTTATTCTCACCAAGGGACCAACAACTGGTATCAGAGCAGGTTGAACAAGTTCATAAGTTGAAAGTTCAAGATTATGAGAAAGTTCAAGATGTCTAAAAGCAACAATTCTTCAAACTTTCCTCAGATGTCTGGCAAGGGTTTTCCCATTTTTGATGGATCTGATTATCCTATGTGGAAATTCAGAGCCATGTTGTTCCTCAAGTCCATTGACAATCGTATGTCCAATGTCATCACCAAAGGACCAATTATCCCCAAGATTTCTGCTGCTGTCAGTTATACGTCCGCTGATAAAACAGACAGAAGGGAAAAAGAAGTAAGGAAACCTGTTGCATCCTGGACAGATGAAGACTGGAAACTGTTCAATCTGGATGACAAGGCAAAGAGTGTTCTGGCAAATGCTCTAACCAACGAGATCTTGCATACAGTGACTGGGTGTCAAAATGCAAAAGAGAGCTGGAATACATTAAGTATTACATATGAGGGCACTGATTTGGTCAAGCAGCAAAAGAAAAGTCATCTGAACAGATCCTATGAAAACTTCTTTTCGAAGAAGAATGAAACCTTGCCTGATTTGTTCGTAAGGTTTCACTGCTTGATAATTGACCTGCTAAGTGTAGGTGTGAAGAAAGATGAGGCTGAACTTGGGCTGAAATTTCTGGATGTGTTACCAGAAAGGTTCAATGAAGTAACCACAACACTGAGGGCTAGAAGAACACTGCATGTGTACAACCTACAGTCTATCTATGGGTTCTTGCTCAATCATGTACAGATCACAGAGCTTAAGATAACTTCTCAACAATAACTTAAGGAATCTTTGGATAAAGCAGAGATTGCATTAGTTGCATAGAAGAAAAAGAAAAGTTCCAAGGACTTAGTTGTTGAATCTGAGACTGAGTCAGAATCTCAAGCTGGCCACTCAGACTCAGACTCAGGTGATACTGATGATGTTCAGACTATCACTATGTTGGCCAGACGTTTGAGAAGAGCTCAACGGGGAAGAGGAAGATCTGACAGGGGCAAAGGAAAGAGTTCTTTTGATCCTAAGAAGGCTGTGTGCTTCAACTGTCAGAAAAAGGGACACATTGCTGCTGAGTGCAGATTAAAGAAGGAAGAATCAGCATCAGTTGCTGATAAGAATACTTACAGAGCTGATAAATACAAGAAGAAATATACTCAGCTCAAGAAAGGAAAGCCAGAAGACAAACCCAGTGTAAAAAGATTATATGTTGAAACATGGGATACTGAATCATCTACCTTAGATGATGATGTATGTCTAATGGCTCAAGAAGATGAAGAGTTTGAAATTGATGAAGTTGATTATGGTTTTTCTGAGTCAACTTTTGAAGCTGACATGAAGGAAGCTGAGGAAAACAACAAGCTTAGTGATTGGGATCCGGCTTCCATGTATAAGGTTAGTTATTTCAACTCTTACACCGATGAAGAAAAGGGTCTTGCCTTCAACTATTTGTTAAATGATTTCAATACCATCTTTAAGTCTCAAAAGGATCTCAAAGCTGAGATAGCTAAACTGAAGAATGAGATTAAGGAAAATCAATCTCTCATTGAAATTGGTAAGAAAGCACAATGTGATCTTGAATGTCAAAGAAACATTAATAAACTTTTAAGTGAAGAACTCTAGAAAGCTAAAGTCAAAGCTGACCAACTTCAAAAGGTCACTGAGTCTTGGTGTAAGTCATCAAAGCTTGCTGAAAAGTGCATAAACCAACAAATTCCCAAACAAGTACAAGTTGTACTTGGAGGTGACTATCAAACTGTAGCTTATGTAGCTGACGATGAGATAACAAGTACAGACTCTGAGGAGGATAGACAACTGATTGAGTCTCAGAAGTTAGCCTCAGAGAAGAAACATGGTCAAAACCTTAAATACAATATGTTTGTAAAGGCTAAAGATTATGGAAATGAGTGTTCAACATCCAAACAGCATGGTAAGTCAGTGCTTGACAAATTAGGCACTCAGCCTATTCAAAGAACTTCAGTCATAGAAAGGCTTAATCCAAATCCTTTCAAAAGACCACATTCTCTATCTGGCTCGGAGAGAAGTTACAAGAATAGGAAGACCACTATAAGTCAGAGGTCAAATCACAACAATGGTAAGTCCAAAGTTGTGGATGTTGGTAAGTCCAAGAAGATCAACAGTGGTAAGTCCAAACCTGTTGAAACTGGTGAGTCCAGTAAGCATGACAAAGGTAAGTCCAAGGTCATGGAAAATAAGTTTTTTGGTCAAGTTTCTAATAAAAAGGATAACAAACAAAGACCTGACAAAGGTAAGTCCAAAGTCAGTGAGCATCAAGTGAATCCACTCGCAAAGAAAGTTGAAAAGTTATCCACTACATATAATCCTAAGACTGAGAGAAAGTTCTTATAAGGATTATTAGACACTCTACCTCCAGTAATCATTGGAAGAAGGAGATGCTATAAGTGCAGAAGTAGAGGTCATGAGGCTAAGGATTGTGACGTTGAAATCTCAAGGCCTGAACAAGAACAGGCTGATCAGCCTATATAGAACTCAACTTCTGCTCAAGCTAAACAGTCAGTTCAACAAGATGGAGATGCTAAGTACTCCTCATCTGAACCCACCAAGAAGTGGGTTCCCAAACAAAACTAATATGTTTAGTTTTATATCATGTGTAGGGTTCAAGTAAATGGTACTTGGATAGTGGATGCTCAAGGCACATGACCGGGTGGAAAGGACTTCTTAGTGAATTCCAGGAAGATGAAGGTCCTAAAGTAATATTTGGAGACAATTCCTATGGAAGATCTAAAGGCTATGGGAAGATGCATGCTGACAAAGTTACTTTCCAGAAGGTTATATATGTCAAGGGTCTTAAGCACAATCTGATTAGTATCAACCAATTGTGTGATGAAGACAACATTGCTACTTTTAGGAAGAAAGCAGGAACAATATAAATCAAATCAAAATTTTTCAATAACAGACCCACTGCATATGTTGCATATGGATCTGTTTGGACCCATAAGTACTCCAAGCCTAAGTGGCAAGAGGTACACAATGGTGATAGTAGTTGAGTTCTCACGATTCACCTGGGTAATATTCCATAAAGCCAAAAGTGAGGCTACCCTAGAGATAATAAGTTTTATCAAACAGGAAGAGTTGCAGAAAGATAAGTCTGTAAAGTAACTCAGAAGTGATCATGGGACTGAGTTCAGAAGCTCTACCCTTGAAAGCTTCTGTGAACAAAAGGGAATATTACAAAATTTCTCATCTGTCAGATCTCCCCAACAAAATGGAGTTGCTGAGAGGGGAAATAGAACCCTAATTGAGGCTGCTAGAACAATGCTGTGTGAGGCAGGATTGAAACTTTATTTTTGGGATGAAGCTGTTAGTACAGCCTGTTATACCCAAAATAGATCAATCATTGTCAAAAGACATGGTAAAACATCATATGAGATGTATAAATCTAGATAGCCCAATATAGGTTATTTCCATGTTTTTGGTTCAAAATGCTATGTGCTGAATCAAAGAGATCAGCTCCATAAGTTGGAACCCAAAGCTGATCCTGGAATATTCATTGGTTATTCCTTAATCTCCAAATCATACAGTGTATAATACTAGGAGCTATAGAAGAATCAATTCATGTTTCATTTGATGAAGATAGTCTTGATCAAGCTAAGAAAAGACAAGCTGACTTGGTTAGTCTGAGTGAGCTTGAAAAGCCAGAGGAAACCAATATGTCAAATCCTATGTATGTCATGGGATATGATAGTGATGATGATGTGTGTTCATCAAAGAAATCATCACAAGCTCCAAGGGATTATCATGAGAATCTCAGTGATAATCAGTTTGTTGACAATGCTGCTATTGAGACTGAGGATGTGTGTTCACCTCAGAGTTCTCAACATCACTTAGATCCAGAACCAGATTCTCCAACTACAACATTCAAATTCCTCAAAGACCATCCTCAAGATCAAATAATTGGAAATGTCCAAAAGAGGGTTATGACCATATCAAAGGCTACAGCTAACTACGCTGCTCACTTTGGTTTCCTATCTCAAATGTAACCAAAGAAGACTGAAGAAGCCTTAGAGGATGAGGATTGGATTGAAGCTATGCAAGAGGAATTAAACGAGTTTGAGAGAAATAAGATCTGGAACCTTGTCCCTGGCCCCAAATATCATTCAATTATAGGCACTAAGTGGGTCTATAGGAATAAAATGGACAAGGATGGAGTGATAGTTATGAACAAATCCAGGCTGGTAGCACAAGGGTATAAGCAAGAAGAAGGAATCGATTATGATGAGACCTTTGCCCCTGTTGCTAGAATTGAAGCAATAAGGCTGTTCCTAGCTTAGACAGTATATAAAGACTTCAAAGTCTATCAAATGGATGTGAAGAGTGCTTTCCTAAATGGAAAACTTTAGGAGGAAGTCTATGTGAAACAACCTCCTGACTTTGTTAGTTCAAAGTTTCCACATCATGTCTATAAGTTAGACAAGGCTTTGTATGGTCTTAAACAAGCTCCAAGAGCTTGGTATGACACACTGTCCAACTACCTACTATAAATGGATTTCACCAGAGGTAGTATTGATAAGACACTTTTTATTAAAAAGAGTAAAAGACAGGTGATTCTTGTATAGATCTATGTGGATGATATTATTTTTGGTTCCACAAATGAATCTCTATGTGATTGGTTCTCCAAAATAATGTCACAAAAGTACAAGATGAGCATGATGGGTGAGATGACATATTTCCTGGGTTTATAAATTCAACAAAAGCTTGATGGAATATTCATCAATCAAAGCAAGTATGTTCTTGATTTGATAAAGAAATATGGTTTTGATTCTAGCTCAACCATGAAAACACCCATGTCACCAGTTGTCAAGCTGAGTAAGGACTCAGATGGTAAGTCTGTGTCGCAGTCTACCTATAGAAGAATGATAGGTTCATTACTCTATTTGACAGCTTGTAGACCTGATATTATGTTTGCTACATGTGTTTGTGTAAGATATCAGGTAGATCCTAAAGAATCACATCTTCAAGCTGTGAAAAGGATCTTTAGGTACTTTAAAGGTACACAAAATCTAGGCCTTTGGTATCCAAAGGACTCTGGATTTGAGTTAGTTAGTTTTTCAGATTCTGACTATGCTGGGTGCAATTAGATAGAAAATAAACTACTGGAAGATGTCAAATTCTTGGAGGGAAGTTAGCCAGCTGGACTAGTAAGAAACAGAACTCGGTGGCTACTTTAACTGCTGAAGCTGAATATGTTGCAGTAGGTAGCTGTTGTGCTCAAATCCTATGGATGCAGCATCATCTTGAAGACTTTGGTATGAGTTTTAAGAAAACTCCTATCTTTTTTGTTGGTCCCCTGATGAGAATAACAACAAGCAACATGTGTGTAGAAGGGGGGTTGAATACACTTTCTGCGGAAATTGAACAAATCAAATAAAAGTGTTACACGAAGTAAATCAAACCACAATCGAATGCTTTGCTTTTCATTAATAAGAAGATGGTTACAGACTCTATCAAGTAAGCAAATCTTGATATGTAAACATCTAATATAAATCTCTCAATCTTTCAAACTTAGCTATCTATAATCAACTTATTATTATAGATACTGACGACTCTCTAAACAGGATTTACACAGATTGATAACTTACCAATATCATAACTAATGTGAGTATTCGAAAACACGAATAACTTGGCAATCTGTGAATATCTTGATCTCGTTGAACTGACAACCAGTGATTCAAGAATCGTAACACATACGATTGAAGTGAGGTATTTGGCTCTGCAATACTAAGTTGTTTTCGTATCTGAGTCGTACCTCTAAACTTATCAGGAGATAAGTATTTATAATCCTGTTCCTACGGTTCCTAACAAACTGGACTATTCCTAATTTGCTAACTAACTATCGAATAACTCGGAATCTTGAATCTTGAATCTTCTTATCTTAAGTCTTCAATCTTCAATCTTGATTCTGAAGTCTTCTTATCCTTCCCGTAGATATAGAGAGTTAAAATAGAATTTAAAACATATTTAAGTTCTTTTAAACTGACTTCTTTAGTCAGGCTGAGTTACTCAGCTTGAAACTCATCACGCTGAGTTCTTCAAGAACAAACCCGAATTCAAACATGGATTAACACGTCTAATTATTAACTCATCCTTAGAATTCTAAAGAGTTAACAAAAACATATTTAGCAACTCTATTGAGTTGACTCACTATACACGCTGAGTCGCTCAGCTTGAAACTCATCAAGCAGAAACTCAATATATATATATATCTTAGGTGACACACACAGTTTATCAAACATATTGATAATCTTACTAAGATATAGTCTAAGCTGATCAAACATATTTACAGCTTACACTCAGCTTATACTCAGTCTGAATCACTATAATTGTTCAGTCTGACTAAGCTTCATAATTCTGTTTAAGTTGTATTGTAGAACACATCTTACAAACTTAACTTTGTCTCATCAAATCTAAACTGATAAGATCATCTTCCCAACAAACTCCCCCTATTTGATGATGACAAAACCATCAAACAGTTACTAAGTTTTTTTAACAGAATTATGTTTTAAATCTTAAACTTATCAAGATTTTTTAATTTGAACTAATCAAATATCGATTGAACTTATCGATTTTAATTGAACTTATCAATTATACGTGGAACAAACCAACATTTAGTTGAACACACCAACTAAACATATTAATGAATAAGAACTAATCTTTCATTCATTAAGCTGAACTTATCTGACTAATTAAGCATGAACACATCACAACACAGTTGAACATATCAGACTTATACTTGTATTAATTGAACTAATCATAATACAAAAATATTGATCACTTAGATCATGCACACTAAGTGCTTAAAAATATTAGAACTAATCTAATATTTACAATAGAACTAATCTATTATACAGTTTATCTTATGAACTCAGGATGTAGAACCTCCCAAAGTATGATTTCTCTGTTAATTTCTTCTAAGAGGCTTTCAGCTTCTGCATCCCCTCTGAGTTCTCTCTGTTGCATTCTGATGATCTTATTCAGCTTATACTTTACAAAATGATTTGAACTATCACCACATCAACTTCTTATATGTATGGCATCCCAAGCTTTTAGATAACATATCTCACTCAGCTTGATAAATCAGCTTGATAAATCAGCTTTTAGATAAATCAGCTTGATAAATCAGCTTGATAATTTCAGGTATCTCAAATAAGCTCTCCCACTGCAGACCAGGAACTGGAACATTTCTCAGCTCCTCAGCTCTATTAATCAGCTTGGAAACTTCAACAAAGATCTCTTGCTTGATTTGACTTTTCTTGAACTTCTTGAGCATCCTTAATATTCTCTGCCATTCTTGGTAACCCATCCTGTGAACAAATCTCAGGTCCATTCCTATTGTAGATTTATCATCAAATTCAAAGTTGAGAATAATGGCTCCATTAGTTCTGCTCAAAGTCATGCCTCTGATCTCCTTGCTGGTGCTTCTTCTGAAATAGCACTCTTTAATGTCCTCGTTTGTATATGGGATAGGATCAGGTTTCGGACCAGTGTAGTAAGCCTCAGCCTGAGCCAAAGCTTTTCTCTGTTTTTCTTTTTCTTGGTCCTTTGCCTCCTTCTATTTTCTCTTTCTCATCTCTTCAAGTGAAATTCCTAACTCATTGGCTTCCTCTTGCTCGAGCATTTCAATCATAAGCCTTGTGGCTTTTTCCTCTTCTATTTCTTCCTCGGTTTCAGAAACATTGTTAGCTTCAGGTTCAGATTCTGCTACCTTTTGTTTCTTAGCTGCAGGTTCCTCTTTGTTCATTTCCAACTCCCCCTCAGCCTGAGTCTTCCTCTCTGCTCCTTTAGCTAGTACTAGTAGAGCTTCAGCTTCAGTTCAAACTAGCTTAGCTTCAGTATCAGCTTGAACCTTCTCCCCCTTTTTGTCATTATCAATAGGGGTCGAAGTCCATTATTGTTGGAGTACATCAACTGCAGAGGCAATCTCCTTAACATCCATTGTCAGCTTCTCAAGCCTCTGATAGATTTGGCGTTTATGCTTCTTCAGCTTCAGGTGGAACAAACCAAATTGAGCAGCAATGTAGTCCTTCAGTTGCTGGATTCCTGAGGAGCAGTTTCATTATGAGGAGAGTCTTTGGGTGCATCATCCAAAGGTTGGTGTTTACCTTCAAATTCATTTGCACCATAGTTTGGACCTTGTGAATCACCTTGGTTTGAAGATGAAACATTGACAGGTCATGCTAGTGGGTGTGAGAAGTGAAAAGAAGTAATGGGGCTCGAAACGTGTAGTGTATGGGTAGGTGGTTAGCTTAGTGGGTTGGAGGGGGGTGATTGACCCTGGGGATTGGTCATTTCTTCAATGTTACCTAAGTGTGTCTGCTTAGGCACAGTAACAGGCTCTCCCATGACACTGGAGAGTGTGGGCTGAGTAGACACCACACCCGGTTTAGGCTGTAGGGTTGAAATGAGCCTCGAGGTTGACACCTTAAGAGTAGGTGTCTCCCCCTCAACTCATGCCTGTGGAGGGATCAAGGTGATCTCAGCTCCAGTGATGCCTGTAGGAGTGGCACCACCTATGGCAGTTTTCCTTGTATAGGTTCGAATATTCTCCCTAGTAGAAGTGGGCAAACTAGGGGTGGATTCAGAGTGAATTTGAATGGAAGGTAGAGGAGATGGGTTAGACTGGGTTGGGTTTACCAAAGCCTTATCTCCAAATGTAGATAGAGAATAATGAGAAGAACGAGAAAGTGGAGTGGTTTTACCGGAAGCAGCTTCAGTATGTACTGGTTCAGTTTGAACAGAATGCTCAACTTGAACCTCAGTGTCAGTGTGAGAAGCTCCCCCTTCAGTGGATCCCTCTGCTTCACTTTCTGATGAAGCTTGCTCAGCTATCAATCGCATTGGGTCACTCAGACCTTCTTGCTCTGGAAAGATGTCATTGTTGAACATCTTGGAGCTGAGTGTTGGAGAACGGAACAAATCTTATCCAGCTTCATATAGTTGGTCTCCCAACTCAGCTTCAATCACCAGGGACAAGAACCTTATGAAAGGCATATGAAGATCCCTTGGTGTCTTTAACACTTGGACCTTGAGCTCATTAAAGAAGAGCAGTGCATAGTCAAGATTTCTGGCAAAGAACATGTTGTACAGCAGCTGCATCTCGAACTCAATTACTTGGTCCAAGCCTCCCACCTTTGTTCCCAGTGAACGAATCACCGTAGAAACCATAAAACCCCAACTCGTTGGGAAGGTGGCCTTTTTTATAACACCCTCTGTTTGTGGGTGCCTCATACGGGGTAGGACAGACCTTTCCACCTGTCTTGTCACAGCAGGCTCGAACATATCAGTAGCAGGGAGGTGAAGAACATCCCTCAGCCTCTGGACAGTAATGACATCTGTTCTATCGCCATTTAGAACAGTGACACTGATCTCTCCCCTATTCTGGTTGTGAGTACATGTGTACCAGAACTCCAGCAGATGTTGTGGAACTATATGGAGTGGTGCGCCACTGAAAGAGAATGCCAAAGGAAATTTTCTGATGTAGTCCATCCAGGCTTCATAGCCTATGTTCCTTTTGCGTTCAGGGATTGCCAAACATGCACGTTGATTGTTTACTTTAAGAACCGGTATCCCGTTGTTTTTGAACGTGGCACCTCTAACCATCCTATCATTGAGATTTAGAATGATTCCGTCCATCGTCGAATTAGGCTTGAGCAATACTGAGTAATTTCTAAAGTCGTACTGAGCGATTAGGGTTCAGAAAAGAGATGAACGAGAAATTGCACTGAGCAATTGGAAGTGTTTGTGAAAGGTATGTAAGTGAAGAAGAGGTTTAGAATTGTGAATTGTAAGCGTAAACCTATAGAAAATCGGTTTGGGTAGTTATATATACCTTTCCGAGGAGAGAGAAAAGTTACCGTTTGAAATCCCTTTTTGTCCGTTACACGTAACAAATATACGACGCAATGGAACAGTGAATGAAACATATCATCTTCTAACGGATAACTTTATAGGCTTATATTACTGACTTACAGTAATATCGCTTTTCACTTGTTATATTACACGATACATAATCGGCATAACCGCAAAATGTGAGACAGACTCAACATAATGCACAATGACCTAATCACACAGAGTAATTAAATCTACTTTTGGACATACCATGCTGAGGAAACGAATCACTCAGCGTGAATCAAGCACTCAGCTACAATCATCACTCAGCTTGAGATTGATACTCAGCTTGAGTTTGAGCACTCAGCTCGATTTTGAGCACTTAGCGCAGAATCAATGACACTTAGTCATATATGTTTGAGACTGACTCAAACTTATATTTTAGCCACACTGAACAGTTACAATTTGTTTGGAACCAACCAAACATGTGAACTTATCACTCAGCTTGAGTGAAGCACATGGCTCAGGCTAAATGATACTTAGTCATTTATGTTTGAGACTGACTCAAACTTATATTTTAACCACACTGAGCAGTTAAAATATGTTTGGACCTCACCAAACATGGGAACTCATCATTCAACTTGACAGGTTATACAGTTTATGAAAACTTATTTATAAACTGTGCACTCAGCTTAAGACACTTAGTCTCTGTCAAACTGAAAAATCAGATTCTAAACACTTAGCTAGGGGTTGACCATACCCAATTTACTTAGCAGATACATAAACCTCTTTTCATCAAGTGGTTTAGTGAAGATATCAACTAATTGGTCATCAGTGGAGATAAATTTAATGTCAACTTTACCTTTTTCCACGATGTCCCTGATGAAGTGATGTCTAATTTCAATGTGCTTGGTTCTTGAGTGGAAGACTGGATTGTAAGTTATGGCTATAGCACTTTGGTTATCACAGAAGATAAGATTTTTCTTGAAACTCATACCAAAGTTCTGAAGCTGATGCTGCATCCATAGGATTTGAGCATAACAGCTTCCTGCTGCAACATATTCAGCTTCAGCAGTTAAAGTAGCCACTGAGTTCTGTTTCTTACTGGTCCAGCTTACTAACTTCCCTCCAAGCAATTGACATCCTCCAATTGATGATTTTCTATCTAACTTGCACCCAGCACAGTTTAAGGTACCTAAATATCCTTTTCACAGCTTGAAGATGTGATTCTTTAGTGCCTGATATCTTGCACAAACACATGTAGCAAACATGATATCAGGTCTATTAGCTGTCAAATAGAGCAATGAACCTATCATTCCTCTATAGGTAGACTGACACACAGATTTACCATCTGAGTCTTTACTCAGCTTAACAACTGGTGACATGGGTGTTTTCATCGTTGAACTTGAATCAAAACCATATTTATTTATCAAATCAAGAACATACTTGCTTTGATTGATGAATATTCCATCAGGATTTTGTTGAATTTGTAGACCTAAGAAATATGTCATCTCACCCATCATGCTCATCTTGTACTTTTGTGACATTATTTTGGAAAACCACTCACACAGAGATTCATTGGTAGAACCAAAGATAATATGATCCACATAGATTTGTACAAGAATCTGAAGGGTTTAGTAGGGTATAAAAACATATTATAACATGCACAGCGGAATAAAACCCCCTTCAGTGATCTCATATAACTCGTACCAAAACTAAAAGAGGAAGAGGGTTAAAAAGTTATACCTTGAGCAAACCCAAAGACTTTTTCTTTAAACCTCTAGACAGCTGCAGGTTATCCACCGCTACTGCACCACCTCGAACTGGCTGCTAGACCGCCTAAGGATTAAACCTTGGATTAAACCGTGACCCGCGATGTGTGTGTGTATCGCCGCCGCCAACCACCGTCCTCGGTGGTTCGGTTCTTTCTTTGCGCCGCCGTCGATCTCCAAGAGAGGAGAGAGAGCCGCCGCCGAGAAGAGAGAGAGATTGGGAGAGATTAGGGTAATCCTTTTTATTATTTGATTAACTTGTGATTAATGAGGCTCAAATTAGGTTTATATATAATAGCCCTTATTAGGCCAAGCCCGTTCAATTAAAGCTCAGCTTTAATTTAAACTATTAATCAATTACAGAAAATACCCTCGACCTTTCTAATTAATTAATAACTATTAATTAATTTGTCCCGTTAATATTTAAACTAAATATTAACTTCTCCTTTTAAATAATAACTTTTATTATTTTTCTCTTTCTCAATAATTAATTAAACTATTAATTATTGTGATACATAAACAGGTAAAATCCAACAGGTTCTAATTGGGTGTGTAGCAGTGTGATCCTTTAGTGTCACATAGTATTGGACACGATGATACATGTTATCTATCTCTTCATATAATCTAACAGACTCCCACTTGTGCAAGATAAGTAACACTACTTGTACATCGTTGGCCTAAGAAGGTCCCTAGCAAGACGCTTAGGTTTACCAGACTATGAGATCTCTTATATCTAGAGACATAATCCACGTCTTGGATTATCTAGGCTTTTCCTTTTGCATCGCGATATTCCGTAATGTGAGTATTTGACATGGAGCAGGGATCTTATTAAATACTCAGATTTTCTCGACTCTGATTTTGACACTCTGCAGTTACAGTTTACCGAATGAAGAACTATCATTCTAACCGAGCGCGGCCATGCATTTTCAGTAGTCTTAATCGTCGAGGAGCTCAGAAAATATCTCTCCTAAAAAAGAGGTGCAAATCCCATCTTGACTATTTGCAATTTGAGCACATGGCTTCCGCTGCACCTAGACAAGCCCCTTATAATCACCCTGTTACGGCGTGACGTTAGAACATGCTAAAGTACAAAAGTTACCACGCCCCAAACCAAATATCTCAGGTCTAAGGACAACCTATCAAGTTTACTTATGTTAACGCTCCATGAAGTAAACTCGATGCGGATCACCCCAATATTTATCCCCTGATAAATATCAATGAATATTTGGTCACATCCTTGTGCTTTTATTCATACCCGAATAAATCATCAAATATCCATAATAGCGTTATCTCCCTAATGTAGCTCCCACTACATTAAGTAGCTACGGGCATTTAGACAATTCATCACTTGACTTGTCATGGATAGGTTAAACATGCTAAAAATAGACAACTAGAAACAATTATGTAAAAACCTCCTATTTCAATCCCATGAAATGTAATTACATAATAAAAGAGTTTCAAGTTACATCTATAGTAATAATCAAAAACCCGAACTAGCTGCTATGTTCTAAGTACTGCATTCCTATAGAACTTGCATGCCTCTCATGCTTAGCCCTAGCTAGCGGCTTCGTCAACGGGTCAGCAACGTTGTCGTCCGTCGGTATCTTTTGCAATCTAATATAATCTCTTCCAATGATCTCTAGGATGAGGTGATATTTCCTGAGTACGTGCCTAGTCCGCTGATGATCTCTAGGCTCTTTAGCTTGCGCCACAGCCCCAGAGTTGTCACAGAATATATCGATCGGTCTAGAGATACTGGCAATAACTCTAAGATCCGAGATAAAATTCTTCAGCCAGACAGCTTCCTTTGCCGCATCACTTGCCGCAATATACTCTGCCTCTGTAGTAGAATCTGCTATTGTATCTTGCTTCTGACTTTTCCAAGATATGGCTCCTCCGTTTAGGGTAAAGTCAAATCCTGACTGCGACCTGAAGTCGTCTCTGTCGGTCTGGATACTAGCATCAGTGTAACCAGTTACACTTAGCTCATCCATCGAACCTCCATAAACTAGGAATATGTCTTTTGTCCTTCTCAGGTACTTGAGAATATTCTTGACGGCTACCCAATGGGCTTCACAAGGATTTTGCTGATATCTACTCGTGACACTGATTGAGTAGGCAGCATCGGGTCTAGTACACAGCATGACATACATGATTGAACCAACTGCCGAGGCATATGGTATCAATTTCATCTTGTCCTGATCTTGACTAGACACAGGACACTGAGCCTTGCTCAAAATCGCGCTGGATTGCATAGGAATAAATCCTTTCTTGGATTCATCCATCTTGAATCTTTTCACGACTTTGTCAATATATGTACTTTGATTAAGTCCGATAAGCCGCTTAGATCTATTCCTATAGATCTTTATACCCAGTATATAAGCAGCTTCTCCCAAGTCTTTCATCTGGAAATATTTACCTAACCAGGATTTTACTCCTTGTAATACTGGTATATTGTTTCCTATTAACAGTATATCGTCTACATACAAGACTAGGAAGGTTACCACGTTCCCACTGAATTTAGTGTAAACACACGACTCGAACTCACTTTTGGTAAAATCAAACTCTTTGATACGTTCATCAAAGTGTAAGTTCCAGCTTCTAGATGCTTGCTTCAGTCCGTAGATGGATTTAAGCAAATTGCATACTTTATTAGGATTCTTTGGATCCGCAAAACATCCGGCTGTATCATATATACATCCTCTGTTAATTTCCCGTTAAGGAAAGCGGTTTTGACATCCATTTGCCATATCTCATAATCAAAATATGCTGATATGGCAATAAGGATCCTAATAGTCTTAAGCATTGCCACTGGGGAAAAAGTTTCATCATAGTCAACACCATGAGTTTACGTGAAACCTTTTGCCACTAGCCTTGCTTTAAAAGTATGCATATTTCCATCCATGTCTGTCTTCTTCTTGAAGACCTATTTGCACCCAACTGCTTTACTGTGTTGAGGCAAATCTACTAACTCCCAAACTTGGCTGTCATACATGGATTGCATCTCTGCCTTCATGGCTTCTAGCCATTTCTCAGATTCTAAACCTGAGGCAGCGTCTTGGTAGGTAGTGGGTTCTAAAAGATCCCCTTCGTCTTGAGAAACTAGGAATCCCAGATACCTATATGCCTCATTACGAGGCCTACTAGACCTGCGAAGGTCTTGTGTTTGCACCTCTTCCTCAACCACAGACTCGGGTTTGGATTCAACAATTCTCTGTTGAACCACAAGTTCAATTATCGGTGGCTGTGTATCCTCCTCTTCAATTTCTTGAAGCTCTATTTCTTTTCTTGGAGTTTTTGAGTTAAGAAATTTCTCCTCCAAGAACACCCCTTTACGAGCAACAAAAACTTTGTTCTCATCTGGGTTGTAGAAATAGTATCCCATGGTTTCCTTGGGATAACCCACGAAGATACGCTTATCTGATTTGGGATTGAGTTTATCCGTGAATGTTAGCTTAACATACACCTCACATCCCCAAACCTTGAGAAAAGATATTTTGGGATTTTTCCTCGTCCATACCTCGAACGGTGTCTTTTCAACCGATTTGGTTGGAACCCGGTTCAGCATGAACGCCGCTGTCTCGAGTGCGTGCCCCCAAAACGACAATGGTAGTGAACTTCGACTCATCATTGATCGTACCATGTCAAGCAATGTACGATTCCTCCTTTCTGATACATCATTGAGGTAAGTTTGATTCAAGTTACTCTTGGATCTTTTACTTATATGATAGATGTCATTATTATCTAAATTTAGCGTATATAGACCGTTTTCTAGAGTAGCTTTGAAAAAGAAAAATATCATTTTTAAAACATGAAATAACCTTTTCATTAAAAACATAAGCAAATCCACAGTCTATTAGCAAATTGAACGAGATAACATTTTTAATAAGTCTAGGAACATAATAACAAGGTTCTAGTTCTAAGACCATGCCCGAGGGAAAACTAAGACAATATGTTCCTACAGCTTCGGCACCAACCATGGAGCCTTCGCCTACCCGCAGGTCCATATCTCCTTGTCTCAGCTTTTTACTTCTCTTGAATCCCTGCAAATGATTGCATATGTGATGACCACATACGGTATCCAATACCCATGATTCATAAGAAGTAATAAGACAATCTATCATAAAGATACCTGTATCATTGGGCGAACCAATTTCCAGCTGATCTATGTCGAGTGAGTGCTCGCATGAATCCTTGCTACCACAGTCTGGGCAACAAATTTCTCCAAGTTCTTCCAGCCATTCATCCTCCTGCATAGGGTCCACTACTGTTGAGTCTAGCTGCTTTGGATTCAACTCATCGCTAATGCACATAAGGATTTCGTGCAACCCTGCGACAGTCATCTCAAAATCACCGAGGACATACATTACTCTTTTCTGCTAATAGTCCGACAAGGAACCGAACAAGAGCATAACTAGCTCATGTGGTTTTAATTTTGATCTAAAAATCTCATAGCAATCTAAGAGCCTTCTCATATTAATGAGATGATCGCTAATAGGCTGACTTTCTTTCATCTTGGCTGAAAGAATTTCCCTCATTAATAGCATGCGACATATCCGTTCACTATACTTGAACTTCTGCTCCAGTCCTTGAACAACCTCATAAGACGACTTCTCACGGAGATCATCCGTGAACTCGGATGATGCTGTGAGAAAGAGAATCGACATAACATCAGACTCGTCATTGATGGTCCCGTATTATGATACGGATGAAGCAATTCTTAGAAGATTGTTCTTCTAATGTGTGTTTATGTATGTATACGGTTTGAGAGAGAACCGAGAGAAGGAGTAGAGATAACACAAAACACAAGTAATGAGAATAATGCAAAGCTTAGTTTAGAATGTGGGGGAAATGCCTTTATATAGCATTTCCCCAACTTTGAGTAATTACATATTACACCCCTCACTTTAATATTTCTAACAATCTCCCCCAAGTGAGGTGTGTAAACATTCACAACAAATAAATACATTAATCTATTCATAGGCTGATTTGTTACGAATCCCGAATGCCACTTGCCACTTGCGTATTTGCCTTCAGCTTGCCAGTGTCGTTCTCATCCTTTCAATAGCACGATAGGCTTCAGCATGTTCTTCATCAGTGTAGGCTGCCCGGTTATCCCAAACTTTTTGATGTATCTTATAATGTAGGATTTTCAAAGTGCCGTCTGAATATGACATTAATTCATCAAGTCTGATGAATATCTTTTCTCCTTTTGAATTCCTTGAGACAACACCTCGATCACCTTTAAAGTTTGGATGCCCATCATAGATAACTGTCAATTCTTCAAGCTTTTCTAGATCTGGATGGCTCTGGTTAGGCTTTAAGAGATTGACTTTCAGATAGTTGTTTTTAGCTCCGAGTTGCAGATCATGTTCCTTAAAGTATTCCATTAAATTTCTCATGTATTTCATCAGAGAACCCCTTCCAAACTCTTCTTCAGACCACTTTCCTCTTTTCTGAGAGAGGGTGTCAAAGATAAAGCTGATGTCTTCAATACTTACAAACCTTAAGTCTGCTTCGTTGAGGAAGTATGACAGGTTGTTTGCTCTTCTGACATGAAAGATGGCATACTTTATTCTGAAGGTTGTCTGAGTATAGATATTGATAAGTTCAACTATTGGATACTATGATTTGATCTCTTCGGGTTTTGTCAAGGACTGAGAGTGGATGTGTTCATATCTTCTTCTCTGTTTGTCGTCCATGTTCCGAAACTGAGGGGAAATAACCTGTATTAGCTAATTGCTGAATATGTCTGGAATTCTTTCTTCAAGATTTGCTGCATTGACAAAATACGGTTTCCATATTGGTTGTTGGGCAGCACTTCTTGTGAACATGTTGCCTGCATGAAGTCCTGGATCCCCACGATACACTGGAGGAGCAGGTGGCACAATGAAGCTCCTAGGCAAGGGCCATTCAGATTCTTGTCTTGCTTTCTCAGCTGCCTCTCTCTGTCTATTTCTTTCAAGTACATCGGCAGCTGATTCTTAAAACTGACCAGGAGGAGGAGGGAAAGTTTCATGAACTTCAACATTAATCCCACTGAGAACCCTGGACACGTCAAAGATTGGTTTCTTTTGTTTAGGCTTTATCCTAGCTTCCCTTCTAGAAATTGCTTCCCTTTTTTTCTTTTAAGTGCATGTTCTTTTTCACTGGGAATATCATCAAATTTATGGACAATTCTAGGAGAATATGGACGTGTAGCAAACTCGACATATTCATCAATGCCTTTGAATAGTCTTTCCATCTCAGAATCCTCAGTCTCCTCCTCTGGCTGAGCAGAACTACCTTCCCCCACATGCCTTGCAGGTGATGTGTGTATGGACTCATATAAATCTTCCATTTGTTCCTCTGAGTCACTAGACCAGTCAAACATCTCGGCATGGGGCTGCTCGTAAGGTATTTCACCTTCTTCAAGATCACTTGGCCTTGGTTCAGATTGTTGCTGAGGTACATAAAGTACAATTTGTTATTCAGCATTTTCCTTTTGTTGTTGTTCATAAACTTCATCGGCCATATGTTGTTATTGTTGACTTCCAGACCCAGCTAAACTTGTACCTGCAGATAAGTATGAACTGAGTTGAGGAACAGGTACAACTGGTACATTTGCAGCCGCAGAGGAAGAAGTCATATATAATTTTCTTCTTTTCTCCCCATCGGGTTGATCATCAGGATCTTGATCATCCCGCCTCCTCTTGCTTCCCTGAGCCTGTGCCTGACAAGTTTGTTTAAGTAGTGTCAGCCGGTCAGTAACCTTTGATAGTGAAGTATAGAAACCTCTGGTGATCCCATCTAGCTTGTTGTTTACATCTTCATGAAACTCTTGAAAGTTATCCATGGAGATTCCCGATGGACGATGTTCGTTACGAAGAGTAGTCAGAAGGTCTTGATCATGACCTGATTCTGGCTGTTGTTCCAGAAGTCTGACATATAGCAAGCTCTTTAAGGCATCAACTGACATAGATGATGGATCAGGTTGTGGCTGTGGTTCTGGCACTGCAGTTCTAGCATTAAGGAGTTCTTCTATTCTGTGCAATTGTTGAGCTTGGGCCTGGGAGGCTTGTTTAATCCGATCCAACCTTTGATTTGTCGTTCGCAGTTGTTGGTGGATTGGTGCCACGGCTTGTTGAATGTGATCATGAAGTTCTGCACGTGAAACAAACCCGGAATCACGAATACCTCCGGTTGAAGTACCAGCCACAGAGGCAGTACCACCTAATGGAGCAGCAGGTATGTTGGCTCCAGCAGGATTTCCTTCCAATCCTCGAATGGCACCTGAAAAGGTACCACCTCTGGAAGTTGAGGAGACTTGTTGAATTAACAAGCTCAGTGCATCAATTGTGACTCTGTGTTGTTCAAGATAAGCGGAGATCCGCGGTATATCAATTTGTGCACGAAAAGGAGTCGAGGACGAGGGAGGCGGTCCTCTTTGTTAAATAGGTCCAACACCCAATTGGGGTTGACCCAGTGTATGTGCTATAACCCTGTGCAATAAAGACGGTGCCTGTTGAGAGACACCGTAGTGGATTTGTGGGGCAGAAACTTGCACGGGTGGGATTACCGTGACTTTTTCAATATGAGGCCCAACAACGTCAGGCCCCCATAGTGGATGTTGCTTCACGCCTTTCTTGGTGTGGGGAACCCTCAGCACTCTCTTTTCTTTTCTCACCTCCTCTCGTTCACTCATACTTCTATCTACTTCTTCTGTACCACTACCAACTCCATAACGTGCATACTGATTTGGATCTAACAGGGAATCAGGAGTAACAGAGCCCACCTCAACAGATACATCAGGTGATTGAGCGACGGCTGGAATGTCATGGTCAGGAGCAATTATGACATTGCGAATGATAGGAGGGACAGTTGTTTGAGTAGGTGAGATCAAAGAGATGACCAAACCCCCAGATTGAGGAATGGGAATTTTTTGAATGGGTTGAGTCTGGTCAAGAGAGGTAGAGTGAGGTTCGGTAATTTTCATGAAAGAGGGGGTACTTTCAGCTGGTTGGTCGATGGGATGCTCAGGGGTGCCCATGGGAGACAGGGGCACCTCCTGGATGAGATGCAGACTCATCAGATGAAGATTCAGAACTGGAAGACTCGTTGAAAATGAGTCCAAGCTCTTCCAGAACGGCTTGATTGCGGGTTGGTTGAGAAAGAGTTTGTATAATGGCTTGAATGGTGGCGGGATCATAAGTATCCCCTCCCTCTCTACTCTCAACACCTTCACCTTCTTCACCACCCCTCTCAGAATTTTCCCTCTCCTCTTCCCTCTCAGCATCTCCCGTAGATAGCTGAGGCCTATTCTCTACATCCTCACTTGGTTCTACTCCTCCTTGGGTAGGCATGGCCGGCTCTGGCACAGCCCTAGGAGTTATCCCTACACTCGACCTATAACTCACAACAATATCAGTTTGCTTACATAGGTCTAGTAGAGTGACAGGAAATGGTTTTGGGACAGGCAAGTTGGCCGGAGTGGCAGGTTTAATTTACATGAACAGTTTAGGGTTTAGAGAAGGTAAACCTGCCCGGCGAGGGATGTTAGCATTCCTATCCATCACATACTGGATAATCATTGGCAGGAAGCGGTGGTAGGGCAGCAAATTAGCATCCTTTTTCTTTTGTGAGTTCTTTCTCAGCATAGTAGCCTTGACATCTTGAAAAAGCAGGAATGCATAATCTACGTGCAGGTGGTTGGCACCAGCAACAAAGAGTTTGAGTTGATTCTCTGTCGGAAACTCATACCCTGAGTGCTTGGGAGTGAGACACCTCTGAAGCACCGTCATGAATGTGTTATACTTTAGATGTAGACCGGTGCGTTTAAATTGATGCTTGTGGGTGAGCTCCCCATCATAGCCCATCTCCCGAATGGCTGTAAGACATGCTTCCTCATCCGGGATCTCCTCAAATTCAGTGGCAGGAGGTCTACTGGTAGCAGTTGGCAGTGAAAAGATTGATCTGAGGCGGTTAAGTGGTATAATGACTTGGAATTCGTCAACCTCAGCATGTAAGACCTCCTTTCCTCTTTCGTTAAGTCTGACATCACATGTTTTCCAAAACTGTTGGACATATAACTCAGGAACATGTGTGCCTGTGGTTGCTGGGTTGTAGGTTAAGAGGTGATTTAGTCGATGGATTTTGAGGATTTCTAGGATTATGGGATGAGTAGGGGTTTTGAGTTTGGTGAGGTCGATATAGTGGTTATTAGGATGAGTCCGGGTGTTAAGGAACTCAGCTTGAGGCATTATTTCCTCAGGGTCACGGATAGCTTGAGCCATCTTATCTGTTAAAGAGATAAAATAGTTAAATTTAGAATAAAGAGATATGTAAGAAAACACCATTCAGCTTTGAATGTTTGGTCAAACTATGATAAGTGAGTAAAAGTTGACCAAGTTGACCAAAACATTAGAGTTTTGAAATTTTGTGAAAAATCTTAACTCTGAAAAACCCCATTGTGTATAGGATGATTTTAAGCATAAAAAAGTTGTTTTGATACTTTGAAAGTGTCAATTAGATAGTACAAAACAACTTTGTAGTAATTAAGCATAGTCCAAAAATCATCTTAACACCTCTTTTTGATCCAAAAACAAAATTGTTGATGTGTGTTCATACCCCTCAAGAACACGAAGAACACTTTTCGAGATTTATGAAATATTTTTACATCAAAGTGTTCCCCATGTGTTCAATAGTCCCATCACAAACTTGAAAAGAGAAAACAAGTTTGTTTCGTGTCCCAAAAATCCATCTAAAGTCCTTAAAGTCTCTATCGCAAGTTACTGTTCTAGGGCCAAAAACACAATTTTAACTCAAACTTTTGAAAATGTAAACCATACAAGTTGTTACCTATATGATCACGAGTATTTTGAGATAAAATTTGTAAATTTTGGCAGCGTAACGAGAGAGTTCGTGATTTCAAGTAACCAAAACGAGAGAAAACTTAAGTGATTTTTGAATTTTGATCGCATAACTGATCTGATAGGGGGATGGGATGCTTATAAAATGAAAGGACACGTGTTGCGTGTTGATTAGATGACCCAACGGTGAAAAACGCGGCTGATAGATAAATGGATGCGGCTGATAGAAGTTTGCAATCGCATGCGATTCACACTGTGGTGTGTTAATCGCATGCGATTAAGGCTAAGAGTCAGATTCTATCAAATCAACTGAATCGCATGCGATTCACAATTCTATCAAATCAACCGAATCGCATGCGATTCACAATTCTATCAAATCAACCGAATCGCATGCGATTCACACTTTTTCACTTCAATCGCATGCGATTGAAGTTCAGTATTTTACTTGGTTCGTGTTGTAATCCCATGCAATAGACTATCAATGCGATTAAACCAAGAGTTAGAAAATTATCAGTGTTGAGCTATAAGTGATTCCATGCGATAGACATGCCAATGCGATTGGTTGCAATGCGATTAAACCAACTTAGAAAATTGTTGTTTCATGGGATCCCATGCGATTAGGTGTGAAGAAAGCTCAACACTTAGAAATTTTCTGAAAATTTCAAAATATCTTGAATTTTGAGTTGAAAAATTATATATTCCAGGATGCTTTGATTTGAGTTTTTTATTTTGACACAATCCCCCTAGACTCTTGCATTTATTCGTGAAAATTTGGTTTAGGATTGTTGTAAATTTCTCCCCCTACACATGTGCACAATGTGTATTAAATTTCTCCCCCTACACATATGATACATGTGTAGCACCAGAAAGTCACTCCCCCTTGAGTGTTGCATCAAAAAGCTGCACAAAGAACAAACAGTGTAACACCTACTCTAAAAAATGAAAGAAAAGGAAAAATGAGGCAACAGGGTATTATATTTTCAGATTTAGCATACCTAACTTGGATACCAATTGAGTGAAGCAACTTTCGTCTAATGGTTTGGTAAACAAGTCTGTAAGCTGATTTTCAGTTGGAACATACTGGAGCTCAATTAAACCTTTTCTACGTTATCTTTTATGAAGTGATAACTTATATCTATGTGTTTAGTTTTAGAGTGGTGTACCGGATTGCAGGTGATAGCTATGGCAGACTGGGAATCGCATAGTAATGGAATGTTGTCATACTTAAGACTAAAGTCTGATAACTGTGTTCGTATCCAGAGACTTTGTGAACAGCATATTGCAGCAGCAACATACTCAGCTTCATTTTTAGAAGTGGATACGCAGTTTTGCTTTCTTGAGGCCCAACAGACTAAACGATCACCCATAAAGTGTGCACTACCATAGGTGCTTTTCCGATCAATCTTGCAACCGGCATAGTCAGCATCTGAGTAAGCGTGAAGATCCAGATTTGAATCTTTGGGGTACCACAGACCTAGATCCATAGACCCTTTTAGATATCTGAATATCCGATTAACTGCCAGAAGATGTGACTCTTTAGGATTCGCCTGGAATCGGGCCCAGAGACAGGTAGAGAACATGATATCCGGACGACTAGCAGTAAGATACAGTAACGATCCAATCATCCCACGATAGATTTTCAGATCTGCAGGAGAACCATCAAGATCTGAGGGTAGTTGTACCTTAGCAGCCATGGGTGTGGATATGGGATTACAGTTGAGCATATCGTACTTCGTAAGAAGATCCTTGATATACTTGGACTGGCAAATGAAACTGCCATGACTCAACTGTTTCACCTGGAGTCCGAGAAAGAATGACATCTCTCCCATCATTACTATCTGCTAACCTTTCATCTCTCCCTCCCTCTCTCGCACACATTATGTTAAGAAATTAAGAAAAAATTAATCGATTGAGTTAATTAAAGCTAGCTAGCAATGGAAGGTAAAGGTCATCATCCATTGAATCCAAATCTATGGAATACAGGTTAGATTTCCTAAAGCCTGCAAGCAGTTCATCACCAGTTTCTGTGATCACAGAACATTTGTTTGTCTTGAATACGACTATCGGATCTTTGTCACAAAACTGTCTGATGCTAAATAGATTATGACCCAGTCCTTCAACATAGGAGACTTTCTTGATCTTGATGTGCTTCTTCTCAATGTCTCCTTACCCCATTATGATGCAACATTGTCGTTCCCAAAACGTACATTCCCGGAGTACTTAGGAACATAATTCTTGAGAAGACTTTTGTTGCCGGTCATAAGTTTGGTACAGCCGGAGTCAAGGTACCACAAGTGAGGCACCTGCAAAAAGAGAATTGATCACGTTTAGGTCCCCATATCTAAATGGGTCCTTGATTGTTAGTCCCTAGAAGTGATTGAGTAGTGATGGTGTCTGCTTGTGGTGGCGAAACTTCTACTGATCTATTCTTGAGTACCCATGGTTTAATATGCTGTCGTGAAGGAATAGATTTGGAAGAAATTAGCTGAGAAGAAAGTTTCTTTACCACTTTTGGTTTGACAGTTGATGGAATATGAGGTTTTGGATTCGGTAGAGTTGCGGAAGCGTTATGTTTGTGAATCCATGGTTGTGAGGGATTCTTAAGAATTCTCTGTGGCCTCGGTGCATCAACTTGCTTTCGCTGAATTGGAGTACTGCGATTAGTAGGTTTTGCTACTCGTTGAATGGATGAGGGCTTGGGTTTAGAAGATTTAAAGATTTTTGAAGGGGAATTGCAAGAACGCTTTTGAGAATGCAAGTGTTTTCCTGTGCAATCCAAGCCCTTTTAAATGCTTCATAGCCCTGCCGTCTGTAGACTTCCAGTTCCTTGATAGTGA
Source organism: Pulicaria dysenterica (assembly GCA_947179395.2). NCBI lineage: Eukaryota > Viridiplantae > Streptophyta > Magnoliopsida > Asterales > Asteraceae > Pulicaria > Pulicaria dysenterica. The sequence continues at coordinate 18,986,329 of OX359291.1, forward strand.
CCAATCGGTTCGATTTGTTTAAGCGTTTAAGTGCATGTGATTGACGAGTGGTGATCCACTGATGAATAATGTGTCCTTTTGAGTTTAAAAATGGGACACCGACTTGATTAGCATAAAAATCAGTCTAATCAGCACATGGCTTAATGCCTAAAGATTTTCGCAATTGATCATAACAGCATTTAAATTCACAATGTCCATGAGTACAACCTTCACTCATACAAAACATGGTAGAAGCAGTTTTGTCGTGTGAACATGAATGATTACAAATAGAATCAAACATTAAAATGTTTTCACAGACAGGTTTCAAATTTGAACACCTCCTAGTTGATCTAGGAGTAGCTCTTTTCCATGATGTATTTATTGCACAATTCTTGTTTCCAGCCTTCTTCACATCTGCAGCAGAGGGTAAAAGATTAGAATGAAGTCGTGGTCGACTGGCTGCAGCTCTTGATGATTCAGGTACGTCTAAGTATACACGAGAAAGGTGATTGGAAGTGGACAGTTGCTTTGGTTTGTAAATATGTTTAAGCTTAAGATTTGTTACAACAGTATTATTAACAAATTTTAGATGAGTGTTGGAAGCTGAAGACTTAGTGGATGCATGAGTGGAATCATCAAGTTATGAACCATAGAGAGAAAATTTGAATGGAGTAGGAGGTTGCATTTCTTCTTGGATCTTCTTGATTCTTTCTTTTAGGACAAACTGTTTCATGCATAGTTCGTCTATGATCTTTTCATCATGAGCAGAAGACGTCTTCATGCGCTGTTGAAGAATGGTAGTTGCTTGCAGCAAAAAAGAGATATCAGAGGTAGGAGGTTTGAATTCATCTTGAATGGATTTGGCAGGTCCTGTTGAATAAGGTGGGTAAAACAAAATTCCTGCAGAGTATTGAATCTGTCTTGTAATTCTTTGTAAAGAATGTATTCAACAGTGGGCTTTGGTGAGACAGGAGAGTAGAGTTCTTCATCAGAATAGACAGAAGATGAAACATCAGTCTCAGACGATGAAGTGAGACAGGTGAGGTATGAGTCATTAAGATCAGAGTAGTCAAATGGAACTTCAGTTCGGAGATTAAGAGTTCGTTTAACTTCTTCTTCAATACTTTCCTCTTCTTGACCAACAAAAACCATCCGTTGGGTAAGCCCTTCACCAAACAGATCAGCATTGTACAATTGTTTGGACGTAACCTTGCTCAATGCATTTGGGTGTTTGAAGCCCAGTCCATCGAATTTCCATCTGGAGAAAGGACGTTCCTTTTCTTTGTATTGAGAGATGATCTTGTCACTTTGATCACGTTTGGATAAAAGATATTCAAGTTCATAGATTCTGGAGTAAAGAGTATTTAGGTCATTCCTAAGTTCATTTTTAAGAATTTCATAATCCTTTTCCGCACATGCACATTCTGCTTTAAGATCTAATATGGTGGTATTTGTTCTATTAGTTAACTCTAAGAATTCAGATTCTTTAGCAGCTAATTGGATCTCAAGGCTAGTTAAGTCGTTATCTAACTGCTTAATTATTGTGTGTGCCTCTTTATCCTTGTTGTGTGAAACATCTTCTAGAACTTGATTTCTAGTGGTTAACTTAATTATCTGATTTTCTAACTCTTTCATTCGGATTAATATGGTTTGTATGTGTTCATGTTTAAAACCCATATTATAGTTAGAGTTAGAAGATACCTTCCCGCTTTCTGTACCAATGGACATCATCTCATTTGTACTTGACATGATTAGTGATGTTTGTGAGAAATGATCGTTCACTTGTAAGATGGTTTGATTGTTCGAAAGCTTCAATTAAAGGTGTGACTGTTCAAGCTTGATTATAGAGTGACTTGAAAATTGATTAAAGAACTGAGTCTTTTAAATTTCAATTTTGAATTAGATCTTAAGAAGATTAAATTCAACTTTGAACTAGATAGACTAAAGGTAGTTTAATTCACCTTTGAATTAGATCTGATTTAGATTAAATTCAGTTATGAATTAGATTGTTTGATTAAGTTCAAATAGTCTAGAGTTCTTTAAGTCAAGTCCAAACTAGTCAATCACTTATCCAAGTATAAGGAATAACTGATTGGAATTTGTCTTATCGAGTGCGAATACAGGTCAATCGAATGCGATTAGGTCCTTGAAAACAAGCAAAGAACTTAGTATTGATGATTAATCGAATGCAAATCAATCCTGTTTCATCAAACACTTAGAAAATAAACTGTTAGTCCTGTCAATCGCATGCGATTGCCAAAATGATGAATGAATAATCGTGATCCAATCAAATGCGATTCCAATAGTAACGGCTGATAGGTGTGCTAATCGTATGCGATTCAAACAAATGTGATTCAGGCTATCAACTGCTATAAGTCGCACAGTCCAATCGCATGCGATTCACTGAACCCGGATTATAGCTATTTAATTAACACAGGTGTTCAAGCTTTTGACAATAATCTATAAGCCTCCCCAAGATTCAATTGCATTGACCAGGGGACCAGCTGATAGACTCTGATGTGTCCTTGTCAAATCTGATAGCCTTACCTCTTATGGTGACTACCCACTTGTGCCTTGATTGGATGGTTAGTACTCAAGTTTCCTTGACTAAAATTCGAATTTTGAAGAATAAATAATTAAATATTTAATAAAAACAGTCTTCTTCTTCTTCAAATCTGCATTTATATCTCAAGAACACCATAAATGCAAGTTTTCCAGAAAAATTAATGCCATAGAATCAAGCAATTAATGAACTTTTAAAACTTTTCCTTCAAGTATAACACTCGGTTTTGAAGTTTTGTCAAGAGAGTCTTATAAAACAGTAGAAAACTTCGACCAAGGCTCGTGAAGATAATGAAAACAGTAGAGCTTTTATACCTTGAACGTGTTTGATCTTCCGGAAATGCTTGTTCTTGTATCTTTCTTGAAAAACTTGTTGGTGTGCACCTTGTTACACCCGAATGCCTTTTCTTCACTATGAGCTTGAACTTTTCGAGATTTCCTTTGATGTATTCGAACAATCACGAGCCAAAAACAAGTTTGGCTCTGATACCAATTGATGGTCCCGTATTATGATACGGATGAAGCAATGCTTAGAAGATTGTTCTTCTAATGTGTGTTTGTGTGTGTGTATAAGGTTTGAGAGAGAACCGAGAGAAGAAGTAGAGATAACACAAAACACAAGTAATGAGAATAATGCAAAGCTTAGTTTAGAATGTGGGGGAAATACCTTTATATAGCATTTCCCCAACTTTGAGTAATTACATATTACACCCCTCACTTTAATATTTCTAACAGTCATCCAGATACTGATAGTAAGTGTCATACTCACTATCCTAGGCATCTACTCCTGGTCGCTCTGGAGGCAATGTCTCAATAATGTGAAGCTTTCCCTGTGCATCCAAAACATTTTTCAGATGCATCTTCCAAACATCAAAGTTTGGACCTGAAAGCTTCCACTTGCTAATGATGAGACTTAGAGATTCTCTTGGTGAATAAAACGGAATAACAGATATATTAGACATCTACAGAAAAAGAAAAAGATAAAACCAATTCAGTATTGATTACATCTTCTAATAATTATTACCTTTTAAACAATAAATTATTAGACTAGGATCCATATTTCACATTTCCCGATGTAAGGTTTGGGCACTTCCCACCGGGACAATGCTATTTCTGGTAGGTAAAAACTATACCAATCGTATCCTACCTGGACACGACTCCTAGATCCGCGGGACATCGGTTACAAGAACCATGCATATTTAGTCCCTCTAGTGCATTTTGGGCCGGGACTCCCGATTATCACCAAAATAGATCGCACCACCTAAGACAGTGTGAACTCTGGCCGGGACTCCCGATTATCGCAGAGTCTTTCACACCCTCCCCCGCAATGGTTTGAACCCGAATGCCCAAGGTTTGGTCACTTCCGACACCCGAGTACCGTTTAACAGGAAAGGTGTACCATTAGGTGGGTAGCACACTGATCTAAGATTTTCTAAAAAGGATTTCCAAGTTTTTTTTTTGACGAGAAAAACTTTAATGCCATTTTACTTTTAAAACCATCTGTTTAATAATTAACTATTATTAAAACCCTTATTTTATTTCATCGTGAGAATCACAACCACGCATATATAATATGTAAAGAAATATAACAACCACAAACAACTATGACTTAGCCTTGCCCTTAACTAATGTCGGTTTCGTGAGCCACACGAAAACCCGACGGTCAAAACCTAAGTGGAAAAACACAACACACATGACATGGCATTCTGAAACTCCCACTGGTTCCAGCATCCAATCCTTCTCTTTGCTCCTTGCTCCTTGCTTCTTGGTCCAGATATATATATATATATATATATATATATATATATATATATATATATATATATATATATATATATATATATATATATACTAAAATTCTATTCTATTCTAAAAACTAGAATTATAAAAGTACAAGAAATTCAAAGGCACGCAGGCCCGCTAATCTAAAACTTTTACAAAATAGAATAGGGGTTGTAAATAGCACGCAGGCCTCCCCACACCATAGAATAATAAATCCAAAACAACCACAAGTGCAAGAAATTAAACAATCCACAAGGTCTAGGGCTCGGCTTTGACATCCCAAACATGTACTAAACTAATTCATTAAAGTAAAACAACTGATTTCTAATTATTCATCTTAATGAAAAATTACTGATTTTAACAATCTGTTAAAAACCCTAATATTGTTTTTTCTGTTATTTGCAATAAATATTTATCTCAAGTTTTATACTTTGATAATTAATCAAAAAACTCAAAAATAATATTTAAAACTTAAATTAAAATACCAACTGTATTTCAATTTAATATTGACCTCAAAATATCTGAACCGCGAGCTAGGCAAAATATTTAAACCGGGAAACAAAAAAACTGGGCCGAGGCCCAAAAAACCTTTAGCGCCGCTAACCCTGCCGCTAAGCCCTAACTGGGCCGCTGGTTTCCTGGGCTATGGCTTTCTGGGCCGTAGCCCACCACAAAATTATTGCCGCTAACTGCGCCGATTTCGCGCCGTTATCTGCGTCGTTTTCGCGCCGCGAACGCCGAAAACCACGGTCGACCACCAAAAAACCGCTGCCGACTCCCAGCAGCCGGCGACTGCCGTCCCTGTCTGAGACCGCCGCCGACCTACGCCGTGAACCGCTGCCCCAAACTGAGGCCGCCGCCGGGAAGTGGTCGATTTATCGGTTATCGCAAATAACAACAATAATTAAAAAAAATAGATTTAATTAATGTTCAAATCTAACAATCTATTTATCTAAAACTAATTAATCTAATCCAATAGAAAATGTAAACTTGAATTCTATTTACTTGGATGATCAAAAGGCTTTTTTCTGGATAAAACATCATCATATTTCATCAGAATAAAAAAGAAACCTACCTAGTCTCCTACGACATTAGAAGTGGCTCTGATACCACTAAAGGGTTTAGTAGGGTATAAAAACATATTATAACATGCACAGCGGAATAAAACCCCCTCCAGTGATCTCATCTAACTCGTACAGAAACTAAAAGAGGAAGAGGGTTAAAAGTTATACCTTGAGCAAACCCAAAGACTTTTTTTTAAACCTCTAGACAGCTGCAGGTTATCCACCGCTACTGCACCACCTCGAACTGGCTGCTAGACCGCCTATGGATTAAACCTCAGATCAAACCGTGACTCGCGATGTGTGTGTGTATCGCTGCCGCCAACCACCGTCCTCGATGGTTCTGTTCTTTCTTTGCGCCGCCGTCGATCTTCAAGAGAGGAGAGAGAGCCGCCGCCGAGAAGAGAGAGAGATTGGGAGAGATTAGGGTAATCCTTTTCTTATTTGATTAACTTGTGATTAATGAGGTTCAAATAAGGTTTATATATAATAGCCCTTATTAGGCCAAGCCCGTTCAATTAAAGCCCAGCTTTAATTTAAACTATTAATCAATTACAGAAAATACCCTCGACCTTTCTAATTAATTAATAAATATTAATTAATTTGTCCCGTTAATATTTAAACTAAATATTAACTTCTCCTTTTAAATAATAATTTTTATTATTTTTCTGTTTCTCAATAATTAATTAAACTATTAATTATTGTGATATACAAACAAGTAAAATCCAACAGGTTCTAATTGGGTATGTAGCAGTGTGATCCTTTAGTGTCATATAGTATTGGACACGATGATACATGTTATCTATCTCTGTACATAATCTAACAGAATCACCTGTCCTTTACTCTTTCTAATAAAGAGTGTCTTATCTATACTACCTCTGGTGAAATCCATTGATAGTAGATAAGTGGACAGAGTATCATACCAAGCTCTTGGAGCTTCTTTAAGACCATACAAAGCCTTGTCTAACTTATAGACATGATGTGGAAACTTTGAACTTACAAAGCCAGGAGGTTGTTTCACATAGACTTCCCCCTGAAGTTTTCCATTGAGGAAAGCACTCTTCACATTTATTTGATAGACTTTGAAGTCTTTATATGCTGCATACGCTAAGAACAACCTTATGGCTTCAATTCAAGAAACAAGGGCAAAGGTCTCATCATAATCGATTCCTTCTTCTTGCTTATACCCTTGTTCTACCAGCCTGGCTTTGTTCCTAACTATCACTCCATCCTTGTCCATTTTATTTCTATAAACCCACTTAGTGCCTATAACTGTATGATCTATGGGGTCCGGGACAAGGTTCCAGACTTTATTTCTCTCAAAGTCATTTAATTCTTCTTGCATAGCATTAATCCAATCCTCATCCTCTAAGGCTTCTTCAGTCCTCTTTGCCTCCATCTGAGATAGGAAGCCAAAGTGAGCAGCATAGTTAGCTGTTGCCTTGGATCGTGTCATAACTCTTTCTTGGACATTTACAATTATCTGATCTTGAGGACGATCTTTGAGATATGTAAATGTTGTAGTTGGAGAGTCTGGTTTAGAATCTGAGTGATGTTGAGAGCCCTGAGGTGAACTTATCTCCTCAGTCTCAACAGCAGCATTATCAACAAACTGTTGATCACCAAGATTTTCAGTCTGAGGAATGTCAGCTCCAAACGGATTGACGAAATCATCATCTTTCTCAGCTTGAGAATCCATTTGAGCATGTGATGATTTCTTGGATGGACACACATCATCATCACTATCATCTCCTATGACATACATAGGATTTGATAAGTTGGTTTCCTTAGGCCTTTCAACTTCACTCAGACTGACCAAGTCAGCTTGACTTTTATCAGCTTGATCAAAACAGTCTTCATCAAAAGATACATGAATTGATTCTTCTATGGCCTTTCTCCTTGTATTATATATTCTATAAGACTTGGAGATTGAGGAATAATCAACGAATATTCCAAGATCAGCTTTAGGTTCCAACTTATGGAGCTGATCTCTTTGATTTAGCACATAGCATTTTGAACCAAAGATATGGAAATAACCTATATTGGACTTTCTAGTCTTATATTGGACTTTATAGTCTTATACATCTCATATGAAGTATTTCCATGTCTTTTGACAATGATTGATCTATTCTGGGTATAGCAGGCTGTACTAACAGCTTCATCCCAAAAATAGAGTTTCAATCTTGCCTCACATAACATTGATCTAGCAGACTCAATTAGGGTTCTATTTCTGCTTTCAGCAACTCTATTTTGTTGTGGAGTTCTGACAGATGAGAAATTTTGTAATATCCCTTTTTGTTCACAGAAGTTTTCAAGAGTTGAGTTTCTGAACTCAGTCCCATGATCACTTCTAAGTTGCTTTACAGACAAACCTTTCTGCAACTCTTCCTGTTTGATAAAACTGATTATCTCCAGGGCAGCCTCACTTTTGGCTTTAAGGAATATTACCCAGGTGAATCTCGAGAACTCATCTACTATCACCAGTGTGTACTTCTTGCCGCTTAGGCTTGAAGTACTTATGGGTCCAAACAGATCCATATGCAACATATGCAATGGGTCTGTTATAGAAAAATTTTGCTTTGATTTAAAGGACTCTTTGTGGTGTTTCCCTTGTTCACAAGCTGAACACAATTTGTCCTTGACAAATGTGATCTTTGGTAATCCAGAGAGTAACTCTTTATTGGATAGCATATTTATACTTTTAAAATTCAAATGTGATAATCGTTTATGCCACAACCAACTCAGCTTAGGAACAGATTGGGAATACAAGCAGGTTTCAGTATAGGGATCAGCAGAATTAAGATCAAGTAGATACACGTCTCTTTCTCTTTTAGCTATTAATACAGGCTTTCCCTTAGCATTATATATTGTTCCTGCGTTCTTCCTAAAAGTAATTATATTGTCTTCATCACACAATTGACTGATACTAATCAGGTTACCTTTGACATATGCAACTTGCTGAAAAGTGATCTTGCCAGCTTGCATCTTCCCATAGCCTTTAGTTCTTCCATGGGAGTTATCTCCAAAAGTTACTTTAGGACCTTCATCTTCTTGGAAATCACTAAGAAGTCCTTTCCACCCGGTCACATCCATGGAAGAACTAAACACATTTACTTGAACTGTGCACATGATATAAAAACTAAACACATTAGTTTTGTTTGGGAACCCACTTCTAGGTGGGTTCAGATGAGGAGCACTTAGCATCTTCATCTTGTTGAACTATCTATTCAGCTTGAGCAGGAGCTGAGTCCTGTGTGGGCTGATCAGTCTGTTCTTGTTCAGGCCTTGAGATTTCAGCATCACAGTCTTTAGCCTCATGACCTCTACTTTTGCACTTGTAGCATCTCCTTCTTCCAATGATTATAAGAGGTAGAGTGTCTAATAATCCTTGTGAGAACTTGCTCTAAGTTTTGGGATTATATGTGGTGGATAACTTTTCAACTTTCTTTGCAAGTTGATTCACATGATGATCACTTACTTTGGACTTACCTTTGTCAGGTCTTTGTTTTTTATCCCTTTGTTTAAAAGTTTGACTAAAATACTTCTTTTCCATGACCTTGGACTTACCTTTGTCATGACTACTGGACTCACCAGTTTCAACAAGTTTGGACTTACCACTGTTGATCTTCTTGGACTTACCAAGATCTACAACTTTAGACTTACCATTGTTCTAATTTGACCTCTGACTTATAGTGGTCTTCCTATTCTTGTAACTTCTCTCCGAGCCAGATAGAGAATGTTGTCTTTTGAAAGGATTTGGAATAAGCCTTTCTATGTCTGAAGTTCTTTGAATAGGCTGAGTGCTTAATCTGTCCAGCACAGACTTACTATGCTGTTTAGATGTTGAGCACTCATTTCCATGATCTTTAGCTTTCACACACATATTGTATTTCAAGTTTGGATCATGTCTTTTCTCTGAGGCTGACTTCTGAGACTCAATCAGTTATCTATCCTCCTCAGAGTCTGTACTTGCTATCTCATCATCAGCTACATAAGCTACAGTTTGATAGTCACCTCCAAGTACAGCTTTTACCTGTTTAGGAATTTGTTAGTTTATGCACTTTTCAGCAAGCTTTGATGACTTACACCAAGACTCCGTGACCTTTTGAAGTTGGTCAGCTTTGTCTTTAGCTTCCTGAAGTTCTTTACTTAGAAGTTTATTAATGTGTCTTTGACATTCAAGATCACACTGTGCTTTCTTACCAACATCGATGAGAGATTTGTTTTCCTTAATCTCATCTTTTAGTTTAGTTATCTCAGCTTTGAGTTCCTTTTGAGACTTAAGGATGGTCTTGAAATCATTTAGCAAATAGTCAAAGGCAAGACCCTTTTCTTCATCGGTGTAAGAGTTGAAATTACTAACCTTATACATGGAAGCAGGATCCCAATCACTGAGCTTGCTGTTTTCCTCAGCTTCCTTCATATCAGCTTTAAAAATTGATTCGGACAAACCAAAATCAACCACATCTATTTCCAACTCTTCATCTTCTTGAGCCATCAGACATACATCATCATCTTAGGTAGATTATTTTTTATCCCAGGTTTCAGCATATAATCCTTTTGCACTGGGTTTGTCTTCTGGCTTTCCTTTCTTGAGCTGAGTATATTTCTTCTTGTATTTGTCAGCTCTATAAGCATTCTTATCAACAACTGATGTTGATTCCACCTTCTTTGATCTTCACTCAGCAGCAATATGTCCCTTCTTCTGACAGTTGAAGCACACAACATTCTTGCGATCAAAGAAACCCTTCCCTTTGCCCTTGTCAGATCTTCCTTTTCCCCTTTGAGCTCTTCTCAAACGTCTAGCTAACATTTCCATTTGCTCAGTGATATTCTGAACATCATCAGTATCACCAGAGTCAGAGTCTGAGTGGTCAGCTTGAGATTCTGACTCAGTCTCAGATTCAACAACCAGTGTCTTGAAACTTTTCTTCTTTTTCTGTGCAACCAATGCAACTTCATTTTTATCCAGAGACTCCTTGAGTTATTGTTGAGAAGTTCTTTTGTGTTCAGTGATCTGTTCATGATTTAGCAAGAACCAAGAAATGGACTGTAGGTTGTACACATCTAGAGTTCCTCCAGCCCTCAGTGCTGTAGTTACATCATTAAACTTTTCTGGTAACACATCCAGAAATTTCAGCACGAGTTCAGCCTCATCTTTCTTTACACCCACACTTATGAGGTCATTTATCAAGCAGTGAAACCTTGTGAAAAAATCTAGCAAGGAAATTCTTCTTTGAAAAGAAGTTTTCGTAAGATCTATTTAAGTGATTCTTCTTTTGCTAATTGACCAGATATGTGCCCTCATATGTAACACTCAGTGTATCCCAGATATCTTTTGCAGATTGACACCCAGTCACAGTACGCAAGATCTCATTAGTCAGGTCATTTGCTAGAACACTTTTTGCCTTGTCATCCAGATTGTAGAGTTTCCAATCTTCATCAGTCCAGGATGCAGCAGACTTTCTTGTTTCCTTTTCGGTTTTGCCAGGAGACGTATCACTAACAGTAGCAGGAATCTTGGGGATGATAGGTCCTTTTGTAATGACATCTAATATACGATTGTCAATGGACTTGAGGAATATCATGGCTCTGAACTTCCACATAGGATAGTCAGATCTATCAAATATGGGACAGCCTTTGGCAGACATCTATGGAAAGTTTGAAGTATTGTTGCTTATAGACATTGTAAACTTTCTCAGAATCTTGAACTTTCAACTTATGAAATCGTTCAGCCTGCTCTGATACCAGTTGTTGGTCCCCTGATGAAAATAACAACAAGCAACAGGTGTGTAGAAGGGGGCTTGAATACACTTTCTGCGAAAATTGAACAAATCAAATAAAAGTGTTACACGAAGTAAATCAAACCTCAATCGAATGCTTTGCTTTTCATTAATAAGAAGATGGTTACAGACTCTATCAAGTAAGCAAATCTTGATATGTAAATATCTAATATAAATCTCCCAATATTTCAAACTTAGCTATCTATAATCAACTTATGATTATAGATACCGACGACTCTCTAAACAGGATTTACACAGATTGATAACTTACCAATATCACAACTAATGTGAGTATTCGAACACACGAATAACTTGGCAATCTGTGAATATCTTGATCTCGTTGAACTGACAACCAGTGATTCAAGAATCGTAACACATACGGTTGAAGTGAGGTATTTGGCTCTGCAACACTAAGTTGTTTTCGTATCTGAGTCGTACCTCTAAACTTATCAGGAGATAAGTATTTATAATCCTGTTCCTACAGTTCCTAACAAACTGGACTAATCCTAATTTGCTAACTAAATATCGGATAACTCGGAATCTTGAATCTTGAATCTTCTTATCTTAAGTCTTCAATCTTCAATCTTGATTCTGAAGTCTTCTTATCCTTCCCGTAGATATAGAGAGTTAAAATAGAATTTAAAACATATTTAAATTCTTTTAAACTGATTTCTTTAGTCAGGCTGAGTTACTCAGCTTGAAACTCATCAAGCTGAGTTCTTCGAGAACAAACCCGAATTAAAACATGGATTAACACGTCTAATTATTAACTCATCCTTAGAAGTCTAAAGAGTTAACCAAAACATATTTAGCAACTCTATTCAGCTTGAAACTCATCAAGCTGAAACTCAATATATATATATATATATATCTTAGGTGACACACACAGTTTATCAAACATATTGATAATCTTACTAAGATATAGTCTAAGCTGATCAAACATATTTACAGCTTACACTCAGCTTATACTCAGTCTGAATCACTATAATTGTTCAGTCTGACTAAGCTTCATAGTTCTGTTTAAGTTGTATTGTAGAACACATCTTACAAACTTAACTTTGTCTCATCAAATCTAAACTGATGAGATCATCTTCCCAACATTTTGTGATAACCAAAGTGCTATAGCCATAACTTACAATCCCGTCTTCCACTCAAGAACCAAGCACATTGAAATTAGACATCACTTCATCAGGGACATCGTGGAAAAAGGTAATGTTGACATAAAATTTATCTCTACTGATGACCAATTGGCAGATATTTTTACTAAACCCCTTGATGAAAAGAGGTTTATGTATCTGCTAAGTGAATTGGGTATGCTCAACCCCTAGCTAAGTGTCTAGAATTTGAGTTTTCAGTTTGACAAAGACTATGTGTCTTAAGCTAAGAGCACCGTTTATAAACGAGTGTTTATAAACTGAATAACATGTCAAGCTGAATGCTGAGTTCACACGTTTGGTGAGTTCCAAACATATTTTAAATGCTCAGTGTAGTTAAGATATATAGTTTGAGTCAGTCTCAAACGTAAATGATTAAGTGTCATTGAGTCTAAGCTATGTGCTTAACTCAAACTGTGTGATTGGTTCACACGTTTGGTAATTTCCAAACATACATCAACTACTCAGTGTAGTTAAAAATGAAAGTTTGAGTAAGTCTCAAACATCAATGACTAAGTGTCATTGAGCCTTAGCTGTGTGCTCTACTCAAGCTGAGTTTCAATCTCAAGCTGAGTGCTCAATTCAAGCTGAGTGCTTGACTTAGGCTGAGTGATAAGTTTACTCAGCTTGGTGTGTACAAACTATGATTTAATTACTACGTGTCATTAATTCATATGTCAATGTGTATTTGAGTCAGTCTCAAATCGCATCATATATCAATTGCTTATTGGTATAATTTAACAGTGTTTATAATCTTATTATGAGTTAATAATATTATTTTATACTTGTATCCGTTGGAAGATGATATGTCTCTACCCTCTCTCTGTTAAATCAAGCCGTAATTTTTCCGGCGTAACGGAGAAAAAGGGATTCTAACGGTAACTTTTCTCTCTCCTCAGAAAGGTATATATACCTTTCATAACCAGTTTAGAGAAGTTTAAGCCAAAATCTGACTTCTCACTTTCTAAAATACCTTTCGCAAACACCTCTATTGCTCAGTGCATTCTTTCATTCAAAACCCTAAATTGCTAAGTACATTTTTCGGACCGCTCAGTGCGAATTTTCAGTTGCTCAGTGCTTTTTCAACCAATTACTCTGTGTAATTATACAATGGAAAGAATCACATTAGTTCTCGGTGATCAAATGGTTCGAGGTGCTTAGTTTAAGAACAATGGAGTGCCGTTGATCAAAATCAACAATTAACGGGTCTGTCTTGCAATTCCTCCGAGGAAACAAGGCAGAGGGTATGAGATATGGGTGGATTACATCCGTAAATGCCCCCTGGCATTCGCAATATGTGGCGCACCACTCCACATCGTTCCTCAACACCTTTTGGAGTTCTGGTACACCTGTACTTACGACCAGAACAGGGGAGAGATAACAGGGACTGTTCTTAATGGTGATAGAACAGTTATCCTTTCTGTGCAGCGGCTAAGGGATGTTCTTCAACTCCCTTAATCTGATGAGTACGAGCCGGCTGTCACGAGGCTAGTGGCTAGGTCTGTCCTACCTAGAATGGGTCACCCGCAGACAGAGGGTGTCATAAAAAAGGCCACTTTTCCAACCAGCTGGGGTTTTCTAGTGTCAACAGTGATTCGTTCACTAGGTATCAAGGTTGGAGGACTGGACCAAGTTAACGAGTTCGAGATGCAGCTTTTGTACAACATGTACTTTGCGAGGAACTTAGACTATGCATAACTCATCTTCAACGAGCTCAGGGTCCAAGTGATGAAGACCACAAGGGATCTTCATGTACCTTTCATAAGGTACCTATCCTTGGCATTTGAAGCCGAGCTAGGGACAGCACTCTACGAAGCTGATCAGGATGTGTTCTTGTTTCCTACACTCAGCTCCAAGATGTTCAATAATGACATATTCCCCGAGCAAGAGGGTCTGAGTGATCCCATGCTGCTGATAGCTGAGTCAGCTTCTTCAGAAAGTGAAGCAGAGGGATCCAATCAAGGGGGAGCTTCCCAAGCTGATCCAGAGGTTCAAGCTGAGCACTCTGCTCAGGCTGAGCCAGCCAACATTGAAGCTATCACGGGTAAGGTCTCTCCACTTTCTTCTTCTTCTCACTATTCTCCATCCACTTTTGGAGACAGGACTGCAGTAAACCCAACTCAGTCTAACCCATTTCCTCCACCTGTTATCCATCTTAAATTCCACTCTGAAGCCACCCCTAGTATGCCCACTGCTGCTAGGGAGAATATCCACAGCTATACAAGAAAGACTGCCAAAGGCGGGGCCACTTCTATAGGCATCACTGGAGCTGAGATCACACTGATCCCTCCACCGGAAGGAGTTGAGGGGGAGACGCCTACTCTCCGGGTGTCAACCTTGAGGCTCATTACAACCTAAAAGCCTAAACCGGGTGTGGTGTCTACTCAGCCTACACTCTCCAGTGCTGTGGGAGAGCCTGTTACTGTGCCTAAGCAGACACACTTAGGTAACATTGAAGAACTAACCAATCCCT